>OX459100.1:7023193-7430693 GCA_949775045.1 Metridium senile
TTCCATAGCAAAAGCAAAACTTGTTTCACTAAACGAACAGAATTCATAACGTGTGTTTTCAAACAATTGAAAATCAGCCATGATTGTCAGTGTATTCGGGCTTTTTGAAATCACTGGTATTTGCGTGTCACGAAACTGGGCACTTAAGAGTGGTTTTCATTCATTAACCCGTAAAACAAAGTGTAATAGCGAAAGAGTAATATAGTGTATTACTGTGTAATAGTGCAAGCTGTATATTGAAAAAAATGATTAATATTTATAAACCACAAAGTGAAAGTGTAATAAAGCATATTACGCTAAAGTGTGTTTCACGGGTTAATGAAAACCACTCTATCTTATAAATATTATGCATCTAATATTTTTGCAAAAATCGAAATTGCTGAACATTCAAGGGTCGTAGAATGAAGTTACACTCTAGCTATTGTCAGTATAAATCTTGTCTTTGTTTTTTGAGAATATGCGATGTAAATCCCTCTTTTTCGAGCCAAGTTAAGGTCAGTTTTACTGCACAGTAAAAGTCATACATTTTAGCCAGGAAACCTCTACTACTCTGTCAACAATTGCTTCTATTCGAAGAATCCGTGTATGTAAAAGCCCGTCAAAACATGCATACTGAAGCTAAATGTTCAGTGTTTTCTCTGTAGTCTTTGTTTTTTAGCCGTCGCTAAAAATGAGTTTTATTTGTTTGTGTCACGATACTGGTACTGTCACGAAACTGGGCAACATACTGTATACAATATAAAAATGTGATAAAATATCTATTTTATGTTTGTGTAGATGTACGCTTGGCCGTTGTTGCAGACATTAATGTCAGAAGTTCTTACCAAAGAAGAATGGCTACAAGTCTGGGATAATATATTTTCAAACCATCCATCTTTCTTCCTAATGGTGGTAGTTGGTTATGTTATTGCGTCGAGAAAAGCTTTACTACAGTGTACAGTCAAAGAGGATTTTGAAGTAAGTGACAATATTATCAATTTATTGTTTGCTTTTTTTTTCATCTGTATCGTTTTACTGTTTGCTTACTTGCTGCAGTGTTAGTTTGTTTCAGGCTCGCTTGCTTGTTTAAATTTTTGTTTGTTTATTTGTTTGCTCGCTTACTTGCTTGTTTGTTTGTTGTTTGCTCGCGCTTGTTTGTTCATAGCTTATATGTTAGTATGTTTGTTTGCTCGCTTGCTTGCTCGCTCGCTTGCTAGTTCATAGCTCATATGTTTGTTTGTTTGTTTGTTTGTTTGTTTGTTTGTTTGTTTGTTTGTTTGTTTGTTTGTTTGTTTGCTCGTTTGTTTGGTTTTATGTTTGCGCTGTTGGTCAAATTCTAGTTTCACCTTTCAAGTGCTAGGCTGAGAAAACAGACTTTCTTTCGCTCTCGGGGGAAGAGGAGCGAAAAATCGTCTGTTTTCTCAGGCTATTCAAGTGCCTGCAAAAGTTACAATCCGGCTCTCTGTAATAAACAGGTCAAATGTTATTGGTTGAAAGCTGGGAAGCGCGCAAACTAGAATTTTCCTTCCCTCTTTTGTCTGTGCGTTTTTGCTCACTTGTTTCTTTGCTCTTATGTATTGCTACTGCGGTTTGTGTCCCAGCAAAATCATATTTTTTGCTTTTAGTATTTTTCCATAACTGCAATGCTCTGTGTTCCAGCAAAATAATAATTTCACTCCAAAAACTACGGTGGCCCACAAGTGTCACGGCAAAATTTTATTACTCACGGCAAATCTTTTATTATTCACGGCAAATCTTTTATTATTCACGGCAAATCTTTTATTATTCACGGCAAATCTTTTATTATTCACGGCAAATCTTTTATTATTCACGGCAAATCTTTTATTATTCCAGCAAATCTTTTATTATTCACGGAAAATCTTTTATTATTCACGGAAAATCTTTTATTATTCCAGCAAATCTTTTATTACAGTCACGGCAAATCCTTTATTATTCACGGAAAATCTTTTATTATTCCAGCAAATTTTTTATTATTCACGGCAAATCTTTTATTATTCCAGCAAATCTTTTATTATTCACGGCAAATCTTTTATTATTCCAGCAAATCTTTTATTATTCACGGCAAATCTTTTATTATTCCAGCAAATCTTTTATTATTTCAGCAAATCTTTTATTATTCATGGCAAATCTTTTATTATTCACGGCAAATCTTTTATTATTCCAGCAAATCTTTTATTATTCACGACAAATCTTTTATTATTCCAGCAAATCTTTTATTATTTCAGCAAATCTTTTATTATTCACGGCAAATCTTTTATTATTCACGGCAAATCTTTTATTATTCCAGCAAATCTTTTATTATTCACGACAAATCTTTTATTATTCACGGCAAATCTTTTATTATTCCAGCAAATCTTTTATTATTCACGGCAAATCTTTTATTATTCCAGCAAATCTTTTATTATTTCAGCAAATCTTTTATTATTCACGGCAAATCTTTTATTATTCACGGCAAATCTTTTATTATTCCAGCAAATCTTTTATTATTCACGGCAAATCTTTTATTATTCACGGCAAATCTTTTATTGCTCATGGTATTTCATTTATTTATTCATCTATTCATTTATTTATATATCTATTTTTTTATTGTTTACTTTATATTTTTCACACCACATTTATATCATTACCACACTTTTCTCATTTCCTTTTCATATATTCCGTCTAGCCATCCTTGTTTTTCGTGCTTCATTTCACCTTTTCGGTCATTTTTTTCGCCATTCCTCTTCCCCCTCCCATCCCCTTATTTCATGAGTGTCTGTTATTATATTAATTTCATTTTTCATTCTATTTTACCCATTTACCCATATATTTCTTCTTCGTTTTTATTTATATTTTTTATCATATTTTTTTTAATATACAATAGTTTCTTTTCTTTACCGTTTATCTTTATATCACACCTATACCGTTTATTCCATTATCATTTTTTCTACTTATCATTTCTAGCTTTTTTCGCCTGGCATTCTTTTATTATTTTTATTTTATTATTCATATCATTCTTTTTTATTTTCCCACCTCCTTTATTTCTTCCGTTATTCTATATTCCACCATCCATGCCTGATTTCTTTCTTTTTCATTTTCCATTACTTCATTTTTCTTTTATCCTGTCGTTTTAATTTTATTTTTTTATATATTTGTTCGATATATTACTATTGTACATTTATTATTTAAACATTTTTCATAATCGAAATGTTTTGTCTCCCTTTCTATTTAAATTACTCGTTATATTATATATTTAATTCCACATTTATATTTCACTTTTTCATCTTATTCTGTCACATTTTTACGTCCCACACTAGCTCCCTACGCCCAGGTCAATGCTTATCAGTTCATCGCTTTTACAAATAATTGATATTATAGCGTTTCTTAGTTCTTGCGAATCGAACTCCACAATGTTTCATTGAATTCTATACTGCTTCAGCTTTCTTTTAGTGTGCTACTTAGACCCATGTTTATCATGTGTTGCGTTTTGAACATATGGAAAATTTCGTCATACCCGTATCCTCTATAAAACAAAGATTCGAGCAGTGATCTCTCATCTACTTTATCCGCCATCTTGAATTTTACACAGGAATGCCGCAACTTCAGTTTTGTTTTAGTAAGTTTTGCCGTGAGTAACAAATGTTTTGCCGTGAATAATAAAAGATTTGTCGTGAATAATAAAAGATTTGCCGTGTATAATAAAAGATTTGCCGTGAGTAATGGGGCCACCGTAAAAAACAGATATTTTTAAAATTTCTTTTTTTCTTTCAGTATTTCTTCCATAACCGTAATGCTCTTGATATCAGTGCTGTTGTACGCGAGGCATATCGACTACAAGACAACACACCAGCTGATATTCATCCGAAGAGAATGTTAGAACATTTTATGCCTCTTACTAAAGGACAGTATCCCGTGTTTAACAAATATCCCAAGTTTGTGGTTGACTATCAGGTAATAATATTAGTTATGAAATCCTTTGGTTTTCGTTTTTATACCTTAACTAGTTCATTGCTATATGTTTCTTTTATTCGCTTGTTTGTTGATTGTTTCTTTCCTCGAGTTAGCCTGTTCTTTATTTATAGTTTTATCTACTTCGCTTATTCCAACTTTGTTGTATATTATCAGGTGGTTGTGAAATCCTTTTGTTTTCGTTTTTATACCTTTATTAGTTCATTGATATTTGTTTTCTTTTATCCTTTATTTGCTTGGTTTTTCTATTTGCTTGTTTCCTTCCTCAAGTTAGCCTGTTGTTTATTTTTAATTTTTACTACTTCGCTTATTCTTTCCTTCATTACTTAACTCGTTCGTTTGTTCTTTCGATTCCTTCCTTCCTCCCTTTCTTATTTCTTTATTCCCATTTTAATTATATTTTAGGTTATTTGATTAGATTTGAACTAGTGATTTATACATTTGTAATATAACTTATTATATTACAAATGTATAAATCACTAGTTCAAATCTAATCAAATAACCTAAAATAATTAGATTAGCACGTGCACGACCTAACTTACCAGTTTTATTATAAGTTCCTTTGTGTATACGTAAATAAATAAATAAACATACTTGTTTACTTACTTACTTACTTACTTACTTACTTACTTACTTACTTACTTACTTACTTACTTACTTACTTACTTACTTACTTACTTAAGGTTCAAGAACGAGAAAGGATTCGTCAAGAAGAACATGAATACCTAAGACAAAGGTATAAAACTTATTATTTATTGATGATGATGATGATGATTATAGTGGTGATGATCATGATGACTATGACAATGGTGGTGGCGATGGTCGTGCTGGTAATGGTGACAATGATGATACCATTGGTGATGATGAGGATGATGGCTACGACGACGACGATGATGGTGGTGGGAATAACGGCGAAGTTTCAAACATGCGTAAGCGTAAATCATTGATATAAAAACTCCTTATTTATTTTTCGTTTGTCCCACTCATCAAACAATTCGTAAAATTGCAACACAAAATCTTTGTTTGTAAACAGCTAAAAGTGACGCGGCCGCGCCGATTTTTCGCGCGCATTGGCTTTGACGTGACGTCACGTAAATCCACTAGGTTGCGCCCGTGGCGGCACCCAGTTTCCTATCTAGTGTTTTTATTATCCATGCGTAAGTCAATAGCTGTTATTACAGTTACATGCAAATTGCTTTCAACAATGGATTCAAGTTGAGGCTTTCAGGCCAAGGTTTTTGTTTTTACTCAAGAGCCGTGACTAGATCCAATGTTTGAAGACATTTACATATGACTGTAATAACAGCCATCGCGCTGTCTTTCCCTTTCTATTGACACTTTCATGACACAGACAACTAGCTAAAGAAATCAAGGAGCAGACGCAACAAAGACAAACAGAAGAAACAGCTTTTTATAGACAGCAAGACTTAATGCTAGACGCTGAGGAGCAGAGGAGAAAAATGATTGCTGAAGAAGAATGGAAACTTGTAGATCAACGAAAACGGTAAAGCAAATGAATCGTATTACAATAGTCACAGTTCACAGTTCCCTGCGCCATCTTGAAAGGTAACCGGGCCTTTGCTTTGAAGCGAGACGAACGTTGAGCTTGCAATGATAGCGACACATGAGTTATTGCCTAATTGATAGGCGTTAAAAGGTCTCTATCATTGCAAGCTTAACGTTCGTCTCGCTTCGCAAAGGAACGGCTAACTTTTAAGATGGCGCAGGGAACTGTGAAGGGAACTATTGACAGTAAATTAACTCCGCGAAAAAGATTTCTTCTTTGAAATAAGAATTACAATCCAGGAATATTGTTAATTGAAGTGTGTGACAATATGTAATACAATGAAATTTGTAACACCGTAAAAAAAGTGAACTTAATTTTAATGTGTGACAGAAAACTTGTGATCTTTTTAGCAATATTCAAGGAATGTTTTTGCTTTTTTTAGACTACAAGCAATGAAGAGGGAAGTTCATTTGCGGGAGCTACAGCTGTTGGACGGAGCTCGTCGTCGTCATCTCCATTACCAGCAGAGTCAGCGTGAAGCTGAACTAAGGAGACTTGATGATGAGATTGATAGAAAGGTAGACCTTATTTATTACTTATCATTATCATCGCTATCATTACTATCATTACTTTCAACATCATCATTATCTTTACCATCATCGTTATCAGGATCATCATCATCATCATTATCACAATCATTATTATCTGATTACTTTCGATATCATCATCATTATCATGATCATAATTATCATTAATATCGATATCATTATCATCATCAACTTTACCATTATCTTTATCACGCTCATCATCATCATTACCACGATTATTATTATTATTATCATTGTCATCTCTATCATCATCATCACTGTCATTATCGTCACCATTATCACCATCATCGTCACTATCATCACCACTATCCATTTGCAAAAACAAAATCATCACTGTCTTTTTTTTGTAGGCTTTACTGCGAGACCAGGAAACCGAAACGGCCATTGAAGATGCAGAAATCAAGGCACTTGAGCTACAAGCTCAAAAGGAAATGCTACAACAGGTAACACCTTGATATCATAAACCTCTTTTAATCGCCCATTTGTAGTAAAGCGTGTCATGCAACATTGCTGCATGGTTACTTAAACAGTGCGTATCAACACTTGTAAAATAGCAATCTGGTAAGCCGGGCCTTTGCATCAAAGCAAGAGGAACGTTGAGCTTGCAATGATATAGACCTTTTAACACAATATATTCACAGGTGTCTCTATCATTGCAAGCTCAACGTTCGTCTCGCTTCGATGCAAAGGCCCGGCTACCTTTCAAGATGGCGCAGGGAACTGCGAAGGGACTATTAAACGAATTTGTTGCGCCGGGTAGCCAACATGAAAACCATTCTTGCTGTGAGGTGCACTGCAACGTATGATTTACACTTGACAAAGATATGGAATGAATTCCTGGATTTTTTTCTCCGACCATTTAGGATATGATTCGTGAAGACTTACAGAACTCATTCCAGCAACGAACAAACTTAAATACCCATCGTAAACAACAAGAACTGGAAGAAGACTTGTACAGAAGGACTGTAGATGCCATGCAAGACGTTGATCTTGATGCACAAAGGGTAAGGATAGTGGATGGAAAATTACTAGTAGTTCTTATTTCTTCATTCATTCATTCATTCATTCATTCATTCATTCATTCATTCATTCATTTGTTTATTCATTCATTTATTTATTTATTCAGTCAGTCAGTCAGTCTGTCAGTCAGTCAGTCAGTCAGTCAGTCAGTCAGTCAGTCAGTCAGTCAGTCAGTCATGTATTCAGACAGTATGCAGTCATTTGTCCATCCATATACTCATTCATCTTCCATTCATTCGTTCATCCGTCCATTCCTCCATTCCCCAATTCCTCCATTCCTCCATTCCTCCATTCCTCCATTCCTCCATTCCTCCATTCATTCCATATAACTGTCAAGTTGTTCATTCATTTACAAATTCTTTGTTTTTGGAACAGATTGCCCAAGAAGATCTGGCCAAAGTGCAAAGCAAACGACAAGATCTTGATAGGGAAGAAGAGATACATCTGAGAACACAGCTAGATGAACGAGAAAGAGAGCTGAATCGTGTTAAGGTACAGTGACTCCCCTAGACGTCTCTCAGTAAGTACAAATGCTGTGCGGTCACGTTAGGCTATTGCGTTTTTTATCATGACGTTAGGCCACTACGTTGATTTTATGCAGAATACTTATTGGTGCTTGTATGTAATATCATGGATAATCCATGGTAATATTAATTAACTCTTGCAAACTTTTACGTTGTTTTGTGCAGCGTAAATCACTAATATATACAGTATTCAGTATTCAGTATTCAGTATTCAGTATTCAGTATTCAGTATTCAGGCAACAGTTCAATTGTTTTTACGGTTTTCCTTTTCTCGTAGTTGACTAAAAGGGTATTTGAGAACAAAGAACGTGAAATGGAGCTACAAACTCTGACCAGGCAGTTAGAAAACAAAGAGGTACGTTATTCTATGGCACTACGGTATACTTGCGAAAATAATAAAAAAGAAAGTAGGAAAGCTTGTAAACCCATCCTGAATAGAGCCCTAATCTGCATCTAGACAAACGGTGAGGAAACCACCGTAGGGGAGAGGGGAAGGGACGGATGTACACAGGCTCGCAATTTTTCCCTGACAAGTTTCCTTGACAATTTTATTGCTTTCGAAGACGATCTGCAATTTTTTCTCTGCTTTTTTGTGAGTTTTGTTGAGTTTTCTTAGACAATAAATAATTGTTATTTTTTATTACGATTTTAGCAATAAATAACATTTGTGTTGTGTAACTCTGATTGTAGAACGATGAAGCTGCAGCCACTGCGTCAAGACTAAGACAACAGAAACTAGAAACAGCGCAAGCAGAAAGTAAACGAATGCAGATGTTCAACAGACCTTACCAGGATAACCTTAGAAGTCACGATGAATCATTTGGTAATTAACATGTGAACAGAGCTGTGTGCTAAATTAGAGTTAGCAGGGGCGGATTCTAGGGGGTGTCCCTAGTGGCACCGCACACATCCTAGCGCCGCAATTACCCCTATTCTATTTAAGACATATAGGGACCGGACACCCCCTAACACCACAAGAGCCCATTTGCAATTGGGACACCCCCCTGACAAATGTCTGGATCCGCTCCTGGTTAATGAGTGTTTAGATTTAGGGTTTGGTTAGAGAGACTCCCCAATTAGTAGGACACTGCCTAGATAATTTGCTTGATTTAAGACCTTCAAAAAGTGATTCTTATTTCATTTTTTTGACTGAGTGGTCCGGTGTGGTGTAGTGTATTTCACATTGTCCAGATGACTAAGATTGCTTTGTTTGTAGAGCGGTTACGTGATATCCGTAGACCACCACCATCAAGGGAACCATTGTCCAACGTTACTAATACTACCAGTACAGAAACAGACAACACTGAAATAAGCACACCACCTAGCTCAGGTAACCACGATTGAACTGAAATATCTTGAACATAGACCGCGACCGTGATGTTTCTAGAATTTCTTGGCGTGCCTTGACCGCGTTCATGCCGTGAGCTTTTCATAGTCATAGGAAATCTGCTCTGTAGAGCACGCGGGGATTGACAGAATAAACACGAGAGAAGTGTTAAGAGAAGCACCAAAGGCGAAACGGTTTGCTATTCATGATCAACACTTCTCGAGTGTTCTGGCAATCCCAAAGTGCTTTATAATTGAATACAGCAAAGAAATTGACACATTGATCAACATGCAAACGCGCGTGCTGTGTGCTCTCGTAAAGCACGCGCCTCAGCCAATCAGAATGCGAGCATTCTTATAGTAATTTTATAATTACTGATAAAGATATTTTTGGTGTTTTCTTTAGCGCCTTCAATAGAACGAAAACGAGCAACATTTGAGAAACGAGAGATGGAGCTAATGTCAGAAGTACGCGATTTACGTAAACGACTCGCCTCAAGAAGAAACCAACGCCCTCCTGAATTTCGCATATCAAATACATCAATGCAGTAGTTTATTTATCTTATAACTGTTACAATATTGTACAAAAAAATAGCTACAATCTTAGAGAAAATGTGTTTTTTTGAATAAACTCTTTTAGGCCTATACAAATATGCTAATACTATTGGCCCGGGGGGAGGGGTCCAGTGGTGGCATGAGAGCACCTCTAAGTTGTTTCATAGTCCGAATGAGCACTTTTGGGGAAATTCCAAACCATTTTTGTCCCAAAAGGTTTGCTGTATCCTGTTGTAGAGCAAATTATGCTAATTCCTCTACTTGGGAAGCAAGAAATTCCTGCACTTTGCACAACTATAAAAATATACAATTTTATCACGAAGCTAATTTGTAAATAAATATCATTAAGGTTCTGCCAGTGCAAAAGTGACAACTGCTTTTGTCAGTTTTAGTGGTATAAACAACATTTGTGTAGCTACTTGCAATGAATAACTTAATAACTCAAATGCTAAATACATTTTAACCGTTACACAAAGTAGAGTCACTATTCCTTGCATTTATTCCATCAACGTAAATTAGTTTCGTACATTTTTTGCAAGCAACAGCTGATTTGCTCTGCAAAGCAAGTGTCTTCAGTTTCACAAGTTTAATTAACAAAACAATACTCTCTTTCACAGTTCCCTGCGCCATCTTGAAAGGTAGCCGTGCCTTTGCATCGAAGCGAGACGAACGTTGAGCTTGCAATGATAGAGACCTTTTAACACCTTGCTGGACAATTATTCACGTGTCTGTATCATTGCAAACTCAACCTTCGTCTCGCTTCGATGCAAAGGTCCGGCTACCTTTCAAGATGGCGCAGGGAACTGCGAAGGAGACTATAAGCTTCATTGTACAAGTTCCATTAACAGAGTTAGATTTGTCCAGTCTTGTTTTGCTAATGTTGTGTTGATCTTGCGGGCGTAGTTCTAGTCAAACAAAGACATTTTGAGAACAAGAATATTTGAGAGTGCTACATTGGTGACCACTTGCAATATACAGAAAATGATAAACTTACACAAATGGAGGTCTGTTCAAAGCGTTTGTTCTTGGTTCGTATCTTAGCTGTAGAAAGCGATAGATAGATACATAATTAGACAAAATGGAAAAAAAACTATCCGTAAAGCGCGAATGGTAGCCTCATCCGCAAGCAACCCTTTCATGGATCCCTTTGTTATTCTACCTTTCATGCCTCTGTCTCTCTCAAGAGACGCCTGTCCAGATGATCTCGCTTCGAAGCGTGCAAAGGATTGTTTGCCAAAGCGAGCAGTTTCAAAATGACGCATCGAGACAGCAACGATTTGGGTTACTTTTAGGCATTTGCGTTTAGTTTTGTTCTTTTTTGTTGAGAGCAGCAGAGAGCTTTTGTTGTCCAAGTAACATAGAATTTTTTAATGTTAAGTTAGGTTAAGGACCTATTTATAGAGGTTAGCATCTCTCGAACTGTTGGCGATGTGACAAAAATGCTCCTGATTTGCTTATACTATAACCGGACATGCGCGCGAAATCACCTTGAAATCCAATTGCGCAAATGTTAATGAGCAATGATTTTAAAGATCTCCTTTTGAAGACACCCTCAGTGATCACGATTGTGTTTTGTTATACCTGAATTGGACGTCTTGCGGGATCTAATTGACTGGACTGTGACGCAGCCTCGCCGCTTTGTGAATTGGCTGGTGATGAAGAATCTCTCTGTACGTAGGCAAGACTTGACCCAGGTGTTCTCTGACTGGAAGACATTTGAGAAGACATCCACGAACCGACTCTGACAAGGAAAATCGAATACTAGTTGTAATGAGAGCTTTACCACACCCAGTTCTTTTAGAAAATATTAAAATACTTCGGGATTGGGATTCCTAACTTTTATGGCTAAACGCGTGGACGATGGAAACAAATTTATTTCCCATTACTTTTATCAATTTAAAAATAAAAAGTTTATGAAAGATGTAAAACAATACATGATGCAAACGTACCTACTCTGAGAAGACATCATAGTTGAACTAGTGTTCATAGGAGAGAAAGTATTTTGTGGAATGGCAGCTCGAAGCATTGAAGGCGTGACGGCTTCTTGTCCGCCAGGTGTACTGGCAGTCCTGTGAGAGAACAAGCAACTATCAAAACAAATACACAATATGCTACCAAACCTATCATTGATATAAATGGAAACTAGCGAGTAAACTAGTATAGGCTGCGTCGGTGTTTCATATAAACGATAGGTAATAGATTGAAATTTGTAACACTGTAAAAAATGTTGACTTAACTTTACTGACGTTTCGAGCTTAAGGGTTTAAGTTCGAAACGTCAGTGAAGTTAAGTCAACATTTTTTTACGGTGTTACAAATTTCATTGTATTACCTATCATTGATATACGTAATTAATGGATGGTTATTATGGGGTATACTAAAATGGCGCACAAAGCATATATGAAAAATTGGCTTATATGAAAAATAATATACATGCAGTACCTTAAGCCCCCAGGAGTATTCCCAGCAGAGGAAATACGTTGTGATAATCCGCTAGGGGTATTACCCGCAGAACCTGGACGTTGAGAATGGTAAGGACTGCGACGTGTAGTGCCTGGAAAAGAGAGGGCCAGGAGTTGGTACGGCTCAGTACATAAATTACCATAGCAATCCAGATTACCACATGTACATTAGAAGTCGCCATAACGAAGTCATTCAGTCATTCTCCATACCCTACCATTCCCACCACTGTCATCATCATCGTTACCACCACCACTGTCACCATCACCGCTATTATCACCACCACTGTCATCATCATCATTACCATAACCACTGTCGTCGTCATCATTATCACCATCATTACCACCACCACCATCACTTTCATCATCATCATCACCATCACAACCACCAAAATTAAATAATAACTAAAGAACTTGGTGACACATTTCTACAATTTTTCTTACCTATCATTCCATTAGAAGGAGGAGTACGAACAGTGAGCCTTGAGGGTCCTGCTGGAGTACGTACCTGAGACTTAATCATTTATCAAGAAGTAAACACGGGGGACACAAGTGCAATTGTGAAACCTTTTCTGACTTGCGAGTTGCAGATGTAATCACACATGTAACACTCACCTTTGAAGACACGCAATACAATGTTACAAGTATAAGATAAAAGAGAAGAAGCTTCTACTTTTTGAAAAGTTGCGTATCTATTGCGTATTGCAATCACTGTCGCAAATTCAGTATCAATCAAAGTGTAGCTAATCTATCTTCTCGACAAATACAACATCTCAACTGGATTAATAGTCCTTTTCACAGTTCCGTTCAGTCACCACGAATGATAGTTCCAAGTGGAGGTTCCAGTTGCTAAGGCATGATAAATTATAGTTTTGCTATGCGCAGCAACTGGAACTTCGACTTGGAACTATTATTCGTGGTCACTGAACAGAACTGTGATTAAAGCTTGATCAGCACTAACATGATTATTTCCATAGGATTAACAAGGATTAACTCATTTAACTAAACCAGGATTTATACAACTGGGCTCTGCAAAACATTCATTTTAGTCTTCAAAGTGATGAGCATGTTTGACATACGCCTCTAATCTCCATCCACTATCAGCCTCTACTTTCGTCTGCAGTATATATAACAACAGAACGCTAGACTGTTTTATCTCACCTGTCTCTGGTACATTCCATCTTGCTGCGGACTAACAAAAATATAGGAGGTTCAGTTAAATATGTATTGGAATAAAACATGTAATGCTGCATTTTATACTTACGTGCTTGTTACAGTCATTCCATAGGGGGAATTAGAGTATGGTGTAGGAGACAGACCTGAAACACAAATAAATGAAGCAGTTGTCATTCCTCCTACTCTCAAACCATCACAACTTTCCATAGGCGTTTCATAGGCTTTCCATTTTCATAGGCTTTTCATAGACTTTTCATAGGTTTTTCATAGACTTTTCATAGGCTTTTCATAGGCTTTTCATAAGCTTTTCATAGGCATTTCATAGGCTTTTCTAGACCCATATTGAATCTCGCCCCGTTGCTTTTTCGCTCCATTGCTGTCTCGCCCAATTGCTAGCCCGCCCCATTTTATCTCGCCCCATTGCTGTCTAGCCCCTTTAACATCTCGCCCCATTTCTATATCACCCCATGGCTGTCGTTATTGTTATTGCATTCAACAGTAGTCACCTCGTCTTAGAGAGATACCAGGGGATTGCATGTTAGTTTTTCCTGGTGTATGGTATGGTTTACCCTCTGATAGCATTCTACGCAATTGGCTGTTTTCCTCACGAAGTAATGTAATTTCTCTGTATAGAAACACAATATTAATATTATATCAACAACAAAATATACAGACTAACAAGATACGTCGAGGTAGAACACAAAGGGAATGTTAATTTGATATTTCATTTAATTAATCAAAATAATTATTTCTAAACTTACCTTTCTAATTCTGTGAAATGTTTCTTAAACTTATCCAATGTAGTTTCCTTTTGAAATAAAAGAGCAGCTTAATTTTTAGGATTAACAGTTTTAAAATAACATTTTTACTTTAAAAAATATATCAAACATCGTACTTGTTTTTCGTGTAGAGATACAAAACTTTTCCAATGTGTTCTCTGGAACTCATAGACCTGAAAAATAAATAAGAAGTTGTAAAAAAGTTGTGTTAGTTTGTTTATTTGTAAAGTATGCATAAAAAGATCATTAAAAGCTAGCATCATACCTGCAATAATTTTTTCTGTTGTCTGTTTAGTAACGTGGGAATGTCAATAAAATACTCCTCTACCTCCGGCTTCATCTAGTATGAGTTAAATTTGATGTTAAAACGTAAAATATGAAATTTGACAAGATGTAATAAGATTTTGACTGAACAGTTTAATAGTTACCTGAGAAGTTAGCATAATTGCTTTGCAAGGATTTTTGCAAAGTTTGCAGGTTTCTGGACTCTCTGCAAAAAGACATGACACTATGCAGTCAAAGCATAATTGGTTATATTTTTACTGTTTTCGTTTCAAATTATAAATATAAATGATTATTTGAATAAACGTTGTAAATTAATCAAATACCAACCTTTCATGCATTCTTCGCAAAATAGATGTCCACAGTTCGTCAGAAAAAATCTTTGTTTCCCAGGTTTCGTGCAACACGAATTACACCGGACCCATTCCGACATAATTCAAACCTATTTTGTTCATGAAAACAAGCAAAAACTAAGCAATTATTTTGTAAAGAACGACATTTTCTTTCAATTTTTTGAAATTCATGGCTGTTATTCTTTTTTCAAAACAAACTTACCGTGAAAATAACGAAGTGAAAAATGGCCGATAATAATCAAGTTTTTCAAGTTTTCTACATTTTCATACTTTTATACTTTCTTCCTATAAAGGTTTCGTGAATGATAGTAGCAAAAAATAAGCTATATTTTATACAAAATCAGCTATTTCCTCGTAATTTTAAAGTGTATTTTCGATAAAATTTGAATAAAGTTTACAATGAAAAGGGGACGCGCGCGTCAAATTGGGAAACTTTTGGCGGGAAAATCAAGAAAGCACAGGGTACCCAATAAATAATAAACTAGATAAAACTTTCATTCCCGTTCCGTATTCTTTCTTTCCTTCATATTTCCATTCATTTCACAACAATAACAACAATTTTTGTCAGGAGAATATTCTAAATACTTTATTTACAGGTTTTGAAGGTTTTGGGACAGAATTTAACATTTTTGCATTACAAAATAACACAAACCCATTTCCACATATTCTTGGGTTGAAACCATTCCCAGGAGAGTGAATTGAACAAAAAAAAACGGCAGCCATACAAAAGAAAACCTTCACCGTGAATGGTGGTATTTTAGTTCAATTCGCTCTCCTGGGAATGGTTGCAAACCAAGTATTATGCTAAAAAGATCCCATTCAATTTAGCCACATTTCTGCCCATGCTACAAATTACAACGACCATAGAAAGCTGTCATACATGCTATAAGTTTTATCTTTCTTGTCCATTTTTTGTCCATTTGTCTCGATGTCATTCTCTGTTATCCTGTATATGAGCTTTTCCTGTTTCTATATCAACTACTTTCTGTGCTTTTTGTACGATTTCTTGAACTGTAAATGCCTTCATCTTGCTCAATGGCCGACATTCCTTTATTGTCACTAAATCTCCTCTTGTGCATTCATTTTCTTCGTCATTGGCAAAGTATACTTTTCTTTTATTCCAATACTATAAAAGAAAATATTTTGTTAACATTTTATTGTAATATTGTTCATAATGATGCTAATAATAATAATAATAATAATAATATATAAGTTCTTTGAACGCATTTAAAACTCAATGCGTTTACATAATTAAAAAGAAAAAATAGCAGTAAAAAAGGAAAGAAAATATTTACAAATTAAATAGTAGTTTTAGGTTGACAGTTGAAAGCTTGACGGAAGAGGTATGTTTTCAGTTCAGTTTTGAATTGTTTCAGTGTTTTACAAGTTAGCAATCTTCACACTGATGTCATCGATTGATTTTATTTGCCAAGCTAAAGCAGATATTTATTGGCTGCTGAAGCTAACATATGTTCTCTTTTATTTCAATGCTTGTAAACAGTGAACATCGCAATAATAATGATGATAACAATGATTGAAAAGAACGTTCATGATTATAAAAGTGATAGTTATAATATATAAGCGTTTATGATTGCAAATTCGTGCAAAAATGAAAATAACAAATAAAACGGTGGGCTTCCTGTGGTTTTTATAAAAAGCATAAAAAAATGAGCTCAAGGTCGCTTTATCAATGGATTCAATGTATGCGGCACAGAGTAATACCTAATCTATAAAACGATAGCAATGAACAATATAGATCAACCCCCGTTAACTACTTTTATGTCCAAAGTAATCACGTGCTTTATGTTGTAAATATTTTTTCTTAAATTCACAATGTCATATGAGCCACAACACATCTATAACTTTACAAGCATGAGCAACGATTATACCTTTTTTATTTTTGGATGTAAAACCATTCTAGTGACTAAAACTTTGGCTGTTTTATCCATTTTTGTCCCAATAACTGTTCCTAGGAACTGCGCCATCTTGGATTTTAGTGTACACTAATGTTAGCAACCGCTGATTATGCATTTGCGGGCTTTTCGTTAATTTTTGATTGCAACCAAAAAATGAAAAAATATATATATTAAAAACACAAATAGTTAATTATAAAATAACTATAAATAGTTGTACAAAACGCTTTGAAACTTGTCAAAAAAAACATCATTTTATTGATAAAATTTTAATAAATAAAATATTGGTAGCATCCGCTGACATCATGATTGTTTCTGGCTTAAGGTAAACCGTGGGAAATAAGATTTAATGCTCCGTGTTTGGCATCGAAAGTGAAATAATCTTCACCTTGATTCCACCTTTCAAGCTGGGAAAAAGCTCAGTGGAAAACAGAAAAGTTGTTTCAAAGTTGAGAAGATTTTAAAAGAGCTAAAATATGCAGGCATCAGCTCCGTATCCTCCCGTCTCAACTGGACCTACAACACAATGTCTCTCCAAAGTACAGCTCAACATTTCATGCAAAAACCTTATGGACAAAGATCTCATGTCTAAGTCTGACCCAATGTGTGTTGTCTCGCTACTAAGGAATAACAGCTGGGAAGAGGTACGCTGTATCTTCGTAAAAACAACGTTTGTCGGTTGTAATAAACAAAGGAAGATATACAAAGAATATTAATATACACAAGAGATCATTAATTGATTTAAAACTCATTAATGCATACTAATTATGAATATATATATACAGCAAATGTTAACATTACTGATAACCTCAGTGTGTAACTGATGCAATTCTTAGATAACATAACTAATCGTGTGAATTGTAAAGCCTTTTACAGTTTTTAATTTAAGTTATTTTTCTTATCAACTCGATTGCTAAATTTTGCTTCTACAACTAATTTGAAAACATGCATGTTTAATCAAAGAAAAACAAATAATTACTTAACATGCAATTATTTTCTAAAAACTTGTACTAATTTATATTATTATTCTGCAGGTTGGCAGAACTGAGAAAATTGAAAATGACCTAAACCCCAATTTTTCCAAATCAATCGTTGCTGACTACTTTTTTGAAGAACTCCAAAAGCTAAAGTTTCAAGTATTTGATGTTGATAGTGCAAGTGGAAGCCTGAAAAATGCAGATTTCCTTGGTGAAATGGAGTGCACTCTTGGTCAGGTAAGATGGAACCTTTTTTACTGCAGTTTTCATCATTGCTGCACCATATTCTTCATCATTAACATCACTGTTACTCAAACAAGTATGGGGGTCTATGAAGGATTTTCAGGCATCTTCCCTGGAAGTTGTCATCATATTATCAAGCAATTAACTGTACAGTGGAACCCCGTTAATCCAGCCACCAAAGGGACAGCCCAAAGTGGCCGTTTTAATGGGGTGGCCCTATGTGGGTAAGTGGGTAAATTTTATAGAAAATGTATGGGCATGCATTTCGTTGGGACCTAAAAAATTGGCTGCAATAATGTGGTGGCCGTCATTATTTCTATTCTTTTCAGATTGTTTCATCTGTCACTTACACTCAACCATTGAAAATTCCTTCAGGGAAGTCATCAAGCACCATAATAGTAAGTACATTCGAGTAACAAGAGGATAATAAACATAGCATAGTAAAAATTGTTTTACTTGACACCTTGAACTGGCCAGCTCTAAAAAAAGCATGTGAATTAACCCCCTTGTGTACAAATACATTCCAAACTACATATGACATATTGTCATTACTATCTTTAGGTAACTGCAGAAGAAGTAGCTGGGATGAACTCAGAAGTTCAACTAGTTTTCAGAGCTAGTAAACTAGACAAAAAGGTAATGGAATAGTTTCACAATTATTATTATGCACAATTGGACATCCTATAACTTTCAACTGTGTTTTGCAGAAATTGACAGTGTAATCATAATCAAAATGATCAACACTTATTGGAGTCCTCCAAACATCTACATACCAAATGCATCAATGTGATCTTAAGTTCAGATAATTTACATGCTGTGTACCTCAGACAAAAATATTGCTTTCTTCATCTCTTCCTTATATCTTGTCAGATGGAATTAAAATCAACATTTTGAAATTTGCAAGCCTGCGTTGCTCACAGTCTGTGTGCCTTCTCTCTTCCTTGCAACTCAGTAGACCACCAGCATTGCAGGCTATTAGAAACTTGCATAAATTATCTATTTGTAACAGACAATAATATTAACTTCAAACCATCCTACATACATTGATGCAATTTAATGCCTGTTTTGTGACAGTAAGCAATGTTTGTATTTTATAGGACTTCTTGGGTAAATCAGATCCTTACTTGGAGTTTGCGAGAGCCAAAGAAGATGGGAGTTTTATGGTTGTACACAGAACTGAGGTAATTAATCATCATTAAACCTTATAGATAAATAACAAAAAATTATATTGTTTTTTTTGTTATTATGTGTAACAGGTTATACAAAACAATCTAAATCCAAGATGGAAAGAAATAAAAATCTCTTCTCAGCAGCTTTGTAATGGTGACTATGACAGGATAATTAAGGTAGGATTTCTCTCCTCTCTCTTTCTTGTGTTTGTTCTTCTAGACACAAATTAAATTATTTTTTTATTCACAAGTTTATTCATTCATCCATTCATCAATGTGTTTATTCATTTGTTCATGAATACATACAATCATTCACTCACCAATTCATTCATTTATTAGTTGATTAACTCATTAGTTTATTCATTCATTCATTCATCTATTCATCTATTCATACTTTCAGTTATTCATTTGTCCATTCATTTATTCATCCATCTATTTGATATCCTTCATTTCTTTTTCATTTCTTTTATAGTCCTTTTCTTTCATCCATCTATTTGATATCCTTCATTTCTTTTTCATTTCTTTTATAGTCCTTTTCTCTTTATTTAACTCTCTGGTCTTGCTATTTTCCAAACAATTATTTATTAATAATAGTCAGTCATACTATGTAATGTCTTTATTAGGTTACATGTTATGACTGGGATAGCGATGGTTCTCATGATCTCATTGGATCATTCACAACAAACCTCAGAGAAATGAGCAACATGGCAGGCACATCAGAGGTAAAAAAAAATACTTCTTCTTGGAATAAATTGCACTATAAATTATTGTCTCAATTATTTCCAATAGGAATCATTGTGTTCCATTTTGTTTAGTTCTAACATGATATTTCTAACTAAGGATATTTACTCATGGACTCTTTTAAATGTTTAAACTGTGTGATACATTTGCTCAGTGTGAAATTTACAGTATATTGTCTTTGTCAACAAGCATTGTGTCCAATTCTCGTACTATCTAAAATATGTACAATATCAATAAGGTAAAACATAAGAATGGAACATATACAAAACAATACTTATAACAGGTTCCCATTTAAATCTGTACTTTTCCATTTAAATCTGTACTTATGCAAATTTTGTTGATGTGTGCTAAACACACAGATCAACCAATCAGAGAAGTTCACTTCAGAAATAATATACTCTGATTGGTTGATCTGTGTGTTTAGCACACATCAACACAATTTGCATAAGTACAGATTTAAATGGGAAAGTACAGATTTAAATGGGAACCTGTTTTATATACAATAAATATATATAGAGAGAAAATAACAATTATAGTATTATCATAGAAATAGAAATTTAGTACTCCCACCCCTAAATCCCACCCCGTAATTACATTCCCGAACCCAACCTAGTTCATAACATGTGTTTTTCCCCAATCCAACCTAGTTCATAAAAATGTGTTTATCAGCTAGTAGTCTATTTTAAAAGTCTTTCACTAGATAAATTGAAAGATAGCTTTTCACTAAAACATCTAATCTGACTTAGAATTGATACTATATTGATCATGACTTATTTTAGTTTATAAACTGTGCAATCCATTTGTTCTAACAGCTTCAGTGGCCATGTATAAATGAAAAGAAGCAAAGAAAAAAGAAAAGTTATAAAAATTCTGGAATTGTGTACTTATCATCATGTAAGGTAAGTCTCTTTTGACAGAAGTATATTTATAATCTACGCCTGTCAGATAAAAAAAAAACAATTAATTTGAACAAATATTTTACTGGTCCTATGCTAAAAGATACTGTTTATTTAAAGTGTTTTTTTATTGGTAGGTTGTCCAAATTCCATCTTTTCTTGACTTTATTAAGGGAGGCTGCCAAATCAACTTCACTGTAAGTAAATACAAATCAACAAAT
Organism: Metridium senile; assembly: GCA_949775045.1. NCBI lineage: Eukaryota > Metazoa > Cnidaria > Anthozoa > Actiniaria > Metridiidae > Metridium > Metridium senile. The sequence goes on from OX459100.1 coordinate 7,043,890, forward strand.
GTTTGTAAATTATTGCATTTGTAACATCACATTTGGACTATATAAATTCCTATATTATTATTTTTAATAAATTATTGTTGGCATAACACCAGGCAATACATCACTTTAAAATCAAAATATCAGTTTCTTTTCTATCGACAATGATTAATTAAGTTATAAATATAATTATAATAATAATAATAAACTTTATTTTTAATGATGGAAAGCCAATTTAGCAAAAGCTAATCTTACATTGGGCCATCAAATATAAATGGAAACTAGCAAGTAAACTAGTATAGGCTGCGTCTGTGTTTGATATAAATGATAGGTAATATAATGAAATTTGTAACACCGTAAAAAAAATGTTGACTTAACTTTACTGACGTTTTGAGCTTTAGCCCTTTTTACTCCGACAAAGGGCTAAAGCTCGAAACGTCAGTAAAGTTAAGTCAACATTTTTTGCAGTGTTACAAATTTCATTATATTACCTATAAGTTATAAATAGTTATTGTTATAATCATATCAATCTAATTGTTTGAGATTATAACCATGCAATCTTAAATTATACTGAACATGTTGTTTAAGGTTGGAATAGACTTCACAGGATCAAATGGAAATCCTAAAATGCCGACATCTCTTCATTACATGAACCCTTATACACCCAATGAATATATGCAAGCATTGACATCAGTAGGAGAAATTATACAAGATTATGACAGGTAACATATTGCTTTTAATTGAAGGGCATAAATCTGACTAGATGGAATTTCCTTGCTGCTATTAACAATAATAAAAATGTAATATTTTTTTAGTGATAAACTTTTCCCATGTTTTGGATTTGGTGCAAAGATTCCTCCAGAAAGAATGGTAAAATTAATGATAATGATGATGATGATCGTTAGTTGTTGTCACTATTATAACCTTCACCGTTGTTGTCACCACTATCATCAAAGTCATTGTCATCACAACCATCATTATGAATATCATCATTATAATCATTATTAGTTATCCTTATCACCATCATGATCATTATTATGTTACTTGATCAAAGTTCATCATTTTTTTTTAACTCTGTTTAGGTTTCGCATCAGTTTGCTTTGAACTTCAATCATGCTAATCCATATTGTCAAGGTACTGTATTAATTCATTTATTCAACATTTCATTCATTCTTTCATGTATCCATCCATCAAAACATCCATTCATTTATTTATTGAAAATTCCATCAATTTATTCATTCATGCATTCAACATTCCATCCATTCATTCATTTATTCATTCAACATTCCATCCATTTATTCATTCATTTAACATTCCATCCATCCATTTATTCATTCATTTACTTATTCAACATTCCATCCATCCATCCATTCATTCCTGTATTCATTCTACATTCCAATCATTTATTTATTCATTCATTCATTCAACATTCCATTCATTCATTCATTCATTCATTCCTATATTCATTCTACATTCCATCCATTTATTCATTCTTTCATTTATTCAACATTCCAACCATTTATTCACCTATTCTTTCATTCAAAATCACAAGTAGCAATGCATTTTGTCTTTGATACAGGCCTTCAAGGTATCATCCAAGCCTACCAGATGTGTCTGCCTCAGATCGAGTTCTATGGTCCAACCAATATCTCACCTATTATCAATAATGTTGCAATGTTTGCAAGAACTGCTGCACAAACACCACAAGCTTCTGTGAGTTGATAAAACATCACTTACCTAACCAAACATGTAGACACACACACACACACAGGCAGGTAGATAGACAGACAAACAGACAGACAGATAGGATCAGACAAGAACTGCTGCACAAACACCACAAGCTTCTGTGAGTTGATAAAACATCACTTACCTAACTAAACACAGTAAGAAAGACAGAGAGACGGATAGGCAGAACTGTAGCATAATTGCCGCAAGCCTCTGTGAGTTAATAAAAAATCAACTACCTAACCAAACAGACAGACAGACAGACAGACAAACAGGTAGGCAGACAGAAAGACAAACAGCTACCTAACCAGACAGACAGACAGATATGCACACCAGCCTTTATTGAATAAGCAAACAATCTATCAATCAATCAATCATCCATCCATCCATCGGCCTGTCAACTATTCACTCACTCAATCAACCATCCATCAATCCATCCATCTGTGTCAGTCAGTCCATTTGCCATTCATTCAGTCAGTAAGTGACAGTCATTCATTCATTCATACATGCAGTTAGTCAATCAATTAAGGCATCAATCAATCAATTTCAGTCAATCATACAAAGAAATCAGAAAAGAAAAACACTGCTAACCCTGAATATATCATTGATGTTTACTATTATTGCAGAATTATTACATTTTATTAATTCTTACTGATGGTGTGATCACTGACATGGACCAAGCCAAAGAAGCCATTGTGGAGGCATCATCACTACCATTGTCTATCATAATCGTTGGTGTTGGTGGAGCAGATTTCCAGATGATGGAGGAACTAGATTGTGATGAAGGCTTGTGAGTATTCATTACAAAAAATCATTGATTGCTTTTGAAGGTCTCTGATTTATAAGGAATATAAAGTGGTGTGCATGACTTCTCTGATGCTCTACAGCTTCAAGAGTGTATATATCACACAGGTAATATAATGAAATTTGTAACACCATAAAAAATGTTGACTTAACTTTACTGACATTTCGAGCTTCAGCCCTTTTACTCCAACAAAGGCCTAATGAGCTCGAACCGTCAGTAAAGTTAGGTAGACATTTTTTACAGAGTTACAAATGTCATTATATTATCTATCGTTTATATCAAACACCGATGCAGCCTATACTAGTTTACTCGCTAGTTTCCATTTTTAATTACAGTATATCTACACAAGCAGACATATTATTAATTAATATAAAGGGTTAGCATATCTCGATTTGTCCTCTGATGTAAACAGCCAGGAAGACAGCCATTCAGATCGTGTGTAATATTTCAAATCTTTTATAAAATAATCTAAACCAATCTAAATGATCTAAATCATTCTGAAATGCTTCTTTTAATATATTTATTTATTATTTTAGCATGATATCATCCGCACATTATGACAATATGTATTTCATTTTTTTATAGACTGAGATCCAAAGGACGTGTTGCACAAAGAGATATTGTACAATTTGTTCCATATAGGAAATTTAAAAATGTAAGTACAAATTATTAACAATAGGTACTCTGCAGAGTGCAATTTACGATTTAACTGTACTCCTCTCGTCCAATCAGAATCGAGTAATTTTGTACAGTATATTATAAATCAATAAATTAAGTAATCACAAAATAACCTGATTCAAATTTGTAGCATTCTTCTGCACAGCTCAGTTCTGCTGCTCTTGCCAAAGAAGTTCTTGCCGAGGTCCCACAACAACTGACGAGCTACTACAAGATGAGGAATATCCTACCAGGCCAACCACCTTCAGCCCCACAACCATATTAGTAATGGTTAACCAAGTATTGGACACAGTAGATTGTGCTATTCAGTCTTTGTGTGTCCTGTATATCTCACTCAAGATAAGAGTTATCCAGTGTTTAATATAAATACACAAGTGATGATAGAAAATGGAGTGCTGTCAAAAAAATTACCTTTTTTCGCGATAGTCACATACTTCATTTCGCAAGGTTTTAGAAATAAGAAATGAACAGTTAATTTTTCTTCACAAAAAGGCTGGTTATTTTTACTTTTTAAAAAAATAAAAAAAAATCACTTTTGTATTTATATGCACCTTATATGCACCTCAGGCTCAGTCAATATCGGTAAATAATAACCTTCAGACTCCATCTCGGATATGATTCACTTTGCCTTTGGCAAATAATTGTTAAATATAGAGCTAGCCTCCTTCGCAGGCAAGTGCTTTTCCTCCTTTGGACTTTTTTTTGGTTTGACCATGAGGAAGCCAGTCATGCCTATGGAGAAGGCCAGTATAGAAATTGAAAAACTTTAAATTCAAATAGGTGCTATATTTTTTATTCAACCAGCCCCAGATAAGAGGTTTTCTTTGTCTAACATGTTATTCATTTGTAAGAGATGAGTAATTATTTAGTGAGGAAGTTGTAAGTTTTTCTGTAACATAACCTTTTATACATTCAGCCTCAAATATGAGATAGTCAGTGCATTAGTTAGAATTTGTGATCAGATATCTTCTTGATAAGGATTTAGTGGTATCTGGTTGTTTCGCTGATGGACTGTTTCACCCATACCAGTTCACCCACGCATTGGTACTAGTTTTGTCCACGGATCATTAGTTTCGCCCACAGTTTATAATTTATAGCTTATTATATGTGTTAAAATTACATTTGAACCAAAACAACCATAATTTGATTTAATTGCAAATCGCTTTGTAACCAATGGAAACTTTAGTATAAACTTATTAGTATTGAATTGCTCTATAAAGAAAATTGAAAAGCAAATAAAAAATTATATACTGTATTCATTGTATTTAGTTTAAACATCATTTAAATAAAATAGATACTTAACACAATTTACTAGCCATTTAGTGTATTGCTCATGAGAATAATACACAAGAGACTTCATTATACTCTTTGTGTCTTGAAATGTTCTTGGTAAGCGATATTATTTATTAGGTCTAATTCAAACGTCTCATCTCACATGTGTCAAATCTAATAATGCAAATAAGCAAAACCTATTGTTTTTGTTCTTTTGCATCAGATTCGGCATGTGAGATGAAACATTTTAACTAGACCTTAGGGGGCTTTCAAGCGCATTGAGATGCCATAAATACATATTATTATTATTATTATTATTATTATTATTATTATTATTATTATTATTATTATTATTATTATTATTATTATTATTATTATTATTATTATTATTAGTGTATAGGGGGAGGGGGGTTGGCAAAATCACCTGTTGTCTTTTCCAAATATTACCCAACCCCCCTCCCTGCTTTGCAAAAATATCATACCCCCCCCCCCTATATTTTGTCCAGTTTTTACTAAATCCCTATAAAACACAATTTGTAACAACCCTGCCTCTGAAAATATTGCTGACCTCCCCCCCCCCCCCCCCCCCCCCCATATACACTAAGAAATGAAAGCCCCCTTATTCACATATTAGGTACTAACTGTTAGTATTTATTTTCATAATTTTTATTTCATGAATCAACTGTGTCTGCTCTAAACCAGAGACTCTCCCAGGGGTTTTAGGGAGCAAGGGAACAAGCACATTTATTTTTAGGGAACAAGGGATACTGCCAAATTATTTTCAGGGAACAACGGAACAAAATATGATAAAACAATAGTTTTTGGGGATCATAAGGTAAAACATTTCAGGGAAACAGTTATTTTACTTATGGGGAACAAGGAAGAAAATGCAAAAAGATCAAGAGAACATGGGAGCGTGCATCCCCCTCTCCTGGGAGGGGCTCAATACATTACTTTAATTAAACAAATAGAGACAGCACTCCATATTTGTTGTACACAACATTTATTGGAATATGTAAATTTAACTTACAGCATTTGTAGAATAATGATACTCCAAACCAGGTAAATATAAATTACAAATTTACATCTGGTTATTTGGCTCATTATGATTTTAAAATATAAAATAAAACTGCATTTTACATTTATATATTTTACTAAATTATTGTATAACGGTGATTATTATTTTCATTATATTATGCCTATATATCTGAATTACATTTAATTGTAGTATATTTACATGGTTTATATGTTGATATAAATATTCAATACATATATTTTAAAATGATTTTTTTTTACATGCTCATTAAAGTTTTGGTTTCTTCAAGAAAAATAAAAGTTAAGTGCAGGATTGCAGGAGCTTTATTTAATGCAAATTAACTATAATATTAAACATTGTTTCCTATTGCTTTGCATAATATTTCTAGCAATCCTGCACTGCATCTTAACATGACAGTGTGCATATATAGCAAATTCCACATTGGCTCATGCAGTTAAGTTCTATAATATTATATTAAAATAATTTGGGCAACATGCTGTAGCTGCACAGGTTATAATCCTAGAGTAATTGTTACAATCTTCACCTAGACTCTTCTGCGGACAACCCTTCTTGAGGGGGGCATATGGGGGATTTTGTTAGCGCACACAAAAACAGACAAAAAACACACAATCCCACCAAAATTTGCTAAAAACGCAACAGTTTTGCAAAACTACAAAAACGCAGGTATAAATGAAAAACAAAAATGCGAAACTGCATCACTGTAAACCCTTACGCCCCCCCCCCCTCCTTCTTTTGAGATAGTGCTTTATAAATATTATCACTAAGGGATGATTATTTTAATCTGTGGCATCTCAGTCCTTCTCGATCATGCAAGACAGGAAGGCTGAAATATAAAAACGAATGGAGAAAGAGATGCCTACAGGAAGGCAAGGCATATCTAAAAAAATTAATATTATTATACATGAACACTAGTACTACCCACTGACACCAAAAATATTACGTAAATATTTACACTACTATCACTACACCTACTTGCAAGAAAGTTGTCATACGAAAAAAGAACATTTATATTTAGTGTGTTAGGAATAAATTAAAAGCACAAAAGAAAGAGTTCAGCTTCAGTGATCATCTTTTGTACTTTTAATTTATTCCTAAAACACTAAAAACAAATGTTCTTTTTTCGTATGACAACGTTCTTGCAAGTAGGTGTATACCATAAGCATAAGAATTAAGACATATACAAGCAGATTAAAAAGTTTCCATTTCAAAAGCTTCCAGTTAATACTGTCTTGTAATAGATCAAAAACTGACTTCTCATTATAATTCATTTGTTGTTTAATCTCCTGAGGCTAAAACATAACAAATTTATTCAGTGTCTTGATCAATGTGTTGATCAGTGTCTTGATCAGTGACATAATCAGTGTCATGATCAGTGTCTTGATAAGTGTTTGATTGAGTATCAATTAAGACCTATGCACGTGACTGAAATGCAAAGTTGTTATTGGTCCCTGAGATAATGAATTATTAATAAGTTTGAGAAGCTTATGCTCAAGCTTGTGTACGTTTACAGGTTAACACTTGAACATGCTAATGCTTATGCTTTTGGTTAAGCTTACAATGTCATCATAAGCGTTGCTATATATATACACCTAATCCAAAAAACGTTGTCGGGTCCGCCGCACAGTCCTCGCGCCAAGACTGTGAAGGAAAACACAGTGAATATTTTGATGAGAGTGATAAAACAAGAAAATAAAAGTAGACACAACACTATTTCGTTGAAAAAAGTACCACACTAGAGTGTGAACATGCAAATAAATTAATTACTGGTTAGATATAACCAATATCTTTCACAGTCTTGGCGTGAGGACTGTGCGGCGGACCAGACAACGTTTTTTGGATTAGGTGTATATAACTGCATCCTTCCCTACTAGTTACTTGTTATTTGCTATACAGTACTTTCTAAAACCACCAGTTCCTCCTCTTTCATGGCGTCCACCATTTCATAAACTTTTTCTAATACTTCATTAAATGGTTCAGGTCTGTCGGCATAGACATGGTGGCCTGCACCTTTTATTATCTGGACATCAACAAACTTATCTGGTCGCTGATATTTCACATTATATGCGGTCTCATTGTCCATCCATGACCTTGCGCCATAAATGAATGTTATTGGTACTCGCTTGTCCATGTTTCCTATTCGGTTGACCATTGGGAATTTTGCCCATCCATATGGTATGCTTAAATGCTTGAAGGCTGTTTCACCACTGAAAAATGAGACAGAATATGTGAAATGAGTCTGCTATCTTTAAAAGAGTGGACATAAATTACCAAACACAGAGTTTGAAAAACCATAACTCTGAGACAAGCATCCATAGAGTGAGATTATGAGAATTTGAATTGTTTTGGGGTACAATTGTCACTGCTCTTGGACTGTAGATACGTCAGACTACATGTAATCAAGCACAACAGTGCTAGTAACTAGTGTACAAAGCAATTCATCAACTAACCTTGGAGACTGTGCGTTGCAGTGATAAATGTAATTGGTTATTGTATCATCATCAAATAATACTTGATACTTTTTCTGGAAATCTGGACGGAACTTCTCAACCATTGACGGCCCTACAAAAAGGTGTAAAAACACAGTTATATAATCTGAGTGTTCAGGGGCGGAAGGAGGGGGGTGAATTGGGTGACTTTTCACCCCCTTTTTGCAATAAAGTTCCGTTTTAGCAAAGAAAAGCAGGCACATTATGATCTTTGCGCTCTTGTTTCTGCGGTTATCCACCAAAAGGATATCAAAGTTCACCCCCCCTTGTCAAATTTTTGGATCCACCCCTGGTGTTGTGTCCTTCCTTATCTTATGACTGCTTCCAACAATAACCTCTCACCATACGCGTGTGACATATTTGGGGTGCAAGACCTGGCTCATATCAGGATGAGGAAAAGGGGGTACCGATCATGAATCACAGCTGGTTGTTTTATCATACTTTCACGGATCACAGAGTTACAAAATGGCCTTTTCACAAATCTTACAAATATACAAACAATAAGAATACTAACACTGACGTCTCATTTTACACAACCGTGTTGACAAGCTGTCACATTTCCAGAGTGCTGGAATTTTTTGCTTTTCATGAACCACAGGCTGAATTTAGGATGACAGATTACCTCTTCCCCACTCCGTCATATATGGAGTATATGAGATTTGAGTCCGTTTGATGAGTTACTCTCTCCCTTTCTTCAACAACCAGCAAGGGCGTTGAATGTTGTGTTGTGTAAATACTGAATTAATTAAGTCTTCACCAGTAATTGTAGGTGTATTGGATACAACCCATGTATCAAATGATAATGCAACTCCCAGGGAGTTTTCAATGAAAAAATAGAACCTACCTAAGGGTCCAGCAGCTCTCAGACCAGCTAGAGGGTTAAAAGGACTAAGCACAGCACCAAGAACTTTCACCCAACCAGGTACACTTACATTTCCATCACCAGAAGGCTTCTCAGGAAAACCCCAGGGATCAACAAGTATAAGATGCTTAACCTTATCTGGATGTCGCATCGCATATGAGCAAGTCACAAAACCTCCTAGACTATGCCCAAGTAAGATAAACTTTGTCAACCCAAGCTCTTTTCTCCAACTTTCTATGGATTCTACAAACTCCTCTTCTGTGATGTCAGCTTCAGAACTGAACTGAGGTCGCGAGCTTCGGCCAAACCCAAGGAGGTCAAAGGTATAAACAGGGCGGTTCTTTGCTAATTTGTCAATATTGAGTGCCCATAGCCCAAGACCACCACCAAAGCCATGTACCATAACGAGTGGTGTATTGTCGCTGGCAGGATTGAATTTAATGGTCCATAGTTTGTTGCCTTTCACAACTGGGACATATTTCTTTTCGTAATGGGTTTTTACATCTACAAAAGTAACAGAATCTTTCTTGTAACATTCATATAAGAAGTTTAAATAGGAGGTTCATTGACTTTAATTGTATTTTGTATGGGACTTTGTATTATCTATTCAGCTTGATACTCCAGTTTCGTGTTATCTGGCACCGCTGCATGTACTGTTTGTACAAAAGGTGCATTTGTACATGCTGGGATAACCTTAGCCTCCTATGCAGCTGCTCCTTTGTATCATCACACAATACGAGTCTGGCTCGTATTGCGTGACAATACAAAGGAGCGGCTGCATAGGAGGCTAGGATAACCTTGACTTAGTGAAATTCAAATGTGATTTCTATTGTTAATTGATAGCATTTTCCCGTGCTTTGCTTGGAATTTGTTAATATTTTTACAACAAATCGAGGATTAGCCTGCACAATGACTTGTTTTGTAAAGAAGGTACAGTGGTGGTAGATAAATGGAAACTGGAGTATAAATTATATTAAACATTTTACAGCAAATTATCTGATCTTACTTTGTACAAAATAAAATACTAATTAATGATATACGGTGGTACCTCTATTAAGCAGTCACCCATTAAGCGGTCACCCTCTATTGGCCTCTATTAGGCAGCCACAATATTAAAAAAGTCCCCAATCTATATTCTATACCTAATCCATATCTCTATCAGGAGCCAATAATAGGCTCCTGCCTCTATTCAAGGCCAATTTGGAAAGTCCCAAGGGTGACTGCTTAATAGAGGTACCACTGTAGTTATCAATTAAATAAATTTATTAAAAAGCAAGCAAAGTTTATCAAAATCAAGAGTCAAAAGTAACAAAAGATGTGTATGAAAAAGCTGACTCATGTTGACAAAAATGCCAAAAACTAACGTTTTAAAATCCTCGATTCAGCATATTCCAGCAATTTATCTGAAGTAGGACACCACGAGAACCAGCCTCTCGACGGAGGAGTTTCAGCAACTGCAAGATCACTGCAAAAGACAAAAAACTCATTTGGCGAACTTTGTTCACAAAGATGGCCGATGTAAACAAAAGTTATGAAAGCTCAACATTTATCATATTTTCTTACGTTGTTCGTTCGATTTGTGTAACTTCACCGTCAGTAACAGCTTCCATAGTCCTTCCAGTCTATAACTAATGAAATCTAAGTTCTAAATCAAGGTACATGGCATGTTTACATCACTTCTTTTGAATGATCCTCATGATCCTTCTTGTTATGTCACATGACTTGTAGTGACGTCACGCTTGCATGAGTCGGCGAAATATTTCATGAATGAAAACTACGACAAAAATATTAATAGACCCAATTTTTTTAGAAATTATTCGTTGATGTTTAAAATGTGTAAAGAAGGTTTTTGTAAATATTCCACCGTTTTTTTAATTTACAAAGTTAAGACAGTGCTTACGTCAAAAGTCTATAAAAAGAATATGACGTCATTTAAATATAAATCAAAATTTCAATAATTAATTTTTCCACCTACTCTTGTCATCACTTTCAATCGATATTTCATTACAACTATTGTTTCAGCAATTATTATTTTTTCTTATATTATAAAACAGTAATTAAATATTTGACAATTTCGCAGTTCATAGTTGGGCTTCCTGTGTAGTGCTCAGTAACCGCTCCATCTAGTCTTTCAAATTTTCGTTTTCTGCAGTCTAGCTAGGTGTTTTAAATCGCAAAATATCAAGCCCAAAACAAATATGAGTGGGGAGAACGAAGAAAAACAGACAGATAATGAACTAGATATTGACTCTTTGGTTGTAAATAACAAGAATTCCAAATGGATTGTGTGTAGTCTTTGTGGTTCAAAGATACTTAGGCCCGACTGTGCTGAACTCGTCGATAAAAAGGTATTTTGTTTTCTCCATCAGTTCTTTCAACATCTAAGGTCTTTCAACTCTTCATGTTGAATTTAATCATCTGTAATCTTAGCTGTAGTTAGACGAAAACTCCCCAACCCCACTCCCTCACTTGATCTTTTCGCACCACAGGGATCCCACCCCATGATGTCTAGCAAAAATATGTTTTGTTACTGTGCGACTCGCCATACCGTAGTCACTTACAAAAAATTCATCAAAAACATAACTGACCATGAAACAATAGATTCCAGTCAAGGCTGGAGTGGATGAATCTATATACATTCGCTGTACTTTATCTGCTACAGCCTCAATGTAATCTATGGTTTCATGATCAGTGAAGCGAATTAGGAAATGGTTTATTTGTCTGCTTTTCTCCACATTCTCATGTTTTTGCAACCAGATCACTGATGACGACCTGAGTGTATGTCATCTTTAAGAGTAAGACTGTTCACTTTGTCAAAATTGTCAGTCACTTCTCAAGACTACACACACCCAGACAATCACTATATCCCACTAAAAGGTACACAGAGGAAATATTTTCAACCCCATAAGGAGTGCCGCTTATCCCTACCACTTGGACAAAGACTATATACACAACCATAACTTGGGTTCAAACCAATATTGCTCTTATAACATTTTTTCTGTTCTTAGTTTTTCTTACCAAGTATGCAACAAAAGACAAAAGTATGTCTGGACAATCCAGAAGGAGATGAATTAGCCAAGCATTGGGTGGTCAAAGATATGATGACTTTTGAAAATGTTGGATTCTCGCATACCGTGAAAAACATTAAATACCTTACATGTGCCGATTGCGAGGTTGGACCTGTTGGATGGCACGACGTTGAAGACCTTACTAGTTTCTATGTTGCTGTACAGCGTGTTAACTATCTTGAAGATAAAAAATAAACTGCAACACCAAAAATGAAACTGCTTTTAAAGACCCATTGCCACTTACAAGCATGCACTGCACAAGACTGAATTTTGTGGACCATGAAAATAGCCAATCAGACATTTCAATAACTTTTACGATGTGAGTTGGTATTTGCAGTCTTACTAAATCGTTAAGTATGTTGGTGCATTTGTTTTCTTGTAATACAACTGACTGTGAATGAATTATAATACTCAAAATAAACAATGCAAAGCATGCTGGTAAGTGACCATGGGTCGTTAATAGTCCCCTTCAGTTCTCTGTGCCATCTTGAAATGTACTAGTAACATATAGGTAGCAGTTGCATCAAAGTGAGACAAACATGTTTCACATTTCTTTATCATTGCAAGCTCAATGTTTGTCTCTCTTTGAATCCCTTCAACTTTCTGAGTTGTACATGACACTGATACTAGAGTATATATAAAATATTCTTTATTACTCATTATTTTGTGTCTGTAACAATTTAGTTATTTGTAAAATGAGATATTACATATAAAAGTGTCATACTCTAGCAAAGTACATGTCACCAATGGTACTATGTATCTTAATATGTACATTAATGTAAGTTTGAAGGTAAAATGGTTCATTTTTCTTGTGTGTGAATTTAAAATTACTGTAGGCAACATCTGTGTTGCTAGGGAACCAATTAGAGTAACTGAGACTTGTCATGAACACTCACAGCTCATGTGTCAAACTACTAAACTTAAAAATAAACACTGTAGCCAATACTAGTTTCAATTTAAAAAATAAACTACACTTGTACAATAAAATACAGTACTCAAGATAACTATTTCTCTAGTTGGGAAATTGAAACCTTGTTTTTCTGATTACTGGTTTTGAAACTATTCTTTAAAAATAAAAGTAAATTCTCTGATCATGAAACATTGTGTTTTTAGTGGTAACTGGTTGTTAACTCCGCAAACACAAACATGTATAACATGTTTAAAAATAATATGTATAAAAATAATGGTAACTAAAAGGGGAAGCAACATGTAATAAAACAAATGCTAACCACGTCAGGAAAAGTCTGGATTTGACACACTGAGTTTTTAGTGGTATCTGGTTGTTTCATCACATGTTAATTCCACAAACATGTATCACATTTCTAAAAATATGTAAAAAACATCAATGTAACTAAAAGTGAAAGTGACATGTAATGAAACAACTGCGTCAGGAAAAGTCTGGATGTGACACAGGAAGCTGTGAAACTAGACTTGACTCCAATCAAGACTTGAGTACATTGTAAGAGATGTTAATCTAAATGACAAAGTATCTTTTCCTTATAAAAGAATGATACTCGTTTTGTTTATAATAATAATTTATACAAATAAATAGCAATGCCATTGGCTTCAAAGTCAGAATAAATTTTATATTAATATTATCATTGGAGTGCAAACAGTATATCTGTGGAAAAATAGTAAAAACTATTGCACAAATTTGTCAATAGTCTTAACACTCAACTGCAAATGGGATGATAATCTGGTAGCCATCCAGAAAACATTTATTGGAAGGGGTTGAAAATAGATAAAAAAATAATGTAACTAATATTAGATTAACAATGTGGTATGTATTGTTTTCCCTGTTCATTGACAGGTTATCTTATCATACATATTCAAAATACCTTTGTCAAGTTGTTTAGTGGTTCTTTCCACATGAACAATTCAAAATGGCTGCAGTAAAATTGAAGTTTGTATTTCATGGATATACTGTTTGCAATTATTGCAATAAATTATAGTTATTAGCATTATTGTTATTTTCATGCATTATATTTTAAACATTACTGGCTTGATTTTATGAGATTTTAGCAAATAGAAATGGAAAAATTATTAGATTTGTTTTTAAGCAAAACATTTCAAAAAAGTCACATAATGTATGTATTAAAACTTTCATTTCTCTGTCCTTTTGATAATATAGTAATACCAAATTTAAAATATGCATCATTTGGGTAACTTCTTTTCTGAACTGACTAGCTTTTCATTCATGAAAAAGTCTTGTGTTTACAGGTGAAAAAGTCAAAATCTTTTGTGTATTTGAGTCAGGAAATAGCATCCAGATGTGTTTGCCATATTTCAATGTGGTACACTTCTCTTGAGTTCTTATCATCTGTCTATTCTCTTCACAAGTGACTCCAACTCTGCGACTAGTATAAACAAGGCACTGTAACAAATTCCGTAAGAAGAAATGATGTCCTTTTTCATTTTACAAAAGGATCACTGCTGTATCTAAATATAGGTTTTCTTCGTCTTTTTATAGGGTTACTACTTTCAGAGTCATTTGAACCATTGTCGCTGATACTAGGGTTTAGCGATGATGATGTTGAACCATCGCTACTTATTGACATCTTGTCATTAGTCGATATGGAGCTGTCACTCTTTATAACTCGAAGATTACAGTGTGTTGCGATTTCCCGTAATGAATTTGGAGTTTTGATTTCCAGCGTTACAGTATCTGTTTTGTTTCTAATGATTTCAACAACATCCGAATGTTGGTCCCATTTGACATCAACTCTGTCAACACCAATAATTATGTCACCAACTTGTAATCCAGCATCCTGCGGCATGAAAAATCAACAATTAGGATTATGATGATGATATTGATGATGATTTTGAAGATGATGATGACGGTGAAATAATAACATAGTAACATTGTTGATGATAATGATGAAGATGATGGTAAATGATCTTGATCCTGGTGATAATATCATGATGATGATGTACACCGGTATGATGATTGTGATGACAATGATAAAGGTTATGATGATGATGATGATAGAGAAAATGATAATGAAGATGAGGATAATGATTATGATAACAATTATTATGATTATGATAGCTATAATAATGTTTCAGATTATGACAAAGATGACAAAGATGATGTTGATAAAAATGGTGGTGATGGCATCAGCAAATTAATGCTACTCTGGCCACAATTAAACAACATGCCCTCCAGAAGTGATGTTATTGTCCTACTTTTTCTACCTACCCAGGCTGCACCATGTTCTTCGGCACACTGTACAATCACAGGAGCAGAGCTGACCACACTGAAACCATAACTGCTATTTTTCCTTGCGAAACTAATGGTTCTTGATCTACTTAGATTGGAATCAGCATTGAATACATGCACTGGACCCTATGACAATGAAAAAAACCCGAGCATGTATTACCTTGCCAATGAGGAATTTTGTAAATCTTTTTCAGTGACTGTGTATGATGATGATTGTCAGGGTATAGTAAGAAATGTAAAGAAAATATTTTCAGGACTTCAATGGGATTTTGTTGTTAGAAGAAAACAATTGTCCTCTTGTACTATTATTTCTGTTTTGATCCTCCCCTAGAGTGCTTACACTATGTCCATGAAATAAAATCTAAATAGTTACTAACTAATAGTTTTTATTTAGTGACTATTAGTCACTATCACTCAACTGGAACAGCTTTAGTAACAATACACAATGAATAAAGTATTAACTTTCTATGGTTTTGAGTATTTGATTTCCCTTGTGGTCTATTGTTACTAAAGCTGTTCCAGTTGAGTGATAGTGACTAATAGTCACTAAATAAAAACTATTAGTTAGTAACTATTTAGATTCTATTTCATAGACATAGTGTAAGCACTCTATTACTCTATAAGAAGATTTGTATTGAGACAGAGTTCATTGTAATATATACAATATTAGCAGTCGATCTGTATACAACATCGAAGATGAGCCGTTGTATATTGCATACAGATTGGGCGTGAATATTGTATGGTACTTATGAAAGTCCAACATTAGTTCTTTCACATTTTACTAAAATTGTCAAAATAAAAGTAAATTTGCCTGAGAAAATTGGGTTGAAACTTCAAATCAAATCAGGATGAAATCTCTGTGATTTACAGAATTTGTCACGGAGGTGATTTCTTTTGTAAAATTATAATTATTTATTCATGAATTTTAAAAGTGTAATTACAGTCAAAGCACTCGAACCATGAACACTTTGGTCTTTTTTTTATCTTTTTTCGGCCTTTTTCATGCATAATTAACGGCGACATCCAATCAGCGTCGACGATCTAAAAATAACAAATACATTTTTCGAGACTTTTTTCAGCATTATTCAAAACATCGTAGAGTAAATTGTAGCGCAGCAATAAAAAAGTTATTCATTTACTGGCAACTGATTTCTATGTAATTAGCTTCGATTTCCGCAGCTATTGATCAGTGTGACACGAAAATTAAGATTTGTATATTCACGCTGGCGGTAAATTTCGCAACGGTTCATTGTAGGCAATGGCTTACGCTGCAGCAAACGTTCAAGGTATAAATCAAACATGCATTTTATATTTGACATTTATTTTCGTTTATTTTTACAATTTCTGTGTACATTGTGTAAACTTACTGTTTTTTGACATTAGGCAATTGTAATCTCACTATAAACCTTCGAGGCGGTTTATATGACAACGGAAGAGAGCTTCCACAAATATATCGAGAGAGAATTCTTGACTTACATCATCAAGGTACATCACAAAGAGCAATAGCTGACGAATTGCGAGTTAGTCCAGCATATGTAAACAAAATTGTACAATATTACGATCAACATAATACATCACTTCCCGCAGTGAAGAAATGTCCATCTAGAGCTAAAGTAACGTCTGAGGTTTCAGAGTACATAGAAAACGAAAAGTTATGCCAACCCACGATATACACAGCCGAATTAAAGAATCGCTTGCTTCTCGATGGTGTATCTTTGCCTACAAATGTGCCTTCTGAATCTTCAATTCGAAAATCTGTACGAGAGGACTGTATGATGACAAAAAAGAAAATCACTCAGGTGCCGACAGAATCATTGTCACAAGCAGTTGTCGATTATACAAACAATTTTCTTGATCAAGTCTCACAGATAAACTATACAAAAATTCATTTCTTCGATGAATCCAGTGTAATTGTAACATCAGGAAACCGCACGTACGGCCATTCTTACAAAGATGAATGTGCAGTCGAGTTCCAACGCTATGCTTCGAATGCTAATTACACTGTGAATTTACTTCACTCTGTCCATGGAGTAGACTATCACGATATACTGAAAGGTCCTTCAAATGGAATGGAAATGTTGAACTTTTTTGACGATGCTCTCTCCGTTTACAGACCCGATGGTTCAGCCATCATTGAACATGGTGATACTATTGTTATGGACAATTGTAAATTTCATCACGGACAATTTGCAGAGCCCTTGTTGAGAGGTATTTTGCAAGACAGCGGTATTCAACTACTGTTCCAGCCTGCCTACTCCCCTCATTTAAACCCATGTGAATATTGTTTTCATCAGGTAAAATCCTACTTAAGGCGAAATACCACTCTAACTAGCAAAGAAACTGAAATAGCAATTCGTGAAGGTATTTCTACGATAACTGCAGCAAACTCGATTGAATATTTCAGACATTGCGGATATGTTGATTGACAGGTCTAGCGCGTGTAAAATTCGCGCCAAAAGTTAAAAGAATTATACTAGCGTCACAGTCTCGCAACATGGCGTGTGAAAGAGAAACTGAGGTTTTCTCATGGCTAAAATCCATATCTCCGAACATGAAACTTGAACGACTTTCCCCTCATTTCGAAACAAGAGGTTTTAGATCACGAAGGTCATTGGCGTATGTAAAAGTAGATGATCTCGACGTATTTTTTGACTCGCCTAACAAGTTATTACTAGCGGAACGACGAGTTTTAGAAGCCGAATTGAACAAAATCAAAGCACAAGAAAATAAGCACCAGCAGCCTGAACGTCCAGAATCTGCGAGAAAACTACACTATGATAGTACTTGTAATGCTCAAGCTTTGCCGTCTGCCCATTCAAGTTCGTCATCTAGCCATGAAGCTGGAGGTACAATGAGCGCTCTAGATCGAAGAGCTATGGAGCACAAAGAAAGTTTGGAGTTGCTAAGTGCACAAGTTGAAAGTGTAAAACAACATCTAGAAGGAAAGAGAAAGGCAGTAGAGAGATATTCTACTGCATCTGTTGGTCGACGAGGTAAAGTCTGTACTTTGTGCCATAAATCTGGACATAATAAAGCGAGATGTAAAGGATTTCCGTGCCCTGATATAACTGTATGTCAACTACAAGATAAACACCCCGAAACACAAACCGAAATCCGTGAGATTCAAAAAGAGTTGAAAGAGCTAGAGAGCAAGTACACAAAGGCAAAGAACGATAACGACGTTTTCAGTGCTTCACGACTGCGTGCAAAATCTAATTTCTTTGCAATTATGAGACCGCGACTAAAGCAACAAAACCAAGCCAAGTATGTAGATCGTAGTGCACTAGATCGAGACCTGCAGATATTGCAAAGAGCACTCACCAACAAAATACCCATAGACACAGCTAATGACTGGCGACTGCCTACGATGATTGAAGAATATAAGAGAGGCGTAGATGCATACCGTCCGCTGAACAATCATGATCAAGCTTTTGGACCCAGTTATACATCAAGCAGTTCGACAAGCAATACTTATTACCACATGTAACTTATGTAAACACCAGTGTTGAAATTGGAAAACAAAATATATATAGTTGTGTTGAAATATGCACGGTATTTTGAAGTTTATTGTAGTTTTTTGTATCTAGCAAATTGTGAAGGGCGCAATGCTCTTTGTGAGGTATCTTGAATGATGTATCTCTCTCGTTGTGTTTAATTGGCTACATTTGTTGGATGCAAAAAAAAGTTTAAGCAATGTACGTACACAGAAGTTGTAAAAAATGAACGTCAATAAATATGAATTATAAAATGCAAGTTTGATTTATATGTTGAATGTTTGCCGCAGCGTAAGCCATTGCCGACAATGAACCGTTGCGAATTTTACCGCCAGCATGAATATACAAATCTTAATTTTCGTGTCACACTGATTCAAATTGCTAAAACTCGTCAAATAGCTGCGGAAATCGAAGAGAATTAAATAGAAATCAGTTACCAGTAAATGAATAACTTTTTTATTGCTGCGCTACAATTTACTCTACTATGTTTTGAATAATGCTGAAAAAAGTCTCGAAAAATGTATTTGTTATTTTTAGATCGTCGACGCTGATTGGATCGCCGTTAATTATGCATGAAAAAGGCCGAAAAAAGATTAAAAAAAGACCAAAGTGTTCATGGTTCGAGTGCTTTGACTGTAAAAGATCTAACATCTTACCAGTCTGTGGAACAAATCTTCAACTGCTGTGTCACTGAAATCTGGAGGAGTTGGTTGAGCCTTTTGTTGTGCATAAGCTACAACAAATACAACATAAAAGAGAGTTTGAAAGAGCTCATTATTTTAAAATTTATACAATGCTGAAACACACCAATACAGCGCCTTTCATAATCACACAACAACTGACATTCAAATGCAAACAGTATAAAAAAGATTGTACACTACTGTCAATCAAAAATAATCAATCAACCATTGATATTTTGGTTTTACAAGTTGTTGTCTCATCTTCAATGGCAGTGTAATTATGAAAGGCACTGCTAATATTCATACAGAAAGAAATAAAATTTTGATAATCAACTATGTCAAGATCATGCTTGCAGCGACATCAGATAGAGATAGTTGGAGAGACAGGGATGTGGGAGTCTGAGCAGATGATGCCAACATAAGACAACAACAAAAGATTGACAAAATATTGAGTACCTTTGACAGGGGTGGGTGACATTGGGTCATCAAAGTCATCCTCTTCTTCCATCGATATTAACTGCTTCATTGATTGGTTCCGAGACTCTGCTAAAACCTGATAGAAGTTAACAACATTTAGCTATTTTACAAGTGACCTACAAGTATCTCAATATGGAAGTACTGGAACAAATAACAGTAAAATTACCAGTTATAACAAGTTATCCTTTTAACATTTATTTAACAATCAAAATATTCAAATAACCCAACTAAAAAAACAACAACAAATGAACAAACAAACAAGCTAGCAAACAAGCAAACAAACAAGCAAACAAACAAGCAAACAAACAAGCAAACAAACAAGCAAACAAACAAGCAAACAAACAAGCAAACAAACAAGCAAACAAGCAAGCAAACAAACAAGCAAACAAACAAGCAAATAAACAAGCAAACAAATGAACAAACAAACAAACAAGCTATCAAACAAACAAACAAGCAAACAAACAAGCAAACAAACAAATGACCAAAAAAGCAAGCCAACAAACAAGCCAACAAACAAGCAAGCAAACAAACAAGCAAGCAAACAAACAAGCAAACAAACAAACAAGCAAGCAAACTAGCAAACAAATGAAGAAACAAACAAGCTAAAAAAACAAATAAACAAACAAGCAAGCTAACAAATAAATATCCGCCAAAATGTTTATGTCCAGACCTTTTGTAGAGAGCCCATCTTTCTGCAGTAGCTACAGACTTGTTTTGCTCTAACTGCCTCTTCATGGTTGCGCAATGCAGTGTGGAGATGTGCTTTAGCTGAAGAAGAAATCATGATTTAGATCAACACAATTGAATCTGAGAATGTTTAAATATTTTGCACGCAAAGCACTGGAGATACTAAGTTTCTAATATAACATACATTTATTTGTGCAGAGGTTATTAAATTATGATATGATGATTGTCAAAATAAACTACAATAACTTTTAATTAAAAACAATTACTAAAACTACTTAAATTAATTACTTGAACCTGATGATCATCATAACACTCAAGTTTCATAAGCCTTACAGTTTTTTAAGACTTCTGATATAATTTAAGTTTACCAAGCTTTCCAGCAACCTATTCTAATCCACTGTAGTTAGTTGTGACAAAAAAAAAACAGTCTATCCCCAAGCTGGTAAATTAAAATATAATATAACTTTGTATTAACCTTGTTTTTGTAAGACATTTCTACCAGAGGATGGTGGGATGTATAACGACGGCATCATCTCAAATAACAGGGATTCACAGTTTTGTGGAGCTGTAAAAAATCAATTGGTCACTAAATCAGTAAGTCAATCAGACCAATCCATCAATCAAAGAATCGGTCTACCAGTCAATCAATCAATCATGCAATCAACCAATCATTCAATTAATCAATCAATCAATAAATCAATCAATCAATCAATCAATCAATGGAACTATCAATCAATCAATGGAACTATCAATCAATCAACCAGATAATCAATCAATCAATCATACAATCAACCAATCAGTCAATCAATCAACCAATCAGTCAATCAACCAGTCAATCAACCAATCAATCATACAATAAATGGACCAAAAAATCATTTAACAAAAGTCAGTCAGCTATCCAGCCAGCCAGCCAGCCAATCAATCAATTATTCATTTCATCATCAGTTATATGTTATGGATAATAAACAAATGCCTTTTTGTTTTACTAAACATTTTATAAGCATCAAGTGTTAATAAACATGTTAAATACTCACAATGACATTGTAGAAGTCCAATTGCTGTGTAATAATGTGAAAGTGCTTTATAATAAAGATGCATAATCTAAAAAAAAAAACAATTAAAATATTAATATCTTGGTTATATCATAGCAAATTAAAAATGATTTTTTGTTGTTCTTTACTTACTTTGACCATATTTCTCCAAGCCAATGGTATTGCGTCCATACATATTCCAGTATTCATTAATAAAAACACTTTATTGTATCCTTGGCAGATCTGTTCATTCCGAATGAAATGATAATGAATGATTGAACAAATGAAGGAATGGATGGATGAACAAATAAGGGAGGAATGGATGGATGGATGAACAAATGAAGGAAGGAATGGATGGATGGATGAACAAATGAAGGAATGGATGGATGAACAAATGAAGGAATGGATGGATGAACAAATGAAGGAATGGATGGATGAACAAATGAACATATGGATGGATGAACAAATGAAGGAATGGATGGATGAACAAATGAAGGAATGGATGGATGAACAAACGAAGGAATAGATGGATGAACAAACGAAGGAATGGATGAACAAACCAAGGAATGGATGGATGAACAAATGAAGGAATGGATGGATGAACAAATGAAGGAATGGATGGATGAACAAATGAATGAAGGAATGGATGGATGAACAAATGAAGGAATGGATGGATGAACAAACGAAGGAATAGATGGATGAACAAACGAAGGAATGGATGAACAAACCAAGGAATGGATGGATGAACAAATGAAGGAATGGATGGATGAACAAATGAATGAAGGAATGGATGGATGAACAAACGAAGGAATGGATGGATGAACAAACGAAGCGTATTTTATAAATAAGCGTATTTATGAACAAATTGTTCATAAATGAAAAAATTAATTGATAAAGATGAGATGAATGAATGAATGGATGAATTAATTAATGAGTGAATAAAGGAATGGATGAATAAATAACTGGATGAAGGAATGGATAAATGAATGCATGAATGAATGAATGAATGAATGAATGAAAATATGAATATTGAGTGATCAAGTAATTAATGCAAACAAAGGAATAAATAATATTTATTAAATACAACATACTAACCTCTGCACATTCTTGTCCTGCTCTAATGTTTTCTTCAAAATCATCCTGATGAATTTCATGTGATTGCAATTTCTTCTCCCATAAACAGGCTTGTGCTTGGACCTAACGAAAAATAATCATCTTGTATAACTATTTAAAAAACTCATGAATAATTAATGAGGCATTTTCAAAAGAAACCATGACCATGACGAGTGTTGTAAATCTGATACAACACTAGTGTTGTATATCCTGATTTGCATAAGTTTTAACTTGTAATTTCATGTTGAAATTTATTTTTATCTTGAAAATTTTGGTAAAATATGAAAGATCTTACCTAGACGTTTTTTAAGTCGTTTACAACATTCGCGCCCGTGTTGTATCGGCCGATACAACACAGCCACTCATGTTGTAAACATTACGTAGATGCTAACAATGATGATGATAATGGTAATAATGATAATGGTAATAATAATGATAATGGTAATGATAATGATAATGGTAATGATAATGGTAATGATAATGATAATGGTAATGATAATGGTAATGATAATGATAATGGTAATGATAATGGTAATAATGATAATGGTAATGATAATGATAATGGTAATGATAATGGTAATAATGATAATGGTAATGATAATGATAATGGTAATGATAATGGTAATGATAATGATAATGGTAATGATAATGGTAATGATAATGATAATGGTAATGATAATGGTAATGATAATGATAATGGTAATGATAATGGTAATAATGATAATGGTAATGATAATGATAATGGTAATGATAATGGTAATGATAATGATAATGGTAATGATAATGGTAATGGTAATGATAATGATAATGGTAATGATAATGGTAATAATGATAATGGTAATGATAATGATAATGGTAATGATAATGGTAATAATGATAATGGTAATGATAATGATAATGGTAATGATAATGGTAATAATGATAATGGTAATGATAATGATAATGATAATGATAATGGTAATAATAATGATAATGGTAATGATAATGATAATGATAATGATAATGGTAATAATAATGATAATGGTAATGATAATGATAATGGTAATAATGATAATGGTAATAATGATAATGGTAATGATAATGATAATGGTAATGATAATGATAATGGTAATGATAATGATAATGGTAATGATAATGGTAATAATGATAATGGTAATGATAATGATAATGGTAATGATAATGGTAATAATGATAATGGTAATGATAATGATAATGGTAATGATAATGGTAATAATGATAATGGTAATGATAATGATAATGATAATGATAATGGTAATAATAATGATAATGGTAATGATAATGATAATGATAATGATAATGGTAATAATAATGATAATGGTAATGATAATGATAATGGTAATAATGATAATGGTAATAATAATAATAATGATAATGATAATGATAATGGTAATGATAATGATAATGGTAATGATAATGATAATGATAATGGTAATAATAATGATAATGGTAATGATAATGGTAATGGTAATGATAATGATAATGATAATGATAATGATAATGGTAATGATAATGATAATGGTAATGATAATGATAATGATAATGATAATGATAATGATAATGGTAATAATAATGATAATGGTAATAATGATAATGGTAATGATAATGGTAATAATGATAATGGTAATAATAATGATAATGATAATGATAATGATAATGATAATGATAATGGTAATAATGATAATGGTAATAATAATGATAATGATAATGATAATGATGATGATAATGGTAATGATAATGGTAATAATGATAATGATAATGATGATGATAATGGTAATGATAATGGTAATAATGATAATGATAATGATGATGATAATGGTAATGATAATGGTAATGGTAATGATAATGATAATGGTAATGATAATGGTAATAATGATAATGGTAATAATGATAATGGTAATGATAATGATAATGGTAATGATAATGATAATGGTAATGATAATGATAATGGTAATGATAATGGTAATAATGATAATGGTAATGATAATGATAATGGTAATGATAATGGTAATAATGATAATGGTAATGATAATGATAATGGTAATGATAATGGTAATAATGATAATGGTAATGATAATGATAATGATAATGATAATGGTAATAATAATGATAATGGTAATGATAATGATAATGATAATGATAATGGTAATAATAATGATAATGGTAATGATAATGATAATGGTAATAATGATAATGGTAATAATAATAATAATGATAATGATAATGATAATGGTAATGATAATGATAATGGTAATGATAATGATAATGATAATGGTAATAATAATGATAATGGTAATGATAATGGTAATGGTAATGATAATGATAATGATAATGATAATGATAATGGTAATGATAATGATAATGGTAATGATAATGATAATGATAATGATAATGATAATGATAATGGTAATAATAATGATAATGGTAATAATGATAATGGTAATGATAATGGTAATAATGATAATGGTAATAATAATGATAATGATAATGATAATGATAATGATAATGATAATGGTAATAATGATAATGGTAATAATAATGATAATGATAATGATAATGATGATGATAATGGTAATGATAATGGTAATAATGATAATGATAATGATGATGATAATGGTAATGATAATGGTAATAATGATAATGATAATGATGATGATAATGGTAATGATAATGGTAATAATGATGATGATGATGTCAATTGAATAATTCACGATGATCATGTTGTTGACTACGGTAATTTTGGAAATGTTATAATGAGGGTCATACCAGCATGAGATCCATCAAGGCTTCTAGTGTGTCCTGAGTTATATCTACACTGGGTGAGTTGACAAAGTTATCCTTGGTGTAAGCAAACACTCCTGTGATATAACCATAAACAACAATGTTTTATAATATTTTTAAGTGTTATAATCTAGAAATGATTTGACAATAACCAGCCAAAAAAAAATTAAACAAAAAACTAGCAAAATGAGTTGAGCTTTCATATGTTGGCTAGGAAAGAATGAGTAGATACTGTCTTAAGTTCAATCTGTAGTATGATTTGTTGGAGGTTTTGGGTCAAAGACAGGACTATTTAGCAGTAAGGACCAAATGTTAAATAAGAAAGAAAAAGTACAATATATTAAGCACTAACCAGCTGCCTTCTGGAAGGAATTGAAAGCAATCTTTACTCCTTCTTCTGTGCTTCTGTCCTGGAAGTGGAGAAAATAATAATTATTATTAATTAGTACAGTGTGATATATGCTAATAATATAATAAAAGAGAACCATTATCACAATCAAAATCATCATTATAATCAGTACGACAATCATCATCATAATCATCATTATCATCAACACTAGAACTTTCATCATTATCATCATCATTACAACAACAACAACCACCACCATCACCATTATCAGTATGAACACATTCATTCATCATCACCATTATCAGTATGACCATTGTCATTCATCATCACCATTATCAGTATGACCATTGTCATTCATCATCATCATTATCAGTATAACCATTGTCATTCATCATCACCATTATCAGTATGACAATTGTCATTCATCATCACCATTATCAGTATGACCATTGTCATTCATCATCATCATTATCAGTATGACCATTGTCATTCATCATCATCATTATCAGTATGACCATTGTCATTCATCATCATCATTATCAGTATGACCATTGTCATTCATCATCACCATTATCAGTATGACCATTGTCATTCATCACCATCATTATCAGTATGACCATTGTCATTCATCATCATCATTATCAGTATGACCATTGTCATTCATCATCACCATTATCAGTATGACCATTGTCATTCATCATCACCATTATCAGTATGACCATTGTCATTCATCATCATCATTATCAGTATGACCATTGTCATTCATCATCATCATTATCAGTATGACCATTGTCATTCATCATCATCATTATCAGTATGACCATTGTCATTCATCATCATCATTATCAGTATGACCATTGTCATTCATCATCATTATCAGTATGACCATTGTCATTCATCATCACCATTATCAGTATGACCATTGTCATTCATCATCATCATTATCAGTATGAACATTGTCATTCATCATCATTATCAATGCACGGTTCCAATGCACACCTGTTTTGTAGCTATTTGTGACCATAAAGCTGCTATGTTGAACAGCACGCTGGCCTGCAAGGCAAAAACATGATTGAATACCTAATTAATAAACAGACTTTTTAACAATTTATACCATGCCTACTATATTTGTTCTACATCTAATTCGAATGGTAGAGTCACCCTGGTTAACATCTATCTATCTTAAGAGCGAGTCCGCGTGAAAACCATGCAGACCAGTCTACACCGTACATCACCGATTTTCTTCAAACTTAGCTCAATTGTACATCTTAGTTAACTTATTACTTTGGTGAATTGTTTTGGCTTTAAATTAAAAAGGCTTAAAGTTACAACCATTTGAGTATTTTACCCTAAAAACGGTCAAAATTTGCATAAAATATACCTAACGTTTTACGGCCTCGTATTTCCTTTGCAGATTGTTTCCTGCACCAATATTCTGCCCACGTTTAGCACATTATCTTATTAGTACTTTAAGTTGAATAAAAAGTCGTGAAACAAATATTGGGTTGTTTTATAAAGGGTTGAGTTATTGCTATTTTTCAGCTTTGACGAAAAGTGTAAAAATATACTCTAGAAAAGAGCTATTTGCACCTATCCGGCAGTTATTCATATAACTTTGAAACCTTTATCAGATAGCATGATGATAGAGACAATGTTTTATCGAAAAAAAAGTCTGTAAAGTATTTATTTTTCAAGCGAAAAATAACTAAGAAAGTGATGAAATTTACATTGTTTGAAGTTGTCACGTGACAAAACTAAATATACAACAAATCTACAACACGCTAAATATGATCCCAATATAATGATAAGAATCATAAGAATCAATTATATGAATTAAAATAATGATATTCATCATTACATATAAGATAATCTTACAACAAATAACTAGGTTTTAGGCTTGTAAGCCGAATACAGTAATGTTTTGTCTGTCTACCTTCGGCTTTCCTATGTCTGGTAAAAACGATATTTCATAATATTTTTTTCACAATATTATCATTTTTTTAAATAAAATAATTTTTACAGTATTAGAATTATGCATTTATTAACCTCACACACAACATGTTAAAGAAATTATTGAACTCATGCGGTTGCTAAAAACAGAAACAGACAAAGTAACAGTGTACTATATAAAACTATGTAACCTTTTTGATTTACTATTTTCCTGATTATGATCACTCTCCAGGGATATGAATACGTTTTCATAAAAATATATTGTTAAAGTTCTAGCAAAACACATTTTAATAAAAGACATATATTTTACTTCAAGTGTTCTCTTTGTTGTTTTGCATAAATTTGAAATTGACATTCGACTAATTGGCATGTTTGGTAGACACCGACATTAATTCTCATTTTACGTGCATTAGTTGAGGTTAATTTTGACATACAGTAATTATTTTATGGCGGTTTTCTCTTTTCACAATCTTTCTGTGGAAAATTATGGAAGTTCTCGAAGAAACAATGACACCTGTTTTGTTTTGCTACCTTTAAAATCTTGTACAAGGATTATCTGCACCCATCTACTTGGCTGTTTAAAAACTTCTTCCAAAGATGTGAAGTACGAGTGGGAACTTTGTCTTTTAAGAGCTGGTGTTTTTCAAACTGAAAATACAGATGATATGACAATATGTCCGCTGCATAGAGACCACTTTGGTTTAGGCTGGCGTCCCAGTCGAGTCTGTAATCATCCCCCACACGATTCTAAACAAAAGCCTGTCAGAGGTGGACATGCAAAGCGTATTTCTCAAGAGATGTTCGAAACATGGGGAATGTTATGCAAAATTGGTCAAGGTATTGTTACATCTAAGTAAGGGTTGCATTTTCGATCCCATCTTGAGTTTCGGTGAAATTAAAAATACTAAATAGTTTATTATATCGTTTAAAGGAATTTTCATTGAATACTATATATATTGACAACTAGTATTGAAGAGTTTTGAATTGAGCCGTTTCTTTTTTACGTTGAGATATCTAGAGAGTGAAGAAGATGAATCTGGATTACCATCGATTTTTAAGTATTAAAATACTTGACATTCCCGCCAAACGACTGTGAAGCGATTCTGTTCCGTCAATCAAACATAATTGGTCTAGTCTAGTGATAATTACTATAAACAACTGACAATGTGAACAAAAAAACAGCTAGGTAAAAAATATTATTTCAAATAGAATAGCTGGTCCAAAAAATATACATTTATTTAGTTTTAACGTTCTGATACCCATAGAATACATCGTTAGGCTAAAATTTGTTTTCACTGACATTAGTATGCAAATATTTTAATAGACAATTTGTTTGACGGAAGAGAATCGCTAACTCACTTTACGATCTCTGTTGAACCGGCATTATTTTATTTTATTGTTATTATCACTATTATTTCATTCCATTTTTTATGTCATAATAACATGCTTTTCTGAAAGTTAACTCTAAAATGGTTAACGACCGGGAACCAGTTCATGACAGTTGATTGTTTAATACTGATAATCACACTTGGCTACGCTGTCGTTGTCATTTGGATAATTTCCACGTTTTCGACTTTTATTTTACGAATCTGCAGTCTTAAAGATGTAAGTTTCGAATATTTATACATATTAAAATCAACTCAAGGCTCTTTGTTGTAATTTGAACCATTTGATCAGCTTAGCATTATCGTTGATGCAAACTCGGTATGTTTTTGTGTGTATTTCTTTCGGAAAATAAAATAAAAACACCGTATAGTTAAAATATTTTAACATTGTACATTTATGACTTCTTAAATCGCCCTACTACATTAGCTGTTGTTTTTAGGTAAGTATTTTAAAACTTATCGGCTTTTTTAGTCGCAAATGGTCATTAGTCTTATAATTGGATACGTGTAAAAACGCCAAATTCGTGATACTGTATCTCTTCACCCATGTTTTTGTGTGTATTTCTTTCGGAAAATAAAATAAAAACACCGTATAGTTAAAATATTTTAACATTGTACATTTATGACTTCTTAAATCGCCCTACTACATTAGCTGTTGTTTTTAGGTAAGTATTTTAAAACTTATCGGCTTTTTTAGTCGCAAATGGTCATTAGTCTTATAATTGGATACGTGTAAAAACGCCAAATTCGTGATACTGTATCTCTTCACCCTTAAAACTTTACAGAAATTTTTTTCTTTGTATTTGTTAACCATTATCAGTTGTACATAAAAGTCAAACTTTGTGGTTTTAAAAAGTTGCCGGATCTTGTATATCGAATTGTTAAGAATGCATACTCAAAATATAGATTTCATAGCCTGATATGTAAATAAGCAAAAATTTTCTTTAAATAAATCTTTTGATACTTTGATACTGTCGTTGTATTTATTATATGTTGTAGTAGGTCTGTACGAATTCCAGGTAAGAAAAAAGCTATATTTTTAGAGAAATTGATTTGTAAAGTTGGTGTAAATTTCAAGCAATTTTTATCGTTTGTCTGACTACATTCCCTTAAACCTCGATATCTGCTAGAGAATTTAATATTTTTGTTTTATATTGCACACAGTTAATATTTACACTAAAATACATATCTCGGCCAAAAATGAAAGAAATCGGTGATACCCGTTGTAGACACATTTTTCGATTTTGCATGGTTTTCACACGGACTCGCTCTTAAGTGCACTATATAAATTACATATCATATAAATCATTTATATAAATTAAATGCGCTATATAAATCCCACAACATTGTCATTATCTATTAATGAAATATAAAAAGCTGCAGTATATAATTACAGCATTAAATACCTTTTCAAATGCAACAGATCTTTGAACTTTTGGCAGTGCTGTAAGGGCATCATACCTTGAAGAGAAATGGATCATAAATGTAATACAATTCTTACTTGTCACTACAGGGATTGAAGTAAACTTCTGGGTAGTACCAGTTAAGTTGTATCACTAAAACAATTCTTGTTGGATGCTATGGGCATTGAAGTAAAGGTCTGGCTGGTACCCATCAAGTTGTCCAGGCAAGACTAATTTTGCCTGGACCCCATATTTGTTACCAAACAACTGTGGACTGACATTGACTGACCATTATTTTTTATGATATTATTTCAAACCATATACCATACAAACGTATTATATATGATAGAGAAGTCAAAGCAATCTGGAATTGGTGAAGTACTTATCCTTTTACTTACCATTGAAAATAAACTGGCATTGATCCTTTTTTGGAAAAAAACTTCTTCTCAAGGAAGAATAGCTGGTTAAAATACTGGTATAATTTCTGACAGCCATGTTCATCTCGGGTTGGATTACAAATAGACTGAAGCATAAACGTATGCAAGTTTACAATGAAGGTAATTTAAAAAGCAAAGATGTTATATAGAGCAAGTGTAGTTGAACTCAAATCACTCATATATTGGACTAAAAATAACCTATGGTATCATAATAAAGCAAAAACAATTGAAACAAAAAAATATATATATTTACCTTCCTCATTTCTGCATATTCTTCAAGTTCACCCTCAAATTGTTCTGGTTTTAGATGGTAGTGAGATTTGATGAAATCCTATAAAAACATGCACAACTTATACTATAGGGTAAGAATAATAAATTAAATTAAATGAATGCATAAATGAATGAATGAATGGATGAATGAAAGAATGAATGAATGAATGTAAAAACTATATCAGTGGGTTTATCTTCTTTTACAGTTATGTCTAGTGCATGATGTTAATAGAAGAAAGAGGAATAATAAAACAAAGATAAAGTGCTATTCACTTGTTTACAAGGTCTTGTGAAAATACTTATTAATTCACAAACAATAACATCAGAGCTTACACTATAAACAATAATATTATTTTGGAAAAAGGTTGTATGTAATGGAAGCTCTGAATCAAGCAAAAATGTTAATAATTAGCATTAGTTTTCCTTTAGTTAGAAGTAAGCTGCTCTCTGAGAACTCTGCCATAACGTTATTCCCCCCACCCCCTTTCTATCATTGCTCCATTTTACAGGTGTTTAAAGCTACTCAAAGCTAAACAGAATGGCTAGAAGTCAAAACCAGCACTTGTGAGGCCACTGGGGACTTAACTGAGAAACTCTAGCTCTGAAAGTGGTACACCAACCAACAAATGAATTGTTTTCTCGTGAATACTAGTTCTAAGATACAGTGGTACCTCAATTAAGTGGTCACCCTCAGGACTTTCCAAAGTGGCCACTTAATAGAGGTTGGCCACTGAAAAAAGGTATAGAATAGGTATAGGAATAGATTTGGGACTTTTATTGTGGCCGCCTAATAGAGGGTCACTGCTTAATGGGTGGCTGCTTAATAGAGGTACCACTGTAGTTCACATTGTTACTAACCATGAATGGTAGTTTAAATTTCAGTTCTGCAGTTTCTCTCAACCCTAAGGATACCATGGGTATTTGCTTTTCCATACTCCTAAAGATTACAATAATATATACTGTAAATTATCATAATTATAGTTGTATTACTATTGCCATCATCATCCTCATTATCACCACCATCATCATCATCACCATCATCATCATCACCGTCATAACCATCTTCATCATCTTATCACAATCCTCACTATCAGTATCACATCATCATCATCACCACCACTATATCAACATCATGACCACCACCACCATTATTATCATCAATATCATCACAACCATCATTATCATCATTATCAACATCACCATCATCATCATCATTATCAACATCACCCCATCTTATTTTCATCATTATCACCACCAACATGATCATTATCACCTTGTCACAACACCGCCACCACCACCATCGTCACTACTATGCTCCTAATAACACATTACTATCTTTGGCCCTATCTGACATTCCCAATGCAATTTCCCCTAAACTCTTTACACTTTATATTACATTTAACCCAAAGCTGGTAAAATTCCCACACTTAACATGTACAATTTGTTTTTGATTTCCTGTGTTTATCTCACTCTAAGTACAAAGTGAGAAAAATGCAAATATTTTTTGTCAATACCTATAATCATTTTGAAAATATCTTCCTTAAAAAATAACTCAATGAAAACAAGAAACTTCTATCAGTAAAAAAAAAAAAACAATTTAAGTATTAAAATATTAATGTAAACTATAAACCATAAAAAAAAAAAAAAATTTGAAGTTCAAGATGTTTTAAACATTTACCCTTTGTCAGAGAATAAAACAATAAAAGAGAGATTTCATATTGGGACTTATGTTGAAAGGCATTTGCAAAGAAAGAACCAGCTTTACAGAAGAAATTTGTGAGACATTCTAAAATTATACGTCTGTCTATTTAAATAGACCTATTTGGCTAAAGCATCGCCTGAGAATCAGACATTCTTTCACTCCTCTTCCACCCACGTAAATTTCATGGGGGAAAGTTGAGCAAAAGGAAGTCTGTTTTCTCAGGCGAGCTAAAGCATTGCTGTGTATGTTTCAGACCGATTCAAATCAGCCAAAAATGTTATGTGTGTTTCCACCAAATTCAAATCTTTTGGGAATAAGTTTCATTGTCTTTTGTATTTCGATATCACATAAAAATCCTTGGAAGACAAGTTTGAATTGGATGGAAATATACAAAGTATCATGTCAGCCAAGTAAGTCTATGATAGGTTACATGTACTTACTCATCAAATTGGTAGACATCAAAGGCTGAATTAATTCCTTCCAGTTCTTCTCTAAGACGGTCAAGTTGTGAGCTTGCATTGCTGAGTTCCATTTTTGCTGCTTTCTTAATACGGCGATCATTAGTGGCTCTAATAGAATGGAAATCATAGACAGATAGATCACTATGACATATATGGAAACAGATAGCTTAAATTATAATAACAGATAAAAGTGAAGGCAAAAATCATTGTGATTATAAGCACCCACTAGAGAATAATGGTGAGGTTGATGTGTGATTTCATTGCTGAGTATCGCCTATAAACGTAAGTTTTTATTGTAATAATCACTATAGGGTCAAATGATTTGATTGGTTGATCGATGAATTATTTACATCCAGCAAATAGGAGGATCATATATGGCAGATGACAAACAGACAGACAAACAAACAAACAAACAAACACATAGACAGACAGACAAACAAATAGACACAGACAAACAGATAGATATATTAATGGATGGACTGACAAACAAACAACCAAACAACATGACAGAAAGATTGACATACTGTCTGACAAACAGACAAACAAATAGACAGACAGACAGACAAACAAATAGACAGACAGACAGACAAACAAATAGACAGACAGACAGACAAACAAATAGACAGACAGACAGGCAAACCAACAGACAGACTGACAAACAAACAAGCAACAAATTGACAGACTGAACAACAAACAGACAGAACGTTAATTTCTTGAAAACCTTTTTTATATGGTGTGTACCAAAGTCTTTACATCTATTTAAGCGATGTCAGACTACCAAATGAGCTCAATGATGTAATAATTAATTAATTTAAAATTTCATGGCTTTGTTTTGAATTCAATAATTTGCATAATTTGTAAAAAATTAGGAATTTGTTTAAATCATGCAATTTCTTTGCAGTTCTTATACATGTTTTAATTGCTGATAAAAATTGGAATCAAAGAGGTGATAAGGTGCAGTTTAAACATAAAGTTCAGTGAGAAAATACACAAGTGCATAGAGTTTGCGGAATTTTTCTTATAAAGCATGATGAAAGGATAGCCAATGTAATACATTGAAATCTCTCTATAATAACAGACCTTTAAAAAAAACAGAATTCTCTCGAAAAATGGACACAATTTTTAGGACCATTTTTTTCTAAAGCTCAATAAACTTGAATCCTACTAAATCATACATTATTCTTGGTCTCAGCACCGTCCGATAAAAAAGAGTTTCACTGTATGACACACAACAATGAATAAATGTAAAATAGATACATGAACTTGGTGCGTGAATAAACACGCATATGTTGATATTGACACGCAAATATTATAAAATCCTCACAGTAAATGTATAATGGCAAAATAAAATTCTAAAGTAAATATTTGTCAGAGATAAATGGATACAATATTTCAAAGAAAGTAAATTTGTTAAAAAATTTAAAAAATATAGAATAGGGCATTAATTTTGATGATTGTAGATTGTAGATTATGGTCACAATGCAACTTCTATGACAAATAACCTATAACCACAATATTTCAGAATGAATTTGTTGCACCAACTGAAACGTGCTGAACTCCGCAGGGTTTATGTATGAGAAGGTACTACAATAGTTTAATTGGCCAATATTTTTCAACCAAAAATTGTTGTTTTTTTATTTGAAAATGAAAAACATGTTATAAAATATTAATAGAATGGGTTAAATGTGTGGCATTTTGGGGATGAAAAGATCACACATTTCTATGATAAAATGTACTAAAACTTTGTCGCTTCCTTGTGGAAAAAGTAATGATCTTTCGGGGAAGAACGTACATTAGATGTATTTCACATCATAAATAATTGTAATCATTAATTGACAGCACTTGAACTGTCTTACCAAAGATAGTCAAATTGATGTTTATAATGTCCTCCTTTTGTAAGGTACATTAAAAAAAAACATAATTTGTTGTTTCGTTTGCGATTTTTCTCAATAAACTTTTTTCACGTCGGAATTAGCGCATTTGCCCTAATAACTTTAGCTGTCACAGGGTGGTTAAAATTATTTGTCTCATCAAAGTTCATTTATCATACAAATATACGAAATATCATATAAACAACACGGTAACACAGATACTGTATACTTTAGATATTAATCTTTTGGGATTTTCTCGTAAACATTTGCTATAATACGCAGAAAATCGAGTAAGTTGAGAAGCCTTTTCGTGTGAAATCAAATAGGGGTTTCGACCTTTCATTTTTGATCGTTTCGATATGTCATCGAAGCAGTTAAAATTAAAATTCACAATGATCCAGAGGAAATTGTGGAATGTAGTTTAAACTTATACAGTCAGAAAATAATAAAGTTTATACGAAACTCACCTCAAAGCTTTCAGTAAATTTTCAGCGCCATCTCGAAGTTTCATTTGCTTGTAAATTTGCTGATTCACCTCTTGTCTCTTGTTCTGCAATTTCCATCTTCCTGACCGTCGAAACGCTAACTCGGCGTCGTTCTGAAAACGAAATTCAATTAATTTGTATTCAAATATAATGCACTTAACAAGAATAACTTCTCGTGGGAAGATCTTTGTTTACTTCAAAGTATTACAACCAACAAACTCTGTCAACAGTTCTTTACATCTGATCAAAAGTGGAAGTTCACATTCAACAACAATTGGATTTTTTTCGTGTTCTCTCGCACAAAATTTTCGCCGATTTAACACCCAATTTGACACCTAAACATTTGAAATAGAGTAAACATTGTCTTTAGAGTGTTCATAAAATTAAGATTTTCGACCTGTCATAATAAAAAGAAAGCAAATTTTCGAGATGTTCATAGTTGACATAAACTCTTACCAGAGCGCGTGTTAATTCTTTGACTCCGTCATGAGTCGAGTTCTTTAAATTTGATCCCAAATCTTCCAGCTCTACTTTATCACTTCGTTCCATCTTATATTCGATTCACACATTGGAAATAGGGTGGTTTTTTTTCAGCCTGTATTCAATCCGACCATTAAACACTGAAGCCCATCTCACTTCGTTATATTTCAACTCACTCAACGAGGTTTCAAGTGACAACACAAGTGTCACGTGACCGAGATCGATTTCACATGGCCGGTGCGCGGGCTTTTTGCGCATCACATACTATGCATCCCAGTAGACCGTGACAACCTCGAAATTTTATCGCGACCCGTCGATACGAAAAATTGATCACGTGATGCACATTTTATGTACCACGTGATGATATTCTTCTGTACCACGTGAACAACATTTTTCGTTTGGCGCGGGTTCACATACGATCTTCGATCGAATCATAGTGATCGAATCTTCCCACGGCTTAATTTATACTAGAGAATCTTTGCCTTCAACGTATATATACGGAGAATCTTTGCCTTCAACGTATAAGCGCCAAACAAAAGTAGTATTTCAAGTACTAGTATAAATGAAGCCGTGGGAAGATTCGATGACTATGATTCGATCGAAGATCGTATGTGAACCCGCGCCAAACGAAAAATGTTGTTCACGTGGTACAGAAGAATATCATCACGTGGTACATAAAAAATCCATCACGTGATCAATTTTTCGTATCGACGGGTCGCGATAAAATTTCGAGGGTGTCACGGTCTACTGGGATGCATAGTATATAATGTTAATCGAGTTTAAATATTAGAAATGCCTTTTGTTTAATTTTTAATTCTTAGGCCTATTATCTTAATTCAATTTTAATGTCTTATTTGATGCTTATATTATAATATGGCTATTTTATTTACATAAAATATAAAGCTTTTTTATTCAAGTATATTTTCCAATTTATCTTAATAATTATTCTTCTCTTTCAAATATTAAATTATCACTCTTTTGAAAATAAAACAAAAACAACTAACAACATAAATAAAGATTTTTATCTTGTGGGGTCCATCACTACATTCTTATTGTCTATGCTTCCAACTCACATGTTGGTTTTTGTGGAGAGAAACTCAGAAAAACTCTCATTGCTTGTGAAAGGACAACACATCAAACAAACTCTATTCACTTGTCGCCCAAGCCAGGATTCGAACCCATGTCAGTGGTGAAAGGCCAGGGCTCTCACCACTTGCTAGGCCACCCATACCAACAGGGGCAGATCCAGGGGAGGGGAATTGGGTGACTTCCCCCCCCCCCCCTCTTTTTCTAAGCAATAATATCTTACGTCCGGGATAGCTCCAGCATTATTGTTTTCCAAAATCCCCCTCCCCCCTTTTGAAAATCCTGGATCCGCCACTGACCAACATAACCCTTAAATAAAAAGCTCAGAAATGAAAAATTAAACAGAATAGTTATATTTCCCTGAAGGCAAACAGCTGACCCAGTCACATCAGTGAAAGTAGAATAATAATGGAATATTAAACTTAGAAAAAACATTGATCTGACAGCAATCCAAAATATGATGAGAAATTTTATTACAATACCAGATGGGGAAAAAGATGGTGTGAGTCACTCTTTTATGATGAGTTTTATTAGTATTCAGATTTTATTTTGAAAATGTAAAACATTTTACAATTCATTTTATACATAGTGCAAACAACATTTATTTTCCCAGGGTTTTTTTTTCTTATCTTCAACTTCCAGAACATGCAGTTCCCAAAATCATTTAAGAAAAGAAATGAACAAGAAAAAAATAGCTTTTGTTGTCATTTAATTACTTTTCGTTTCTTTTTCTTTACTATTTGCAATGAACATGGTTTGTTATATAATAGTCTCAAGTTTTCCAAACGTTTCAATGAAAAAGAAAAAGAAAAAAAAAAGAAAAAAAAAGTGATCAAAATATTATTAATTTTTCTATTTTTCTATTTTCACATGACAATATTTTTTTAATTTTTAGGTTTATCTGGAAACAACACATAACATAAAAGGCAAGGTTAGAGTGTCTGCAAAACATGTATTGTTGTTCAATTGTTTATTTGGGAAAGACCACTTGATTTTTGATAGGGACCAAAGCCCCACTAAAATAGAACAAGGCCTTTTAAATTCAAAAAAATATTGAACAAGATAATTCCAGAGAAAATTAAATTTCAAACATATTATTGATTAAAATATCTTGCAAATTGTGTAGCTATAAAATTAATTGAGTACACTAAAAATTGAACCCTCCCCATCAAAAAATCAAATGGTCCATGCCTTAGCATTACCTAAAGAACTGCTTATAATACAGAAGCTTCCATATATTTCAGCAACTATTGTTCTCGACTGTCTTGCCTCATGTTCATGTTGAAATACATTAGAATATTCCAATATGTGTGAGAGGCTAGACACCCAAGAACTATCATAATTAATTTTAACGAGTGAAAGGTCTGCTACCTCATCTATATAATTAATTTTGATGTGAAGTATGTTACTTCTGGTAATTTTGTATGTATATGGTAATTTACAACATACAACAGGTAGTTTCGGGTTGTACATCATATTGCTGCACTTTCCATTTTAAATGTCCATAGTTGTTGGTGTAGTAAGTGTGGAAGTTACAGACTTGCAAGGTTAGTTATTGCATTCTATGCTTGCTCTTTAAGGGCTGTGTAATGCCGAGTATACTATGATCCAAAATACCTGCGAATGAGGAAACATAAAGTAATCAAAACCATATAAAAATATTCATCAGTTTGAGCTGCTACATGTAGTTTAACCATTTTGTATTTTTATTTTGACAAACTGTTTCCCTACAAACTCTTCTCCTCTTCAAACCAATTAATGTTGATCTAGCTTCAACCAATGAGTGATTTTGACTTCAAAACATTATTTTGTATGGAAGGAGAAAGTT
Source organism: Metridium senile (assembly GCA_949775045.1). NCBI lineage: Eukaryota > Metazoa > Cnidaria > Anthozoa > Actiniaria > Metridiidae > Metridium > Metridium senile. The sequence continues at coordinate 7,083,027 of OX459100.1, forward strand.
GAATTGACTCAAAAGATAAAATGGAGAAAACAGTTTTGACCAAGAATGAGCTATGATCTATGAGTAGACTAAAGTGTAAATACTTGAGAAAAGCCAGAAAAGAACACTGGTCCTTCTGATTAAACCTAGCAATTAGGTATTGATCATCTAGAGATTGAGAAGGGATGTGCCCAGGGGTGGATCCAGAAAACAAAGAAAGGGAGGATTGAACACTTCATCCCGAGTGAAAAACCTCAATCCTGTATGCAATTTTTTTATTTTGCCAAGTTTAAAAAATAATAATATAAAACGGTAGGGGCTGTGACCCAGTTGGCCCGCCTCTAAATTTGCCCCTGGTACAAATAAGCAAACAGTACACAAGACTTACAAAGAAAACAGCAAATGAGGTCATAAATCCTTCTTTTGTTAGCTCCCATGGACCTCCAAATTCATCTTCATCTACTTTTTGAAAGCTACTGAAGTATATATATGCAACTCCTGCATTAATTAAACAAAACCTGGAAACAAAGAATATTAAAAAATTCATGAATAATTAATGAGACATTTTCAAAAGAAACCATGACCATGACGAGTGTTGTAAATCTGATACAACACTAGTGTTGTATATCCTGATTTGCATAAGTTTTAACTGGTAATTTTACGGCAAAATTTATTTTAATCTTGAAAATTTTGGTAAAATATGAAAGAGCTTACCTAGACATTTTTTAAGTAGTTTACAACATTCGCGTCCGTGTTGTATCTGCGATACAATCTTGCGCCTTCGGCTTGCGATTGTATCTGCCAATACAACACGGCCGCTCATGTTGTAAACACTACATATGATTACTGTTATTATCATAATAACTATTCTTTTGATCACATTGATCATAATCATCATCATCACAGATCATTATAAACAACACCAACAACATTATCACCATTATTATCAAAATTACCACAATCACCAAATTCAACAGCTTTATTACAGTGTGACTACCGAAACCGGGGCCACCCAAACACATGTCAAAATAAATAGTTTTTGAGATCAAACAAACAAGAGGGTTCTCACAGGCTAAGATGTTTCTTATTCAATCTTTATCTATTCCGTTCACAAATAATGAAAATTATTAGCATTTTAAGCAAAAAAAGTCAAACATTTGTAGAGATTCTATTGTTCATATTCTCGATCATGATTGGATAATCATGTTTTGGGGCCCTGTTTCAGTAGTCGTACTGTAATATCATCATCACCATTATCATTGCTATCATCCTCAACACCATCTTCAACACCATCACCAACATAATCATCAACACTGTCATCATCATATCATCATTACCATCATCATCATCACTACCACCATCATCTTCATCATCATCACTGCCACCACCATTATCATCACCGCCACCGCCACCACCATAATCATCATTATTATTACCACCACCATTATCATCATCACCATTATCATTATCATCACCACCACCATTATCATCATCACCGCCACCACCATTATCATCATCACCATCACCATTATCATCATCACAACCACCATTATCATCATTATTGTTACCACCATCATCATAACCACCACCATCATCATCATCACCATTATCATCATTATCATCATCATCACCACCATCATTATAATCATCATCATAACCACCACTATTATCATCATCATAACCACCATCACCATCATCATCATATACTTACAGTCCTATAGCCAAGATTCCTTTCAATGGGAGGATACCCCATAAAATACCCAGTAATACAGCAATTATTTGTCTTAACCAATAAATAACATCCAAGAACTCTTCCTAGAGAAGTAAAACAAGTAGACAAACCATCAGATAACAACCAGTTCTTTTGTATTCCAGTCAATGTTCGGTGCACGTGATTTGTATTTCGACCGGCACACAAAGACAAGATCGATTAAGCCCGGTCATTCAACCAGCCAATCAATCTACATTACTGAACTCCAGAACTAAGGACGTTTAAGTAGAGTTTCTATTTACTCAAGGGAAGAATTAAATCATCTCTTTCGTAAACAGAATGGCATTAAAACTACAACTATTTGGCTAAATGCTGACGTACCTTATCTTCCCAAGTGGAACCTGATTTAAGAGCTTTTTTGAACGTTTCCGAAACCGATCCTTCGGCACTAAGTTCCTGGGGAGTCTTTCTTCTTTTCTCTATTGACATTATTTGTAAATTACTAAAAGAACTAATAAAATATACGAGATTTTTGTCAGCGTAAAGTTTTGTTTCGAGAACAGCTTTGTAAAACACTTACGAGGAAAACCGCTGTATTGATTTGCGGGCGCAAGTCTGTTTGCCCACAAGTCCCTGCGCGCCGCTTGTCTCGTTCTCTTTCTCTCGATCTGGTGGAAATTTAGATAGAAGGTTGGTATAGTGAAAACAATCGGCCAAAATCTCCATCATCCTAAATGATATTAATCTAAAATCAAGGCATATTAAAAGAACAATGTTCGATGTATTATACTGACGGCGTATTTTTGTCTAGGATGATAAATAACTTGATAATTCGTCCAGTGTAATATCCCTACTGGTCATGTGTATTTCAAACTTCATTTACTTTCGAAGCAATTGTTTTGAAATTTCTCTATAAAATATCGTGAAACGTACTCACCAATATTTGCTGAAACGTTTGGTGAAATTATTACTCCCTATCTTTTGCACGTTGAGTAATATTCACAGAAATTAGCATGAAAACATTGATGCTTTTCCTTCGTCATATTGTCACAATCATAGTTTTCTATAATTTTATTAGAAATTGTGTGTATATTTTAATCATTTTTCATGTACTCTCTTAAATTCAAATTTCCTCTCATTTTGCAGTGAAAACATTTGTTTCATAGCTGCATATCTGTTGTGATATTGGTCTAAATATCTTGTAATTTAGCAAATCCTTCGATAGAACGCTAATTTTTGATCAAGCACAAAAGTACAATTTTTTTTTTTGGTGTATCTTTGTTAATTTTTGCTTTTGTTTTTATTGCAAAGGTTTCCCTTCACTAAACCACCATGGCTCCCAAGCGTAACAATGTGATCCCCAATGCTCATTTTCACAAAGATTGGCAGAGATATGTCAAGACCTGGTTCAATCAACCTGGACGCAAGAAGAGAAGACGCATAGCTCGTAAGGAAAAAGCCGTCAAGATCGCTCCCCGTCCTGTCACTGGTGCCGTCAGACCCATCGTCCGATGCCCTACCTTTAGATATAACACCAAGGTCAGGGCCGGTAGAGGATTTACCCTTGAAGAATTGAAGGTAGAATGTCATTGTTTTCTTGTCTCTCACACAATGTACTTACTACACAGTCATATTATCCATGTAACATGGTGCTTTACAATTATTGAATGGTCTGCTGGCGGCTTGCAATCGTGAGGAAATAAGTAGTTAGTATGAATTAGTATAAGATAATAATATTATATAATGAATTTAAATGTGTTGAGTTTTAAGTGAAATACAGATACATGAGAAAAATATCATATGCCCTTGGTGGGAATTGACATATATTATATATATGAGTATTATCGAGTGGTGAAAGTGTAACTTGTGGTGTTGCGCAAGCTGAATCTACATGAAAAATAATTTTCCTTAGCAAGTTTTTACTGTTATTATTGCCAATATTTATAGCCACATTTGCTTTGTTGTCTGTATACATAATCAAATTGTATCATTTGTCACTAAAATTGTTGTATCACAACCTCCAACTTCTGTTGTCCAGTCTATCATCCTTGGGGGCAGAGCTTATATAAACTTTTTCATCAACATCATTGGTTGATTTGATATAAACTCTGACTCCAAACTGATTTATAGATCAGGAAAAAATGATACAGGTTTTAAGATCCAAAACATTTTTAAGATATTCCATTGACAATAATAATTTATATAAGTATTTATTGAGGTTCAACAACACTTTACAATGTCAGCAATATAAATGGAAACTAGCAAGTAAACTAGTATAGGCTGCATCGGTGTTTGATATAAATGATAGGTAATACAATGAAATTTGTAACACCAAAAAATATTTACTGACTTTTCGAGCTTTCGCCCTTCATCGGAGTAAAAGAGTTAGACTAAGAGAGATACTGAGTATAAATAGGAAACGTGAAAAGTGATGAACCAATCAAAAAGCGATAAATAATGTAGGAGGAGTTTACTTTTTATTTTATTACCACTACAGGCTGATTTGTTGAATATTAAGAAATAGTCCAAAACATTAAAGTTATGTAAAGATTATTGTGTGAGTGAAAGATATTTGAAAACTTGATTTCTCTTTGACACCAGGCTGCTGGAATTCCCCGTAAAGTTGCTCCAACCATTGGTATAGCTGTAGATCACCGTAGGAAAAACAGATCTGCCGAGTCTCTTCAAGCCAATGTACAGAGACTTAAGGAATACAAGAGTAAATTAATTGTCTTCCCTAGAAAGGCCAACAAGCCCAAGCAGGGTGACAGTGAGGTAAGTCTAGAAGCACTCTCAAAATGCTTGTTTGAAATCCTGTCTTATTTTTGTACCGTGGGATAATAAGCACTTAATGACTGGTCCCGAGTGAAACAGTTAGTTTTGTTTCCCAAGAATCTCAATGTTGAGATTCTCGGGAAACAAAACTAGCTGATTTCCTGAGGGATCAGTCATTAAGTGTTTTATTATACACCTATTTCAATTAACGTTGTGCATCTGGAATGGTTGATCTGAGACCGATAGGAATTGTGGGAGCTCGTTAAACTGCAAATGCACTATTATTATCACGCTTGAATATTAATGTTTACTTCTGAAATACTGTTATCTGTAATTCAGCACCATTCAAGCGTCTCAGATCAACCATTCCAGATGAACAACGTTAATTGAAATAGGTGTATACCCTATTCAAACGAAGAAACATTTTCTCTCCATTTTGAATTTTTTTTATTTACGTGGATTTATTCCCCTCTCACCAGGGGAATAGATTGATTTATTTCCCTCCACGTGACGTGCTCTCAACCAATAAGAAAACGAGTTTGAATAGGATATATAATAATGTATTTTGCAAATCATTTTGCCCAAAAATAGTTGTGTGGTACAAAAACAAAACACCACCACAGGCCAAATAATGACCCGAGCCTCCTTAACTACTGTATTTTATCGTTACACAATTCAAAATCTCTTACATATATCTATAAATCATCCAGTTGTATCTAGTCTTGTGAATGACTGATGTTAGTTACTTACATTTTAAAGATGACACACAGGCTTGGCAGCTGAGCAATCTTAAAACTGTCATCACAATTCACTTGTATACAATTTTGAGATTTGGACTGATTTTATGTGTGTTTACCTTCAGGCTGCTGATCTGGCTAATGCTGTCCAACTACAAGGACAAGTCATGCCAATCCAACAACCTAGCACACAGATCAAGGCTCGTCCTATCACTGACGAGGAGAAGAAATTCAGCGTCTTCAAACATATGCGTATGGAGCGTTCGAATGCTCGTCTGATTGGTATCAGGGAAAAGAGAGCTAAGGAAAAGGCAGAGGCTGAAGCCATGAAGAAGAAGTAAATTTCGAGATCAGAATAATAAAAAAATCTACATTTACAAACTCTGGTTTGATAATTTGTGTCATTAAAGATTGAAAGGTTGAAAAGGAGGGGTGCTTGTAAATTTGTGCAAAACTGCAGAGACATTTGCACTTGTTCAAGACTATATTTCCATACCGTGAATAGCATAAGTGCAAACAATATATCCATGAAATATCAGTTATATTACTTGGTGCAACTTTATGCTAGAATACAAATAATTATATCTGTGAAACATTAGTGAAGCATTTGTCATTAGTGAAAGATACTTTAGTATACTACTCTTTGATTCACCTTAATTCCATTGCATCCTTTTGTTATTATTTGCCTATTACACTTGAACTAATGCACTTTCTTTCACAGATTAATAAGAACAACTCTTTGAGTGGTTTTCATTAATCTGTGAAACAAAATGTATTAGTTAAAGTGTAATAGTCAAATAACAACAAAAGAACACAATGGAATTAGAGTGTATTAAAGAGTGATACACTAAATAGTGTTTCATGGGTAATGAAAACCACCCTAGAGTACAAGCACTAAAAGTGTGCAGCATAAATACCACTAAATACTGCTAAATTAGTCTAATTCTATTGTCTAATCAACACTATATACTGCTAAATAGTGCAAAGTGCTGCACACTTTTAGTGTTTGTACTCTAATACCATTTGGTACAATTTTGTGCTAGTTTATTTAGCACTATTTTGTACTATTTAGTAATTTGTAGTTCCCAGATAGAGCTGTGTTCATTAACCCTACTAATACACATTGTTTTATGGGTTAATGAAAACAACTATGTAATGTGCACTCTATTTTGTTGTTTGGTTAGCACTATTTAGTAATTTGTATTCCATGGGTATATTGTTTGCACTCCAATCCCTTCTTACAAAATCATTGTTGGTTGGCCTTCCCAACACAATACAGGCATTTCAGACTAAACACCATATTCTTGATAGGGAAAGAATATGCAAAATTTTAATTCTTATCTAAATAAAAGTTTGCCTACATCACACACACTGCCCTTCTGGTCAAGATGCTTAGTACCGCTTTGCCCCACACCTTCTGGGTCCTATAGTATCGTATAATACCCCCTGTTATTGTAAGCTGTATGGGAGTAGTTGGCTGCTTCCAGGCACCATGATCAAAGATAGTTTTAACAATCCCATTAGCTTGCCCCAAGCAAATTTTCCCAGAAGAAAGTCTGGGATGGGATTGTTACATGGAACACAACCAGAACAAATAGAGTGAAACAATATTAGTTAAAGTGTAAGTCAAAGAGCAATGGGATTAGAGTGTATTAAAGAATGGTACAGAGTGTTTCCCAGGTTAATGAAAACCACTCGATGAAGGCCCGAGCAAATGCACGCAACATTGTTGTGATACGGTTTGTTGAACACGAGAACAAAAGAAATGTTGGATGAGTTTCATCAAACATCATCCAACAATGTTGCGTGCATTTGCACGGGCCTTAACATTAATAGAGGATATTACATGGGCGCTCAGAGATACCAATTTTATCTTTGAGTGTTTAACTAGTGTGCGCAGCGAACACAACCCAGGCCACATTTCAATTTTGCAATGTTGGGACTTGCACTTGTTTTGAGGTAAATAATTTTGTGTCGAGTAACAATGAATAGTAAATATATGTTAATTTCAATTGTTAATAATATACTGTACAAAATTACTCAATTCTGATTGGACGAGAGAGGTAAAATTTAATTGTACTCTGCAGAGTACCAATTAAGTTCCTATGGCAACAGCAGTTTTTGTCCAATTGGAATGCGTGTTGGATCAGGCATGTTTGTGCGCGCACTCCTTACGCCACCCACATTTGAAATTTTAGTAAAAAGGACAAATCAGTTTGAAATTGGCTTGGAGCTTAATTCAACAATCTTTTTTCAGTATATTATTAATAAAAAATCGCACGATATTCTCGTACAATTCGCAATTAATACATACTCGTGATGTTTTGAAAGTTATCAAATTGGACTTGCCTAAAGCCTCCAATTTTGAAAACTTTCAAAACATCACTCATAGTTGTGTATGAGTATATGATCATCGCGGAGTAAAGCAATTGTAGTAATTGCAATTATAGAAGCCCAAAAAAAAATTGGGCATCACTACATCACTCATACCTATTTTTAATACTGCAGTTTTCGACTTTCTGCGAACTATTAAAGACATTTCAACGGCTCATTGTGAAATACGTTTTTAGCTGCCGTCAATTAAGGATTTAAAAGGTACCGACTAATTAGTTTTGATTGACGGAAGCTAGAAACGTGTTTCACAATAAGCCGTGGGAATGTCTGAGTTCGCAGAAAGTGGAAAACCGCAGTAAATTACGAATTGTACTCAAGATCATGCGATTTCCTATACACATCATCATCATCACAACACTAATGAAAAATGTTTTGGCCAAAATTCGAAAATATTCGCTTCCATATTTCAAAAAAAGAAATGAAAAAAGTTTTTTTTTCCAGTAGTCCAGTCCTTTCCCGGTCCAAACTTTCTCCTTCCACGTGGTCGGTCATGGTGGTCCCATCATTCTCTGCATGCGGCTAAGAGTGCGGGAAATTCAAGATGGCCGAGTTTTGTTATGGTCGCAGATGTGGCTGAAAATTCAGCTTTTTTGCACGGTAAGAACTGCTTAAATGTTTCAAAATTATCCTAAGAATGTTTATAAGAGATTTATAAATCTTCCTAGAACAATTTTTGCTCATGAAAAGATAGAATTATACATTTTTTTCGATTTTTTTTTCTTGAATTTTGACTTCATTTTTCTTACCACGTGGACGAAATTTCTATCCCAAAAAAATTACTTTTTTCAAACACTTTTCGATAAAGCAAACAATTTATATTTAAGTTAATCATATATTTACATTCATTAAGCATTTCTAACTTGTTTTACTCAGTTTTTACCTTCATTTATATGTGTTTTTGTTTTGCAGACTGACTGACATCTCGAGGTGACAATTCCATTGAAAGTTTGCAAACCATTCAAGAAAAGAAAATATCCAATGTTTAAGAGATTCACAAACTGAACACCATCCTAGACAACTAAGCAAGAGGTTAAGCAATGTGGTGAGCTATGAAATAGGAATGTATGTGTTGGTGAGTACATGAGATATTTTTGTAGTTTCTAGTTTGCTGTTGTTCACTTGTTTAGGAGTAAAACTATAAAAATGGCTTCCTCTTTGAGGGAAGTTTTGCTTATTATATTAACTAGAAATTGTTCATTTTTACATAGAATACATTAAGTCTAAAAATTGATGTTGGTATTTTGTACAATAATATTTATGTATATTTGTTTATTTATTTAATAATTTTATTTATTACAGCAATTTGCACTTGGACAGGCTGCACATTATTTCTCTATTTTCAGACGTTCACTAACTAAAGCATTTGAAATGTCAATGCACTAAATAGTTACTGGCTGGAAATCAACATTATTTTGGCAAGCAGCTTACTCAAGTGCAAATCACTGTTATTCAAGTATTTAAATATTTGAAGGTTATTTTTTTATTCATAAATTTTCTTATAAATATGAACAACAACAATAACAACGTTTAGTATAAATACAAAGGTGATTATACAAAATCGCGTGCTCTGATTGGTTTGCTATCTCGGATTATCAGCCGATAATCACCTTTTCGGACAAAATGGCTGCCAGTAGTTGTTAATTTTGTCACTGTTAGCGAAGATGAAATTGAAAACTTTAAAGAAAATGCTGTCCCAAAATTGACAAAAGAAGCTACTAAGTTTGGTGTCGAGCTATTTAAAGGTATCATAATAAATTTTCACGTTGTTTTTTTGTCATTATATGCGAGACAAAGTTTACAATTTTTACGCGTAACGGTCGCGCTTAATAAAATATTTTCACTTTCAATGCTGTTTCCTTCTTTCTTTTTTGAAATAATCACCTTTGTATTTATACTAAAACGATTATTCACCTCAGGCGAAGTGATTATCGGTGAATATTTACCTCGCAGCTCGAAGACTCACCGCTCGGTAAATATTCACCGATAATCACTTCGCCTTCGGCGAATAATTGTTAAATAAATGGAAACTAACGAGTAAACTAGTATAGGCTGCATTGGTGCTTGATATAAACAATAGGTCAAATAATAAAATTTGTAGCACCGTAAAAATGTCAACTTTTTTACGGTGTTACAAATTTCATTATATTACCTATCGTTAATAACGTTTAAGATGATAACAATCATAAAATATTGCAATAAATGATTTTGGTTCAATAAAATGAGGACAATGCTACTGGTGATGGTGATGGCGATGGCGACTATGATGTTGTTGCTTGTGGTGTTGATCATGATAATGATAGTGCTTACATTTATGGTGATTCACAGGAAAAAAATATGAAAAACCAAATCTGTTTTTAGTCGTTTTTTATCTGTTTTTTTCGAAATCCATATAACAAATGTTATCCAAATATGGTTTTTACCTGGTTTTAAAAAGATATCAATAAATAGCAATACAAAAAACAGTCCTGGTTTTCTGTAAATCCATGCTTAACCTGTTTTGCTTAAAAAACTTACTTGTTTTTAATAAAAACCAAAAATGGATTTAAAATATTTTTTTCCAGACATGTTTTTTTCAAAATTTCCAGATGTGGATTTTACAAATACCATGCCTGGATTGCAAAGAATCCAGTATAACAAATAACCAAGACTGGATTACCAGCTAACCAAATCTGGATTGTTTCAAACACCATGCCTGGATTGTAAACAATCCAGTATAACAAATAACCAAGACTGGATTACCAGCTAACCAAATCTGGATTGTTTCAAACACCATGCCTGGATTGTAAACAATCCAGTATAACAAATAACCAAGACTGGATTACCAGCTAACCAAATCTGGATTGTTTCAAACACCATGCCTGGATTGTAAAGAATCCAGTATAACAAATAACCAAGACTGGATTACCAGGTAACCAAATCTGGATTGTTTCAAACACCAAGCCTGGATTGTAAACAATCCAGTATAACAAATAACCAAGACTGGATTACCAGCTAACCAAATCTGGATTGTTTCAAACACCATGCCTGGATTGTAAACAATCCAGTATAACAAATAACCAAGACTGGATTACCAGCTCACCAAATCTGGATTGTTTCAAACACCATGCCTGGATTGCAAAGAATCCAGTATAACAAATAACCAAGACTGGATTACCAGCTAACCAAATCTGGATTGTTTCAAACACCATGCCTGGATTGTAAACAATCCAGTATAACAAATAACCAAGACTGGATTACCAGCTAACCAAATCTGGATTGTTTCAAACACCATGCCTGGATTGTAAAGAATCCAGTATAACAAATAACCAAGACTGGATTACCAGCTAACCAAATCTGGATTGTTTCAAACACCATGCCTGGATTGTAAACAATCCAGTATAACAAATAACCAAGACTGGATTACCAGGTAATCAAATCTGGATTGTTTCAAACACCAAGCCTGGATTGTAAACAATCCAGTATAACAAATAACCAAGACTGGATTACCAGGTAACCAAATCTGGATTGTTTCAAACACCAAGCCTGGATTGTAAACAATCCAGTATAACAAATAACCAAGACTGGATTACCAGCTAACCAAATCTGGATTGTTTCAAACACCATGCCTGGATTGTAAACAATCCAGTATAACAAATAACCAAGACTGGATTACCAGCTAACCAAATCTGGATTGTTTCAAACACCATGCCTGGATTGTAAAGAATCCAGTATAACAAATAACCAAGACTGGATTACCAGCTAACCAAATCTGGATTGTTTCAAACACCATGCCTGGATTGTAAACAATCCAGTATAACAAATAACCAAGACTGGATTACCAGCTAACCAAATCTGGATTGTTTCAAACACCATGCCTGGATTGTAAACAATCCAGTATAACAAATAACCAAGACTGGATTACCAGCTAACCAAATCTGGATTGTTTCAAACACCATGCCTGGATTGTAAACAATCCAGTATAACAAATAACCAAGACTGGATTACCAGCTAACCAAATCCCTCTGAGGCCCCTGAAAAAACGGCATGGCGTGACGATTTTGAACCCTATAAAGGGATACCACATGAAAAAAAAATTAAAAAAGAAAAAAAATGTACGGATTCCAGTTCCTTTTATGATCCCCTGAACTGAGATAACTAGATATAGATACATTTTAGAATGTTTAAAATTAAGTTTAAAACCGTACTGAAAGGTGCAAAATCAATGATATATGCTTGTTTGTAAGTTCGTTAGGCTCGTTTGTTTTATTTGTTCGTCTGTTTGTTTGTCTATATGTCTATATGTCTGTTTGTTAGTTTGTTGTGCGTGTTTGTTTTATTTTTGATTGTTTTCCTTTTTTTTCTCTTCAGTCGGTCTGTCTGTTTGCTTCCTTTTATGTTGTTATACGAGTAAATGATTGGGGTTCCTGTCTCAAAAATCATTAGCCAATCAAAGCGGAGATATTGAATCACGTGATTGAAATCAAATTTTGGCGCAGAGCGGCCATTTTAACCGTTTGCCTTGGGGGAATTACAAGTTACTTTTCTGTTAAAAATCATCCGTTTTTGATGTTTTAGTGTATTGAGCATTGTAGAAATACTTGGGAAATATTGCTTAATGTCCATAGCGGAAGGGAGAGTATGTTTTTGAGTTACAACAGCTGATTTACAAGACTTTCACAAGACTCGAAAATTTGTCAGCTCGAATCGACAGTTTCAAATCTTTGGTAAGTGTAATTTAGCATTACTTACATAATTATCAGAGTATTATTGTGTTATTACATTCCATTGACATTATTATGGACATCAGCAGTATTTCAACTGTGTTTTAAAACATTGAAGCACGTACATACAGCCAAATCTTGCACGTTTGCCTTGCATATTTGAAAATTGCATTATTGCGAAAAATTACTAACTAAAAGCACAGTAAAATAACTCAGTAATTTGCTTCTTTTATTACTTAGGTTGTACATTATTGGGTCCTTAATAAATCTACGAAAATGAATTGAACAGGAAAAGAGCATCTAAACTTGTAAACAGGCAATCAACGAGAGATAGATAAGTGATCTTGCATGGATTGATATATGTGCTTTTTCTTTGAAAGCACACACTTTGTAGAGGTTGTGCTAGACTGGTTATTCTATAACTAAGATAATCAATGAGTTAGACATTGAAAAAGTGATAACTTGATCGAAGAAGTTCATTAGGGGAAAAGGAGAGTCATTTTGGTAGGGAAAAGGCTTCTCAACTTTGGCGCCAAAATTTGCTTTATGATCAAAGTAATCTATAATACTACAATTATTATTTGAAATACCTTGACTAAAGGATCTTTAAATTGAAGAAAACCTCTTAATTTGGCCATTTTGTTACTAAAAGTAGCAAATTAATGACAAAAAGAACAAAAAGAATTTTAAAATTTTGAATTTTGGTGCCAAAATTGTGATCTAAAAATCTCAAAAATTAAAAACATCTCAAAGTAAAAGTGATTTAGGGCCATATTACAAAGTGAAGTTGCCTTTTTGACCTTTGTCATAGACGCATCTGGCTTTTTTTTTGCTGTAGTATGTCACTTTGTTACAAAGCTCTTTCGCTTTTGACGTTTCTTCGTTTGAGCTTTGACATTTTATCTACAGGAGATTTGTCAGTACAATATCAAAGTCAGATTCAAAGGCATTTCTTGTGCACTATAGAGAAAGGACTGTTAACTATATACATGTGCTTTGATCAATCAATCCATCACTTTGTGCATGCATATTTACATGAAATATAACATCCATTCTTGCTGGAAATGTAAATAACTATATAACATAAATATATCTGAGGTTGTTGATTTATTTCAAGCAGTTTCATCTCCACAAGGCAACCTATTTAGTCTTAACTTTGATTATTTAAAACAACAATTCTAGTGCAAAAAATACATCCGTGAAATACAAATTATTAAATAGTGTAAAATAGTGCTAATAAAACAATAGAATTTGCATAAAATTGCACTAACTAGTATTATTAATGTTTCACAGATATACTTTTTGCACTCTATTCAGTTATTAAACCTGACTGATGGTGATTTTCAAATATTGCAAAGAATTAAGTTCCTTTCGGATATACAGTTAGCACTCTTTTAGAACAACGCAAAAACAATAGATTCAGTCTGATTTAAAAACTGGCTAATCATTGTAATCTGTGCCAAATTAAAGTTAAGATGTAAAACAAATCACTTTCTGGAGAGAAAACGCTGGAAACCAATCACTAAACCTTTATCCAAAAGAGAGGAAATATTTACCTGCAAGAACATCATATTTTAAAACAAAGAAATGAATTATTTTAGAAGCCACTTTTCATGGTATACATGTAAAATGCATACAAGACAGTGGTGGATTGTTTATAGTTACTAGTCCTTTCTCTATAGTGTGCAAGGAACACCTTTGGATCTGACCTTGACTTATTGTCGCTCTTGGCCACTGTGAACAAGAGTGGCAATAAAAAAGTCAAAATGAAAAAAGAAAAATGTTCAACAGAAAAACGTCAAAAGCAAAATTGTTCTGTGACAAGTTGCAATGGGGCAAAGTGTTTTGTGACAAAGTGACAAAATCAATTCTAACTAAAGTCAGATGTGTCAATGACAAAGGTAAAATAGACAACTTTGTAATATGCCCCTAAATCATTTTTAATTTTGGACTTCTTGATTTTTTCACTGAATTTTTAACTCCTGCTCTCAGGCAGCATACAATCAATGCTCCACATAAAACCTCAAAATCAACATTTTTATTTAAAACGTATAAGTCCAAAACTTCATACTACTTTGCCATCATTTTTGAATTATTTCAATCAGTAAATGCTTTTCTTGACACCACGGGCCATTACTCAAAAACTAAGCATTTTATCAAAACAGAAGACACAGTTTTAAAGATACATATGTACTGGTTGACATAACTCAAAAATCATGGCAAAGCAGTTTAATAAGAACTTTTTGACTTAAATACGTTTTTTATCAACTCGCAAATGAAAGCGTTCAATTTTGGGGTTTTCTTGTAGCACATTAGATATCATTAATCTGAGAAAAGAAAGGGCCAAACTCTTGCTGAAAAAAACAGCTGAAATATCACTGAATCAATCTCTGGTTTAAAGAGAATTTTAACCTATGATAAGTGTTAGTCTACAATTAAAATCCCTGACCCAGGATGAGTAAATCCTAGGTTAAAAAATGCATTGATCAAATGGGAAACTAACCCTGGATTTACTCATCCTGGGTCAGGGATTTTAATCAAGTACTAATTGTAGAGTTTTAGTTATTAAACAAATACATCTATTTAGCTTTGCTATTTCATTACAGTATGGACTGTACATCACAATCTGACAGTTGAGGTATATAGCTGCAATTTTTTATTAAGAACAATGCTGTCAGTGCCTTGTACAAAGTGTTTCATGGATGTTTAACCAATGCACTCTACATAAAGGTTAAGAATAAAGTGACTTATAAATAACATGTGATGCTGAAGTAAATAAATATATAACTGTATGCTTGTTAATGAATGAAGTACAGTAAATTGTATTGGTATATTATTAAAGGGATTAAGCCACACAATCATATTTATCATGATTTCCATAGCAGAAACCAGACCTGTTCAGTGTGAAAATCCAGATTTGTTTTGTTGCATTTCCATACCAGGTTTCCAAGGAAACCAGACCTGTTTAGTGTGAAAATCCAGATTTGTTTTATTGCATTTCCATATCAGGTTTCAAAGGAAACCAGACTTGTTTAGTGTGAAAATCCAGATTTGTTTTGTTGCATTTCCATACCAGGTTTCCAAGGAAACCAGACTTGTTTAGTGTGAAAATCCAGATTTGTTTTGTTGCATTTCCATACCAGGTTTCCAAGGAAACCAGACTTGTTTAGTGTGAAAATCCAGACTTGTTTAGTGTGAAAATCCAGATTTGTTTTGTTGCATTTCCATACCAGGTTTCCAAGGAAACCAGACTTGTTTAGTGTGAAAATCCAGATTTGTTTTGTTGCATTTCCATACCAGGATTGTCAAAAGACAGACCTGGTTGTCAATAAATCCCATGTTTATTCCAGCTTTGGTTTTGTGAAAAACCGAACCTGGTTTCAAATGAATATCCAGATCTGGTTTTACTGCAATTTAACCAGATCTGGATATTTTTTAAAAACCAGAGTAAATCCAGGTAAAAACCAGTTAAAAACCTGGCTGGTTTTTGATGATTTTTTCCTGTGATTGTGATGTTGAAAGTGGTGATGATGGTGACTGTGGTGTTGTTCCTAGTGGTGACAGTGATGATTGTGGTGTTGATAATAATAGTGCTTACATTTACGATGATTGATGTTGAAGGTGATGATGATGGCGACTGTGGTATTGTTCCTAGTGGTGAAAGTGATGATTGTGGTGTTGATAATGATAGTGCTTACATTTATGGTGATTGTGATGTTGAAAGTGATGATGGTGTTGATGATTTTGATTATGATAACAGTGCATAAATTGTTTATACAAATATTATGATAAATAATATATAATGAAGTTGCATTGATAAAAGTTGAAAGTTGTTAAACATATTTCAATGTTAAGCACAAAGTTGCTTATGACCAATAATGTTAAAACATTGATCTGCTGCTGAAGAAAAAATAGACAACTCTCAAGAAATAAGAAGTTATTTTTGAGAAGATATCAAGAACATTGTCAGCAAATTTTGAGTGAAGAAAACAAAGAAGGGCAAAAATAGTTCTTTTCAAGAAGATGTCAAGAAATATTATCAGCAAATTTTGAGTGTGAAGAAAACAAACAAGGGCAAAAACAGTTCTTTTCAAGAAGATATCAACAATATTATCAACAAATTTTTGAGTGAAGAAAACAAAAAAGGGCAAAAACAGTTATTTTCAAGAAGATATCAAGAATATTATCAACAAATTTTGAATGAAGAAAACAAAGAAGGGCAAAAACAGTTCTTTTCAAAAAGATATCAAGAATATTATCAACAAATTTTGAATGAAGAAAACAAAGAAGGGCAAAAACAGTTCAATTCAAGAAGATATCAAGAATATTATCAACAAGTTTTGAATGAAGAAAACAAAGAAGGGCAAAAACAGTTCTTTTCAAAAAGATATCAAGAATATTATCAACAAATTTTGAATGAAGAAAACAAAGAAGGGCAAAAACAGTTATTTTCAAAAAGATATCAAGAATATTATCAACAAATTTTGAATGAAGAAAACAGAAGGGCAAAAACAGTTATTTTCAAAAAGATATCAAGAATATTATCAACAAATTTTGAATGAAGAAAACAAAGAAGGGCAAAAACAGTTCTATTCAAGAAGATATCAAGAATATTATCAACAAATTTTGAGTGAAGAAACAAAGAAGGGCAAAAACAGTTATTTTCAAGAGAATAATAAAATATCACTCTTTTTGAGTAAACAAAAAAAAGTTTGAAAGAAAGAACAAAATCTATCACTTTCCAAGAGAGAAACTGGGAAATCTGATGAACAGCATGCTCTTTTGAAGACAAGAAAATATCTTTTGTAAGAAAGAAAGACAATCTTTGGGAATGAACAAAAAATACTTTGTAACCTTGATCTCAAACATCTAAAACTGTAAAGAATATTATCTTTCTTCACCATCCTGTAAATAGAAAATTGGTGAATCTTGACTTCTGAATGTCCTCCTCTTACACTTTTCAGTCTTTTCCAAGCCCAGTTTATCTGTCAATTCTAACTACTGAACACAAAACAAGGACCTTTGCCTTTTTTGGGAATCATATTATTAGTCATAACACATAGTTCTCTGAAGGTAGTGGACTGAAGGTAGTGGCTGCTAAGTGTTCCCATGGAACAGAGGGTAGTTCAGTGTGTGTCATTAGCTCTGGTTTGTGTGGTTGGCCAACCACAAGAAAATATCTTCTTCAGAACAATTCTGGTCAAACAAGATGATTTTTGTCAAAGATTTTCAGAAACATTGAATTTAAGAATCCTAAGCTTAAAAACTTTGCTTCTCTATACACCAGCAAGATTTTTTGCCAAAAATAAATTTCAAATGTAAGGAACACGCTTTGAAGGTGAATTGACATTTAACATTGTTCAGCAACATTTCTATTTTAACACAACACTTTAAACTGTTGGAGCTTTGCATACTAACAAGAAGAAGGGAAATGAGAATCCTTGGGCATAACCTATGAATATCAAAAAGCAGCTAATTAAACATCTTTTATTGGAAAAGATAGTGATATTTGTGGCTACTGTCACTAAAGTTAAATAGCCACTATTGCTACCACCTAGAATGGGTGAAAAATAACCATCCTTTGCCTCTGAGATCGGTTTGTTTTGCAATTTGGTCATTCATCTCGAGAAGTTTGTAAATGTTTTTTATTACTGTTTACAGTTTATTGATACAAGCGGTAGCCACATGCAGTCATGGACTGCCTATTTTTGTTCATGGGCAACATCAAAAATCCCATATACAAAAGATAACTCATATAAACCAACAATACACTTGATTTCTAAAATGGAATATTATTTCCTTTGGCTTAGTTGACAACAATATAAGTAAGATTGTTTTGTTATAGTCCTTGACAGGAAGTGAATCTATATGTCTACCAAGAGTCTACTGACCCTTAAATTAGCAATCACATCTTCCTAAGAAAAGAAAAAGGGACCGACTGAGAGTAGTCTCCCTCGCAGCTGTTATATATTAGTGTAAGGTTTCCTGTCCCTGTGAGGGAGACTAGACTAAGAGTTACTTAGAAAAGAAGAGAGGGCTCTTGAGGACATTCACAACCATTGTGTCTGCATGACAAGAAACGCCTGAATGTTTTTGTTTATATCAGAAAAACTAGAGGGTGAACAAATCTTCAAAGTTTGCAGCTAGAATCTGAAAAACCAAGACGATGTGACACTTGAAAAAATATGTTTAATACACTGACTGTGATACTAACTCAAAACTAGAGTAATGGCTGACTTCACAACATGGTCCATTCACTGGGCAAAGCACTCTGGGAATGAATTTTACTTTTTATTATTTTGGCTCATGGAACTTCTATGATGGCCTTATTTTACCAAGTTTGAAGAGAGAAACATGGAAACATTTTTTCCTGTTAACGCCCTTGAAGGATAGAAGTACTTGCACAGAACATGGTGTAGCAGGAAGATTTTTGTAAAGATTGTTTTTGGAAGCTTGGTTTACTGTGAGCGTTAAAAAATAAGGATTTTGTGTGGTTGATTCCATGTCAACCCTTCTTAATACACTATTTTGTACACATTACAAAGTAACCATTTCATTATTTGTACACATTGTACACAAAGCATAATACATAGCATGTGACGATAAACAAAAGAAAGTTCAAACATTAGAGAAAGTTAAAATGAAAGTGAAAGGCACAAGTGGTTTAAATAAATGTAGTTTTTTATTTCTGTGCACAAATGATGATGAGTAATATCTGGCTTTTATAATTACCGTTAGTCCAAATTAATCCTGTTCATGATATAAAGAACAATTACAAAAAAAGGTTTTTATTTATCTATTATAATATTTGAGTAGGGAGCCTACCGGTATGTGTTAAAAGAGTTTTTCAATGGGGCCCTACGTAGCGAAATAGAGTACAAACACTAAAAGTGTGCAACATAAATACCACTAAATACTACTAAATTATGCAAATTCTTTTGTTCTCTATTATTTAATCAACACCATTTAGTGGTAAATAGTACAAAGTATTGCACATGCACTTTTAGTGTTTGTACTCTACTACCGTATAATAGAATAGAATATAATTTAATTACAATCAACAAAAATCTAAACATGGTATTAAATATTGATAATATTTACAAACAAATAAAAAAATAAATAACTAATATCAATGTAGACTAACAAATAAAATTATAAGAAAATGAAAGTTATAGTTATGTAAAGTTTATTCTATTATTTTATTTCAACAATAAGTTGTGTCAACCTAAATAGCAAATGCTAAAAAGGAAACAATTTATTTATTAAGAATGCCTTTTTTATGTTAATGTATAACTTAAAGAAAAACTTACACCAAAGATTATAAAAGGCTTAAGTATGTCATTAGTATGTCTTTAAGAGTTATTCATTTAGATATTAGTTCTGTTCTTTGAGTTAAAAATATTGAATAGTTTAAGCCAATTTGTTAGATTTAATGTATTTTTTGTATAGATGAACCATTTATAGTTAACATGTGAAGTAAAACTTCCTTTTAAGAGAGGTCCATTTTTATAGTTTGACTCTTCAACAACTGAACAACAGTAAACAAGAAACAACTACAAAAATATCTTGTGTACTCACCAATACAACACACATACATTCCTATTTCATAGCTCACTATATTGCTTAACCTCTTGCTTAGTTGTCTAGGAATTGTCAGTTTGTGAATCTCTTAAACATTGGATGTTTTCTTCTCTTGAATGGTTTGCAAACTTTCAGTAGTTGCTACATCCTTTTCATCACTTAGTTGCTGCAAAGAAGCTGTTTTGTTGAAGTGTCTGATGGAAATGGCTGATGGTGGCACATGGATGGACATCACATTGGTATTCACAGTGTAAGCAAATAATAATTATAAAATCAATATAATAAATAATATTATCATTGTAAAATAGCAATACCTGATTTACATGCTTTGACAAAAGGATATATATATATCTAGGATATGATCTGTTGAAACCCTTGACCTACTTATTGTACACCAGCAAAATGCTTTGCTTTTTTCACAAAGTATGTAAATTCACGTTTTGGAATTTCATACTATTTACAACACATACACCTACTTGCAAGAACGTTGTCATTAACATTTGAACATTTGTAATTTAGTGGATTAGGAATAAATTAAAAGTACAAAAGAAAGAGTTCTGCTTCAATGATCTTCTTTTGTACTTTTAATTTATTCCTAATCCACTAAATTACAAATGTTCAAATGTTGTATGACAACGTTCTTGCAAGTAGGTGTACACATTACTGCTCTCATTACTGCATGACCAACCCAGATTAAAGTCAGACACTATAGAATGAGATTTTCTCATCTCAATAATCATTGTACATTGCACAATTCTTACCTGAAGAGAAGGAAAATATGTGTCATCCTTGAAAAGAAAGAAAGACAAAAAGAGAAAGAAAGGGAGAGAAAGAGCAGTACAAAAAATTGATATTTTTTTCTGGGTTGGCTATGTGGTGATATGATTGGTATTAACTGAATGTATTTTATTTTCAGGACCACATTGTGAAGATTGTGATGCAGATGTGGGCAACATGTAAGTTATGAAGACATTCTAGACACTCTTGTACTGTATAGTTGAAGGAAAAGACTGTCATTCTTACAGAGTTGTGTGTTGTAAATATGGAATGTAGAGGTAGTGAGTGTGAGTAAACCTCACGGAAGAGCCCTGACGGGGAGTGATGGTTGTAAAATAGTTTTTTTAGTTTTACTGTCTGATATTGTGATAATAATGGTGGTGGTGAATGTAGTCTTGAACAACCTCAGTGCATATTGTATGGGTGTGTGCAGCCGTAAGAAAGCACAGCTAGACTGTCATTGTTATTGTCTGATATTGTGATAATAATGGTGGTGGTGAATGTAATGTAGTCTTGAACAGCCTTAGTGAATATTGTATGGGTGTGTGCAGCCGTGAGAAAAGACTGTCATTGTTATTGTCTGATATTGTGATAATAATGGTGGTGTTGAATGTAGTCTTGAACAGCCTTAGTGAATATTGTATGGGTGTGTGCAGCCGTGAGAAAAGACTGTCATTGTTATTGTCTGATATTGTGATAATAATGGTGGTGGTGAATGTAGTCTTGAACAACCTTAGTTAGTGAATATTGTATGGGTGTGTTTAGTAGTGAGAAAAGACTGTCATTGTTACTGTCTGATATTGTGATAATAATGGTGGTGGTGAATGTAATGTAGTCTTGAACAGCCTTAGTGAATATTGTATGGGTGTGTGCAGACTTGAGAAAAGACTGTCATTGTTATTGTCTGATATTGTGATAATAATGGTGGTAGTGAATGTAGGTAGGTGACAAGTAAGTAATGTTTGCTGAAATGATAGCTAGTGTATACAATAGGGGTGGTGAAAACAACCATGTACAGGACAGTGATGTTTGTAAAATAAGTCCTGCATGTACTCCATGCACTATATAGATGAACTAGAGATACAGTACCCATAACATGAACCATTATGATGAACATTTGAGCTCCATCTCCGCCTGATCTATAAGTCCTGTACTCCTTGCACTATATAGATGAACTAGAGATACAGTACCCATAACATGAACCATTATGATGAACATTTGAGCTCCATCTCCACCTGATCTATAAGTCCTGTACTCCATGCACTATATAGATGAACTAGAGATACAGTACCCATAACATGAACCATTATGATGAACATTTGAGCTCCATCTCCGCCTGATCTATAAGTCCTGTACACCATGCACTATATAGATGATCTAGAGAATGATACAGTATCCATAACATAAACCATTACATGCCCCCACCCCAATCATTTTGAAGGTGTTACGGGGGGGGGGGGGGGGGGGCTCACCTATTGATTTCTGAAAATAGCCCTGAAAATAACTACCATTCAATAAACTCAAATCATGCCTTTAAAAATTATTGGGGGGGAGAGGGCACTGGCCCCCCTGCCCCTCCCCGTGCTACGGCCCTGTATTATGTATTATGTATTATGATTAACTTAAACATTTGAGCTCCATCTCCTTCTGATCTATACATGCACAAGACTGGTTGATTGTCTCCTAGTTATATACAAGTCTCTAGGACTGTTGTAATTGACTTTACTACATCTATTGCTTCAATAAAAGACAAGCAAAATAATAAGGAATATCTTGGGCTATTCACCACCCCTAATTCATTGTTCTTTACATCTCCTTCTGATCCATACATGCACAAGACTGGATGATTGTCTCCTAGTTATTTACAACCTGTAAAGTCTCTAGGACTGTTGTCATTGACTTGACTATATATAGTGCTTCAATAAGAGACAAGCAAAATAATAAGGAATATCTTTGGCTATTCACCACCCCTAATGATTGTTCTTTACATGTATGTTGTTTGTGTACCATCATGACATTACATGTCTTACAAGTATGTTACAGATTTATATTGATCCTGCTGAGTGAACTAAATCAATCTGAATCTACTTAATGCACATTGCACTGTTGTTAATGAGTGTAACAGCTTGGGTACAAATGGTAAAAGATTGAGATATTGAACAACAGTAATACTGTATTCAACAAGGTACAACAGTTACTATATTCAACAAGGTACAACAGTTACTGTATTCAACAAGGTACAACAGTTACTGTATTCAACAAGGTACAACAGTTACTATATTCAACAAGGTACAACAGAAATACTGTATTCAACAAGGTACAACAATAATACTGTATTCAACAAGGTACAACAATAATACTGTATTCAACAAGGTACAACAGTTACTATATTCAATAAGGTAAAAGAGTAGGATGTAATTAGCTTGCCTTAATGTTATCACCAAGCAGTACACAGGGATGTAAACTATTTCAACATTACCAACACAGACCTTGCCTAGTTACACATTATAACTGACATTGCAAAAAAATAATAATTTGAATATGTTTATCAAATGAATTAAACATAGAATATCTGTGTTCTGAGGTACTTACACATGGTAATTTGTGTGTTTGGTTTACATCCCTGGTGCTTTGATGAAATATTGCCTGAAACGTCTGAGTGAAAAGACAAGTAATCAAAGAGATGATATCAATAATCATGTGGATTAATGCTGGATTCATCCACTACCATAGAGAGATTTTGCCCTCCAAAATATCTCTTATAAAAATTACTTTGCAACAACTTTTGTGTCCCCAATTAGTTGTATAAACTAAATACATAGACACCTGAATAAAGTTTATTATTATTATTTATTATTAACAAGTGTGGAAGGGACACTGAAATGTGTTACAAAGAAACTATGCTGACAAAAGTATTGCACTGACAAGTGATCAGAAGTAACAGTAAAAGATACAAAAGACAAACATTAAGATAACATTAAGGCAAGCTTGATGTATTAGTTATAATTGCTGTACTCTGCAGGTCTATGTTTTACTACTAACAATGTTATTTCAAGTTCTTATCTTTGACAGTTTCTGTAAACAAGATTGTTTAGAGAGAGTATTTTCTTAAGAAATTACCACAAGAGAAGATGAATGGCCATGATCCCTTCTTGTTGCTAAATACCCTACATGTGCTAGCATACCTGTTATATAGAATCCTGTGGATATACCCCTGTAGTTTATTTGCTACTAACTACCAAACCAGATAAGTTGAACACCTTTTTCTTTAAAACTTCATGATGTGTTAATCGGATGTTGTGAAGTACTACTGAGAAAATTTGTTGTTTCTGAAAAAATAGAGGATCATATATAGCGGCAGGTTGATGACTGTTTTTTTTACAATGGAGTGTAATTGAAGATATCAAATTATCAACTGTCAACCAATCATCCATCATTTCAATCAATCAATCTGTCCATCATGATATACAGTTATTACTATAACTAAAGAAACAATGATATTTACATCAATACTATAATATAGAGGGTACCCCTTATCCACAGGATTCTATGCTACACATGGTTGATCCCAAATACTTGTTGATAATAAACTACAACAAACTACTACATAACAATGCACACACAACACAAACATTGTCTTGGTGAAGTCTGTTATTCCTGTGAACCCAGTTACAACTGACAAATGGTATTCAGGTAAAGTGATTCAGGTTTTTGCACAGATGAAAACCATCTACAGGAAAGGATAGTATGCAGTTTTGATCTTTGGCTCTAAGAGAGATGGCACTTAGCTTGCAAAACAATATCTAATATTTCTGCTTGTGTGAAAGCACATATGCAGCAAAATCAAATAGCAAAAACATAATGATCATGAACAAGAACAATACATACTAGATAAAAACATCTATTGCACATATTTAGATCTGCACTAGTCAAATGAACAAAAACAATGGAATAAGAGACAGCCACGTTGTACTAGATGCTATTTCACAGGTTAAGTGCCATCACTATGTTAACTCAAAGTCAGTTGTAACTGGGTTTAATTTTAGTTCTACTTAAGTTGTTAGTGTGTTTACTGTAATTTAGCTATTGGGACTGGCATGGGGGAAACAGGGTCATTATTATTATTATTCCTTTATATGACCATACTGAGGAAGATGGTTTCCTGCACAGTTAAACTCTAATGATCTGGTTGATTACAAATAATAAACAAACCTCTCTTGCAACATGATTAACTGATAAAGATTTCATCTGAGACAATTATTGAGAAGACAAAGCACAGAGTTGGTTGGAAATTGAACATGTTTACCAAGAAATCATTCAGACATGATTTTATGTCATCATCTTACTCTGTGAGATTTAGCTTGTTAGTTTGAATCAAGATGTTCTCTTGTAAACAAAGAAAGTAGTTTCTGATCAGCAAAGTGTCTTACTCCATAAACAATAACCCTCGATGAAACCAGGAGAGTTTAGCTGTGCAGCGATACAACCTATATTATGCTATGCTTTTATTTGAATTGGCAAAACTATGTCAAAATTGATTCTACAAAAATTAATTAGAGTGGTTTTCACAAACACCCTAAACTTATATATACACCTAATTGCAATAACATTGTGACAGTCATATAAAAAAGAAAATTACAAAATAGGAATTAATTAAAAGACAAATGAAGAAGTTCAGCTTGAGTAATCTGCTTTTGTCTTTTATTTAATGTCATTTTGTAATTTTCTTTTTTATATGACAATGTTATTGCAATTAGATGTACTTGTTTGGCACTTCATCACTTGAACAATTTCCTTGTTTCTATTGTGTTTGTCTGACTATTACACTTGTAGACATACACTATGATTGTAATGAGTCACAGAAAACCACTCTAATATAGAATCATCTTTCTCAGTATGGTCACTTGGGTTGGGGAGGGTGTCAGTAATAGGGTGGGGAGGGGTTATGTTCTGGGGTAGGGGAGGGGTTTTGTTCTGGGTTAGGGAGGGATATCTTATATTTGTTTGTGTTTTCATTCTTGTTTGACTTAGAATTTTTTTGCCTAATTTATTTTCTTGTCAAAACTTGGAAATTTGAGAAATAAAGTTTGACTCCGAAATTTGTTTAAGTGTTTTTTAATGTATTCCATAACTATAGGGTACACACCCATTTGACTTTTAAAAAAATATACCTCCCTGAGGCCCCACCAGCACCAAGTCTCACCACCCCACAGGCCAGATCCTTTAGTAGGCCCACTGCCCTGACTAGAGCCAAGTTATAAG
Organism: Metridium senile; assembly: GCA_949775045.1. Classification (NCBI taxonomy): domain Eukaryota; kingdom Metazoa; phylum Cnidaria; class Anthozoa; order Actiniaria; family Metridiidae; genus Metridium; species Metridium senile. Next base: position 7,108,943 of record OX459100.1, read on the forward strand.
GCCAAGACCAGCAAACTTTAGACTGCCCTGATACTGAAGACCATCTGCACAAGTGCCAAACTTCTACTCACTGCAGACTCCATGGGGGAACTCTGTTGTCATCCAAGCCAGCACTTAAAGTGAGGGCCAGTATGAACGTGAGTCTCGAGTGATCCTACCCCACCACCCACTGGACATGCATGACAGTGATGTGCTGTGTAAATCAATAGGCTTATCGCTTAGCAACATTCAGACCTCTCTGCATTAAGTTTTGATTATCAAAGCTGACACTTAGGAAGACTAAAAAGTATTTCAGGGATAATAAAGTAAGATCAATGTGAAGGTCGAATCTGATAAGGCAACTCTACCACCATGCAATTCAATTGGAAAAAGAAAACACCTAGATTTTGAATTTAATAAACATTTGCCACCATTTTGAATTTAATAATAAATTAGAAGCCATTTTGAATTTATGAGCCTAGTTGAATTGATTAACCTGGGTGCCATTTTGAATCGATTAGCCTGCAACTGAATTGATTAGCACCTGGTAAAGGAGCAACCATTTTCAACTGATTAGCCTGGAACTGAATTGATTTTAAAACCTGTCAATGGATTTGTAATCCAGGTGCCATTATGTATTTCTTCACATGAATGACTTGGTTCTTCAGTTTCCTTATTGACTGTTCTAGGCTAGTAAAAGTATGTATGAACGATGCAATGGTTAAGTTTATCAAAAGAAAAAATGGTGGCAAAAATTTAAGGATTATTTTAATTTAATGCTAGCCTAAGATAAGTTTTTTCACCAGCAAAGAAACTTTTTTCGACAAGTGAGAGTGCCGCTGTAATTTGATTTTCTCAGTTCATTTTGGCCGTAGCAATATCAACTTGTAGTCCAACGTAATCTGTATAAATTGTGAAGGCTTGTTTTTGTATTCAGCAGTTTAGTATTGCAATATTGATTTTAAGGTTTTGATTTGTTTCTTAGAATATTCTTTGACTGGAGGTACATTTTTACCTCTTGTTGTTTAAATGAGGTGGTGTTTGCACCCTTTCTACCTTTTACCTCTGATATTTCTTAATGACATATTTCTGTTGATTGATTTGTTCATTTCTGTGTAGAAGCCATCCACTAGGTGTTTTTTGAGGATTTAGAGTTCGGATATTGCATGACATGAAGTTGGTATTTTGTACCTTTTACCTCTGATGTTCCACATGTCTATGACATATCTCGCTTGATTGATTTGTACATTTGTATGTATAAGCCATTCACTAGATGTTTTCAAACAATTTAGAGTTGATATTGCATTAAATGAAGTTGGTATTTTGTACAATGTTTGGCTGCCAATTGATATTGAACTAAATCTTATTTGAATCGAATAACTTAATTTAGAAGAATTTGTAAATATGACCAATGTTTTGTTGAAGACCTCAGTTCCCATTTTGAAGTTCTTTACTATTTCGGATATCAATCGATAAAAGACAGTAGATTGAAGCATATACCTGACTATGTTATTGTTTGAAAACACAATATATGTACATGATATATCAACTGATACTTTTTTTCATGACTCCCAGCAGTTTTGATTTGTTTTTTTTTAAATAATTGTAAATACCAGTATATTGATGAGTCGACCATTAAGTTGATAAATGTTTTGTATTTGACAGAGTTTTTCATAATGAGCCGGCAGTATTATATTTGTAGGAAATGATCTTTACAGCTTGTTTCAATGTTTACATCAGTTTTTATTCGGATATTTAGTTTTTAAGTTAAAGGTTTAGGGAACTGGATCTTCACTTTGCTGGTGAAAAAACTTTCAATTGAATTGCAATCCTGCGATAGAGGCCGTTTTACCAGTTGCCAACAACACCTCACCCACAATGTTATCCCAGAAAAGGTTCAAGTTAGCCTTCCATGTCAGTTTGATAATCACTTATATTAGAGAAGTCTGAATGAAGCATCACTTTAAGCCTATCGATTACCCAGCCCATCACCACCATACACACCAGTGAATGGTGGGGCAGGATCACCCAAGACTCACATTCACACTGACCCTCACCTTTTTTGGCTGATTTGGATGACAACTGAGAGTTCTCCCATGGAGTCTGTAGTGAGCAGAGGTTTGGCACCCATACAGACAGTCTTCAGTATCATGGCAGTCCTCATTTAGCTGGTCAAGGCCAAATGTTTAGGCTCTGTCAGGAACAGCAGGACCTACCATTTTGGGATCTTTTCTGGCCTGTTGTGGGGTGGCTTCTCTTCTGGTGCTGGTGGGACCTCGGTGGAGGTATACAAGTTTTATTTCAAATTTTCAAAAACAATAGATACAGGAGAGCGTCCTGAGACTGAGCAACTTTGAAATCACTCTACAAGTTTATCAACCCATGTTATATTACACCTTCAGGTTGCAGTGAGAACACATGAGTTCTCTGTGAAGAGTAGGACGCTCTCCTGTATCTATTGTGACTGGGGGCTGACCTTTATGGTCAAAAATCAACAAGTTTACAATTGATTCCTATTTGTAGCCAGTCCCCAGCCAAAAATAATAATAATAATAGCTTGCATCCAGGTCTTCATGTGATTGCATGGTGGGATTGATCTGAAAGAACAGAAAGAAATATAATTTAGAATTAACAGTTAAATTTTTAAAGATTTTTAGTATGATTTCAAACAATTAACATGGCCATAGAATATTAGCAGACAAATCCCTAAAACATTGTCACAAATATACTCTCAGTCTTCATGCGAAACTGCTCTGATAAATTGCCATCAAAATTCCTTGCTGTTTACAGTGTGAATCAAAAAAACAACTATATCACCACAACAAGTTTGACTGATGTGTAAGTATGATAAACTTTTTCTAGTTAGAGTTTAACTTTTAATTAACAAACAATAAACGATTTCTAATATAATTCTAGGTGCCCACAGTTTTTCGATTCGCACTGTAAATGTTTGATTTCTTGAATTGCATTGATACCTACAAGTCTGTCAAATCCCAATGGCCATTGCCTGACACAATATCGATAGACATCACTAAGCCTGGTTAATGTTTGTCTCTGAGTTCACATAGAACTGTCAAGCTGTAGAAAAAAGAATATTGATTTAATACTGAATAAATATCAATAGAATAAAGCTCAAACTATGAACTCTGTGTGTAATGTGGAATCGTAGGAAAGAGTATGACGAGGAAAGAAAGTTACATGAAATTTGAAAAAGATGTGATGGACAAATGGAGGGAAAATTGTGGTGAAGTTGAATATGGGTAAAGTAAAGCACAAAATGAAATTTTTACTCTGCTTTGTTGCTAAAAGTATTAAGCTTGGCTGTCAAGAACAGCCATAGGCTTTATCAGTTATTTATATCTGTACATACATTTTAGGGGTCATTTTCAAAACCTCCGCCGATCACCCCTACCACTTGGACAAAGGGCGTACCCCCACCACCCCTCCCCCCGGGTCACCATGTTAGTCCATAAAACCTACCTAATAATTAGTATTTCAAGCCACATGGTATTGTTCATATAATTGATTATCACAATAACATTTGTTATAGTTTAATGGTATCTTTGATGAGATCTGTGAATAAACAATAATAATGGTAAATAATAGATATTATGCAATAGATATTATCAGGGGCGGACGGAGGGGGGTGAACCCGCCTTTTGCAGTAAAGTATTATGCAATAGATATCAGGGGCGGATGGAGGGGGGTGAACCCCCTTTTGCAGTTAAGTCCCGTTTTTAGCAAAGAAAAGCGGCCACATTACGATCTTTGCGCTCTTGTGTCTGCCGTTATCCGCCAAAAGGATATCATAGTTCACCCCCCTTCTCAAATTTCTGGGTCCGCCCCTGATTATATTGTGTACAAAACAAGAGTGACAAAAATTGACTGAGGGGGGGGGGGGGGGATGGGAGAAACAACACGAGCAATATTAAACAAACACGTTCCAAATAATGCTTCGAATAACGGCACAAAATATTAGCAAACAATATAAACATTTTGCTTAGACACGTGTGCTGTAGAAAAAATAATATTTTGACTGAATACAAGATCACGTACAAGCAAATTATTGTTTGTTAGTACACATGCCAACATTTTGCAAAATTTCATCGTTTTGTAAGAGAAACTTACCTTTTCTCGATACCGGACAGTCCTTCAAGGACTTATAAACACTCTCTGGTGATTTACAGTCCATTTTGATGCTAAATATGACCAAAAAATAGCCATTTCTGGAGCAACTTTTTAAAGTTTTTTCTTTTTGGCACGTTTTGCACGTGCTAACTGGGTCACGTGAAGGAAGACTGGGATCTAAGGCCTCGTCTACACGAATCCGATCCGGCTGAAACCGCATAGAAATATTTGCGTCCACACGAATCTGCGTATCCGGAGGATTCAAGTAAAATTATGCGGTTTCGGTGACCGGATTCACTGGATTCGTGTGGATAAGCCGATTCGCATCAAAAAGTGTGCGGTTTCAATCTAATAAATGACCTGTCCCGCGCGTTTCCCTAGCGAGGTCCCGCAAAATTCCCGCAAATACAAATATGTATAATATTTATACTATCATCATGATGATCAGGTCGAGTCAGCTCAATTATCACTGATAAAAATGTTGATGGCGATGATGATGATGACAAAATGATGGTTATGGAAATATTGGTGATGACACGGATTATGGTTATCATGATGATGATGATAATGATGGCGATGCCAACCGCTATGATGGTTATATACTACTATTTCAAAAATCGTTCTCGCAACCAAAGCTACATCCACACTCTGAAGCCCGCAAAGGTTGTCGGTATTTTCTTCTCTCGATTTATTCATAGCATATTTTTGCTTGTGCATGTTTTTGTTATACATGTACAACTGGCAACATGACGAAACAAATTTAACAAAAAAACGAGTAATAAACCAGCGATTTATATTCATGTTGCCGACATTCTTTACAGGCTGCAGTCGAGCCTGTAGACTGTTAAAATAATCACAATAATCAGTATTCCTTTAAATAAATACTTGACTCTCTGTGCAGTCTGTAAGTTTTGCTTTACATATCTTGTACTTACAGGTATTAAAGTGCGAATCGAAAAAACCGTAGGCACCTAGAAATATTTCAGAAATCGCTTATTATTCGTTAACAACTCTAACTACAAAAAGGTTTATCATACTACACATCAGTCAAACTTCTTGCGGTGATATAGTTGTTTCTGAGTTGTTCAACGAATAATAAACGATTTCTAAAATATTTCTAGGCTATCAAAATATGGACGAAGATAAAGTTAACGGCATCAATATTGATGAAAATTATCATTATGTTAATGAAAGGAAGATGTCGCTTGAACCGAAGGTTCGAAATGGCGATGTACTTGCCGACATCAGAGACGTGTAAATTAAAGGTTTTCGCCGAATGTAATAATTGTAATAGTTGTGATAATATTTATCGTAATGGTAATCATCAATCCTCAACGTCGATTTTGCATCGTTTTTGATCAATTTTGAACGTTTTGGGGGTTTATGTAAATTAAATGAGCCAATTAACAAGCCGCCATAGGAAGCCCAACGGCAATCACAAATCTTTAACGTCGATTTTGTCCAACTTGTAAATTCTTTTTCAACAAAACGAATACTTATCAGAAGTTCGTAATCAAGATGTATCCTAGCATTCAAAAATGTTTCAAAGTTTGTGTTTATTTGCGGAGACACTGGTAAAATTGAAGAAAAATGAAATCAGCAAAATATTTTTCCTGAACAAAAATAAATCGACATTTCTTTATTTAAATTTTTATGCAACAACTTTTACATGGTTAGAAAGCTTGTCTAAAATAGTAGAAATATCAAAAGTCAATTTTCCAAAATTCTTTAATTTCGCGATTTCATGTAAAAACCCGATGTTTCGAGTGACGTCATAACATTTTCTATTTTTCTTCTCTTAAATGACAGGTAATAAGTAATCAAAATGAATTTTTTTTTGAACATTTTTGGGCGAGGGGAGAGGGTCCTGGGAACGAGGTTGACTCTATAGATATTAATGAGCTCATTTACTACCCGCCACAGGAAGCCCAACTGCCATTTTTTGTTCCTACTTTAAAATTATACTTCAATGAAATTAAACATTCATAAGAAGCCCCCGATGGATTTCGAATGCTTGTGGAGTCAAATTTGACCTTTTGTTGATTCTTTTTTGGACATTTTTCATGGTCTATGGGCATGTCAAAAATCATCAATTTTGTTCATTCTTTGGAATTTGGCACTTTCTATATATTGTTCATTAAGCACTTAATGACTCGAGGGAAACAGTTAGTTTTGTTTCCCGAGAATTCCAATGTTTCCCGAGGCTCCGGCCGAGGGAGACATTGAGATTCGAGGGAAACAAAACTAACTGATTTCCCGAGGGATCAGTCATTAAGTGTTTTATTATATACCCTATTCAAACGAAGAAAAAGTTTCACTCCATTTTGAAAATTTGTTATTTACGAAAAAAAATTCATTATGAATTACAAAGCGTGGAGAAAATTGAAATGTAATATGATATTACAAAGTTTTTAGTCGACCAAAAAATGTCAAATGACAATAATGTAATGTTTTATTTTAAGTGAAAATGTTTGTTGTTTACTTATAAGTTGGAGTTTATATTGGTGGTTACATTGAGTTTGCAAACGCGCCACACAAACTTTCGATGGACTTTGACCTGATCACATGGATTTATTCCCCTCTCACGTGGATTTATTACCCGCGCGGGGAATAGATCGATTTATTTCCCTCCACCTGACGTGCTCTCGACCAATAAGAAAACGAGTTTGAATAGGATATATAATAACAATTTATGTTTTGTGTGTTTGTCCGTTTGTTTACTTTTTGTGAAGTTTTTCATATATTGTATAGTCCATCCAAATCATCACTTTTAGTTAATTGACTCAGTAATTATTGTACAGGTTGGTTACTGTATTTCTTATTATTGTTATTCTTATACTATCTATATCTAGGTTAGCCCTTGTGGTTGGTTATAGATAGCCTGTACCTAAAGATCTGTAAAATTTTACCCAATATACATATGCACTTTGTAACTCATGGTACTGAATAAAATTGAATTCTTATGATAAGAACACTATATCGTTATCTCCTTGTATGATCTTGATGATTGTACAAGCTTATTAATTTTCTTCAATAATAAATTCACTTTATTTCCAATATAAGCATGTTAATTGTCATTTTGAGCAGCTTTGAATAAACGATATTTTGTACTGGCACTAATATAACTGAACTGTTCTAGAAATCTTGTGCCAAATCTGAAGTTGTATTAATTCAAAATAATTGGTATTTAGAATCATTGTTTTTGTATCTAGCAGGAAATATAGCCACTTGCCAATGTATCAGAGAGTGATTTGGCCAGAGTCTGTTACTGCCTGAGTAGAAGTAATTTGTCATGATATATTTGCTTGATTGCGCCACGGCTTAATACAGTAATATGTTGAAACTTGTCGCAGATCACTCTGTCAATTCTTTTTTTCACAGAAGCCAACACATTTTCTTTGTAAGAATCAGAATCTAGAACAGAAAGGCACAACATTGCTGACAATCTGTCATGCACCACAAAGTTTTCTCCAAAACAATTTACAGCTATGCAGTGATCAGCTGGCTTTTCAACTCTCTGATAGGTATCTGTCGTTGGGTTGAAAATAACAAGACGACAATGAGTCCACCCAAATTGAACAAAAATCTTGGTGTTTAGCACTGAAGCAGATATCTTTGTTTCGAAATCAAGTAACCTGATATCTCCCGAAGGGAGTGGTAGAGGAGTCCAAGTGTTTGTACACATATCATATCTCTCGCTGTCCCAAGCCCCAAATACATATAGATAGCGGTTATTGTAAGATACTACACAATCAGTTAAATACATATGACCTTTAATCATTGCCTGCATTTCTTTCCAGTCATCATTAACCGTGTCATAACGATAAACTCTGTGTGTAAGGTGGCCTCCTTTAAAACCTCCTAACAAGTATATAAATATTCTGCATTGGATACACAAATAATGTGAATTTATACACCAAGAAAAAGGAGCACATTTGGTAACTGTCCCAGTGTTACAGTCCAACTTTACATTAAGCAAAGTCCAACTATATTTGCTTTGATCAAATCCCAATCCAAATATAAATATTTCGTGTTGTACTGGGATTACATGATAGATTTTACATTCATTGTCAACTTGACCAATAACTGTACTAAAAGCATACACTTTAGAAGCCATTGGCATCCAGTACTTGAAGCTATATATAGCCTCTACACCTATACTTGTTCTTGATGGGTCCATGTTAAAACCTAGTACTGCGATGTTGGTGATATTCTCCTGATGAATCAACCTCTCAACGGCATCCACACGTTGAGGCAAGAATTTCTTGTATTTACGTAGTTCAGGTAAAACTTTATCCAAATGATATTTCTTGATGATCACCGATAAGACATCTTTATTGATTACACTCAGTTCTACTTTACCAAATAGTCGTTTAAAAGCATTCTCTCGTTGGCTTTGTGAATGTTTATACCATCGTACCAAGCTATCTAATATAGCTGCTTCTGATATCTTAATATCTTCGTTGTCGAGGATCCAGTTCATTTCATTTTCATCTAAAGCCAAGAACTGATCCGTGTGTGAAATATCCATGAAATTATCATAAATGAACGAGTGAACGATGTGTTTGATTCTCTGGCAGTGTACATGAGGTACAAGCCTATAAACAGACCAGATATTGAAGGGAGAGAGATAGCCACTAACTGTTAAAACACAGAGATCTTCGAGAGAAACTATATTGCAACTAGCAGCAGCCATGTTGTTTCACCATGATAACAGTTCAATCCAGAATGCGTTTCGCGCGCGGTTGAAAGCCGAAACAACTGTTCAGTCACGCACGACATTGTTGTCACGCCATCTGGTATCTTTCGTATTTGTTGGGGCAAGGCGGGGGGCAAGGCGGGGGGCAAGGGCACTAGAACCGCCAATAGTGTTTGATTTTAAAGTTACTTTCATTGAATTTTGAATAAAATATACGTTATTCGCGTTAACTTATCTTTGCGTAGTCTTTCTTTGCTGTTTTGATGCAGTTTTGTACGATTTATATCAGTTTGTTTATCATCTAGTTGCAACGGTGTCTCTGTACCTGGTATTGTGTAACCATGCAATATCTGTTACGTCAGTAATAACTTTTCCCTGTTGAATCAAGTGACAAGATTGGGTTTCCTGTGGCCTTGTACTTTGATCGGGATTTCCCCTTTATCATCACGTGATAACACCCCTGCGGCTGACGAGCCTATTTTAGATAGGGGCTTTCCCTTCTTGATCACGTGAGATCAAAACAAGTCTGAATATGCGAGGGTCTTGCGTTATAGAAATTGAAGAACTGGGCCGCTTCAATACTTCATCATCGAAAGGTAATATTTGACATCTAAAATGGGAGTAACACTCTTTTATACACCATATTCGCATATTTTAGAAAAGTTTCTGCCGGAGACAGCGCCGACAATGCACTCTTTGGACCGCATGAATGTGTACTTTAGTCTATGTTTTGAGTCCACATATTGTGTTAGTTTGCCCCTTATTATTACTTCGAAGGCATCGACGCAGTCAACTATACAGTGTAGAAATAACCATTGATTGACTCTGAAACAATGACCATGCAATCTGTGGTATGTATCGCCATTAAATTCTGTCTATGTGTTTGAGTGCACAGATTTCGTTAGCGCGTTTCTTGTGAAACACGGTGGCAGTGCTAACCATACACAGAAACTGCACTGTTAATTCAACTAAAAGGTAACACTTTGTTTTAAAACTGGTTGTCGAAATTACCATTTTGTTTTTGCAGCATGGTGTCCCAGGCTACTTGGTTCTTTCAACGTAAGGACTGTTTAACATTCGCAGCTATTGTATTGCTGTTGATTCTAGAGCAAGCGTGTTCTACTAAAGCTTGTCCCAATCATGAACACGACTTCAGGGAGGCAGGATGGGGAGTCACAAGGATCTCGATTCACAGTAAAGTGCGATGGGTTACTCGATCGAAAACGAAGCTAATAGGAATAACTGTGTCTTCAAATAGCGTCCAAGGAGGTGCGGAGATCACTCATGAATTCTATATCAAAAGCGCAGTGACTATGTGCTCTAAGTGTGGCATGGCGACGGGGATGGTATTTATGACACTGGATCAGTTGAGGCAGGTAGCTGCACTTAGGCCTGCGTTAGAGCCCTTGTTACAGAAAGCTATTGCTGCACAACACTGAAACTAAAGACCTCAGACATGAAAAGATGTTGTTCACACTTGATTGACTGAGAAATGACTCTTATTGATAGCTAGTTAGGTGCGCGTCGAGACATAAGTTGGAGCGCTTGGTGCCAATATAGCCTATTTACAGAATGCTTTTGCAGCATTGTAAAACCACCTTCACCTTCATTACCATCAATCATTTTCTTAGTCTGGTGGCACACCAGCGCTTTTTATGAGAAAATCAAAACATTTGAATGTTATTGTTAATAACTGTATTAAAACAGAAAATATTTTTGAAACTGAAAAATAAAAACATAATAGAAAAATAAAAGTGAAAGTAAAATTTGTACAACCGTGATGAAAACACACACACACGCACTGCGCGCGCGTAAATGGATATGTTTGCTGACACGTGCCTATACTAAGGAGCTTCCAAGGAATAAGGATGGAAGTAAAACACGCGAGTATTTATATATCCATAATGGCTCGTGTTTCTAAGCTTGCTTCTCTCGTGCTCTACATCTCCCAGCGTGTTTATATCACAGTACATAGACACACGCGCCGTTTTATTTTTCTTAAATAGATAACACACGAGCGTGCATACTTATATTTTGAGTAAGAAAAGTGCGCATATTTGGTTACGGAAAGGGGCACGCGCGCGTAAATGTATATGTTTGATGACCATGCGCGTACAGGAGTTAATAAGGATGGAAGTAAGACACGCGTGTATTTATATGGATATAGCTAACACACGAGCGCGCATAGGTATATCGTAGAAAGAAAAGCGGGGAATTTGGATACGGAAAAGGACACGCGCGCGTCAGGATCTACAGATAATGGCACGCGTGTATTTGAATCAATAGTCTTAGTGAAAGTGTGTATATTTTTTTCAAAATGTAAATTACAAAGTGCACTCCTTTTAAACATTGGCCGTACTTATAGTTAAGTATAAAGATGCATTGCGGTGATCTTATTAGTACATGCAGTCATCATTTTTATAGTTCATCTTTGTGTTCAGTAAAGAAGTGTTGTCCACATTTCCTACAGTATCTATCTTGTACAACTACCACTTGATCTTCAAGATAAAACTCCACAGGTTGTTCAGCGTTCACAGTGTCATGATGTCCGTGTTGACATGGTGTTACCTTCTCTACGCGATACGAGTTTTCAGTAACAATCACTCTTGCATGCTCTACTTCTTGCTTGAACTCCTTGGAAGTCTTACGAATTCTTCTCACACCAATGCCTTCTAGAATCGATCTTATTGGTTTCTCAATTACTTCCTTCCCAAATTTCTCCAAAGGTTTCACGATTCCTCCTCGTATAACATGACGGTCAAACTTTACTAGAGTCTTGTCGATAAATTTAACGATGTTGTTGATGAAGCCATGGCTTTCGTTGACACTAAACGCGAGAAAGAGAGATAGAGCGATCAAAGCGAGAGTTGACGTCTTCATATTTGGATTCTTTCCTCTTTTAGTCTATGAAACAAAAGTTCCTTTGGATCACTCACTCTCTTAGCATGTCGTGCTACGGAGAATAGTCTTGCTTTACACTGATTGGTTCAGAGTGATTATGCAATGACTAGGGAAAATTCCCATCCGAAAACAAGCTGAGTCACGATTCTGCGAATTGTTATTGAATTTATTAATAATAGAATAGAATAATGGGATTTGATACTCGTGAATAATCAGGTAAATTTTGCAGCAATATGCTTCTTGTGGTAACTCCCCCCCCCCCCCCCCCCCCCCGTTCGCCTGTCACGCAACGCCGTGTTTGGTTGTTACTGCTTAGCGCAGCGCAGTAATGCTAAAAATAGCTCCAAGACTCAGACAAACATTGTGTCCAGTTTAACCGTGTTGAGCAATATATGAACCGATCTTATCATTTCTTGCTTAAATTAGAATAACAACGTGATTAAACAAAGATTTGCTTCGATCGGCACTGAAAATAGTGTGCTGAAAGTTAAATCAAAGTTTATTTGTCCGAGTTAGGCCTTTGTATCCATTTTTGTGACGTCATTAATGCGCTGCGCATTTAAATAGAGCTACATGCCTTCATTGAAATTATGTTTGATTGGAATTCTTGGAGTATTTCGCAATGAACGATAAATTTACCAATCGATCGGGCTTTGTTTAATATGATTAGACAGCGTTGCCGGCGGTATTCAAGGTCAAAGCAGGCTATGTATTAAATGACAAAGGTTTCCAAGTCGGCCCACGTTACAAGTGTTTACAAGTACAGTCACATGTAAGGGGAAATCCCCGTGGACAACGTCACATCCCGGGCTGCACTTCCCTCGAATGCAGCTCTAAATCCGGGCTCTAAATATCTTGGAATCGTATCCTCCGAATACGCTCCTGACGAGACAAGTGGAAGGCCTCACAAGTCCTCTCAGTTTTAGTAGTTGTACATAATATGTTTTATAATCAACTCAAATGGATTGTGATCTTGTTTGTTTGGTTTGTTACGATCAAGAGTTCAAATAGCGAACGATTTCCGGTCAAAGTCGACAGAGAAACAGGCGAGCTGTATTACGAACAAGAGACAACAACAGGACTCCAAAAGGTTGTGATACGACAAGCTGACGTGGAATACCAGAAAGAAGAAAAGAAATCAGTCAAGACTAGCGGAGGAATTAAGCTCGATAAAAGCGGAATAGGAATACAGTTTACACGGGAAAAACACTGGCAACATACCGTTAGCTACTCACGAAAAGGAGGAAAGATTGAATTGCCACTGACAGAGGCTTGTCTACTTGATGCTGGATGTAGGGAGTCAGTACTAGGAACAGTGAATAATAGCATTGCTGAAGATGGAAGGAAATCACTCGAGAAAATCAACTGAGATTGACCTCAATTTGTATATAGCAAAGGAGCGTGTACGATAATGCTGTAAACATAGGAGCTGTTATCTAGCTAGTTTATATAAGCGTGTACTATAAATGATGAAAACTTATTATTTGCATAAATATAGCCAATATGCATGGCCCTAAATGTCATGTACACAATTTTTGTCCACGTCATTGTATTAAATTTACTAGTTCAAACCTAATCTGTATGCAATAAACATAAGTTGCCTTTGAAAGTGTTGTTTTTGCAATTCTGATTGGTCATTAATTAGAAAAATGCCTAAACCCAATTCAAATCAAACTGTAGCTTGCACAGACATGAAAGGTAAAAACCTTCCCTTTCCTTTCCCCCTTCCCATCCCCTCCTCACCCTCTCGATATATCCTCCTACCTCCTTAACTCTGCCCTTACTAGTACTTTCTCTCTCGCTTCGTCCTTAAAGACACCACCTAACCCCCCCTACACACCCACATCCACCCTTCTTGCCCCAACACCCCTTCCCTCACCTCTTTCCCTCTCCCACACCTCCTACATAAATAATCTCTTGCCTCCCCTCTTAGCTGTTCTCTCACCTCTGACATAAAGACCCCTCACTCCATTCCATTTACCTCATTCCTTACAATTCTCTTATCTCTCCCCCCTTCTTTAACTCTCTTTACCTCCCCTTTACTCTTCCCCTGGCGCCTAGCATCCCCCTTAAAAACCACCCTTACTTTTTCTTTACATCCTTCTTCATGTTCTTCCTCTGTTTCTATCGACCTGCACTATGTGCCACATGATCCACTTCTCTCCAGTTTCCCAACACCTTCCACGATCTCGCGTGGACCGTGTTTGGACTTTGAGCTGGGTGGTGGCATGCAGGGGGAAACCCTTTAAAGTGAGATAGCCAGGGGTTTCCCCCAACAGTTTTAAATAGTCTGTTATCTCATGCAAGACGATATAAAACAGCTCGAATACATCGAATAACAACTACCATTTTCTGGGTCCTGCAGATAGCTTGGTTGGTTACGAGAAAAGCTAGGCAACAATACATTGAATCAAGAGCGTTGCAGTTTACAGTCATTTTACAGAAAGATGAACAAGATTGCACTCCTGGTCCTGTTTTCATTGAGCACAGTTTGTGTCAACGAAGTCAGCTCTAAGATGAACTTTGGTGACGCGCTGGGGAAAGCAATCAAAACGTTTGCCACAATCGCCAACCTTGTGAAACGACTCGAACACAAGTCCTACGAAGAATTCATCCAAGAAGTACAGCATGCAAGAGTGATTGTTACTGAAGACTCGTATCGCGTAGAGAAGGTAATACCATGTCAACATGGACATCATGACATTGTGAAGACTGAACAACCTGTGGAGATTCATCTAAGAGACGACATCGTCGTTATGCAAGACCGCTACTGCAGGAAATGTGGACAACACTTCTTTAGTGAACCGAGAGAAGAACTGTAAACAAGCCGAACATTATTGAAGGCTGCGAAACAATCCCTTCCTTGGACTCTGCAAGGAGTGATTACAAGGATGAGATATATAGATATAGAATAAATACAGAATAATTTTTATATTATTATTATTATTATTATTATTATTATTATTATTATTATTATTATTATTATTATTATTATTATTATTGTTATTATTATTATTATTATTATTATTATTATTATTATTATTATTATTATTATTATTATTATTGTTAATTACTAACACACACATACACAAAATTTATAATTAATACACAATGCCACAATGACAAACGAGAAGACTGTAGTTATTTACATTTATTTACAGGGGCTTCGAAGTTTTATACAATAGAGTTGATTCCGTATATGACTGTGAAAAGTGCGGTGCCGTGTGCGTGCCTTGCCGCAACCGTAATGTCTCTAGAATTTTGATGTGCCTTGCCATGCCTTGACCACGTTTGTGTCGTGAGCTCTGCATAGTCATACAAACTTTGCTCTAATGTAAAATAGTTCTTACTACAAACAATAGACCGAATACAAATATGGCGACCTCCTATTGTTCGTGACTGTCTAGCCTCGTGTTCATGTTGCAAAAACAATTGCAATAAAGTTTCCACATGTATTCGAGGGTGGTCAGTCAAAATCTAAAATTATTCAAATAAAAAGGTCATCAAATCAACCGTGATTTATAAACTCTAGCATGCGTTACTGCTTGGGAATGGGGTGGGGTACACAATTTTACTAGGTAGGGTGGGGTGGGGTACAAAATTTCACTAGGTAGGGTAGGGTGGGGTAGGGTACACAATTTTACTAGGTAGAGTTGGGTGGGGTACACGATTTTACTAGGTAGAGTTGGGTGAAGTACACAATTTTACAAGGTAGGGTGGGGTGGGGTACACAATTTTACTAGGTAGAGTTGGGTGGGGTACACATTTTTACTAGGTAGGGTGGGTACACAATTTTACTAGGTAGGGTGGGGTACACAATTTTACTAGGTAGAGTTGGCTGGGGTACACATTTTTACTAGGTAGGGTGGGTACACAATTTTACTAGGTAGGGTGGGGTGGGGTACACAATTTTACTAGGTGGGGTGGGGTACACAATTTTACTAGGAAGGGTGGGGTAAACAATTTTACTATAGCATGTGTGGGACTGATCATAGATATTTATAAGCTTTTAAAATAATTCGCATTTAGAAAATTTCCTTTATGCTCATCTATACACATGAGATGCATATTTTATTCGAAAATATATGTAGGCAATTTATAGTAAGCTAATGAAAGTGAACTGAAACTACAATAGTGGCACGATGTTAGCATTTTATTTATAGGAACCCGTTACTGGAGATCCTCTCTGTGGGTTTTATCCCTGCCTAACATATAGTGTGGCGAATCTTGTAAATCAGAAATAGAAAATTTCATAATGACTACTTCTTTTGTTTAAGTATAAAAATGTATTACCCGGCCTTTACCCCCTCTTCCCTCCCCCCCCCCCCCCCCCCCCCCAATCATATCATTGTAGGAATGATAGCACATTGAGGCTGGGGTAGTAGCAGAATTTCAGCAGTGCTAAAATGATTTTATCACATTCGTGCCAACACGTTTGTCAAGATAATAGCCTTTCCTAATTTGCTTTTAGTGTAGTCACAACTCTTGCCGCTGCGCTCACACGAAAACGTAGAGAATATGTGCATGCTCTCCTCAGTTTTGCTCCTTCCCTCCCTCCCTCCCTTTCTTCCTCCCTTCCTCTCTCCCTCCCTCTCTCTTCTCCCTTTCCCTCCTCACCAATCCCTCAGAGTCGTCACGCAAGCGACTGAATTACTTATAAAAATTGGTTATTTAAATGTCTTTATTCCCGGATTATTAATCTATAAATCAATACTATTATGATTACTATTATGATTATTGTTTCCATACATAATAGTTGACAAGTAAAGTTGTAACAAGATATTACATACGTACATTTTATTGGAACTCCCCATAGGGCTTTTCAGGCCAATTTACAAGTGATAATTAAGTTATATATGATAATAGAAAACCTAATTTACAATCAAGAAAATTTATAAAATATTATATATTCGGTTCCCCTTGTATTTGTTACTGGTTGAGTGATAGCGATTTATCGATAAATCAATATTACTGTTTCCATGACTATTAGTCACTATCAAAGACAAGTAAAGTAATTGTAATGAGGTATTGTTTCCTTCTCGTTCCCAGAGCCCACGGTAGCCCGTCCAGTTTCGAAAGTTTCCGTGGGCTCTGGGAACGAGAATGAGTTTCTGGTTGATAAATAGCGACTAAATAGTCACTAAATACAAACCATTAGTCAGTAGCTGTATTGATTGTATTTCATGGTTTAGTAAACGATTGCGCTCCACTTCATAGATTAGATATTTGCGCTCTCCAGTGTTTGCGCAAATTTTCACAATTCGTTCCAGTCACCCGTCCTCTTTTCACGACACAGGCAACCCAAACGACAATGATTTCCAATGTTATAGTTCATCTTTGTGTTCAGTAAAGAAGTGTTGTCCACATTTCCTACAGTATCTATCTTGTACAACTACCACTTGATCTTCAAGATAAAACTCCACAGGTTGTTCAGTCTTCACAGTGTCATGATGTCCATGTTGACATGGTGTTACCTTCTCTACGCGATACGAGTCTTCAGTAACAATCACTCTTGCATGCTCTACTTCTTGCTTGAATTCTCGTCTCGTTTTCCTCACTTTCTTCTTCAAACCAACAGCTTTTAGAATGTTTTTGATGGGCTTTTCGATGACATGTTTAACGACTTGTTTAACTGGTTTAACGACAACGTTCTTCACGATTTTCTCGACTCCCTTGAAGAGACGTTTGAGACGAAATTTACACTCAACTTCGGCCACTAGACTCAACGTTAAGAGTCCTACAAAGCATACTAATAATGCCCCTCTCATCTTTACCCCCAAACTTTTAAAACACAGTTGAACTCTGTTGGTAATAACCGCTGTTTTATAGTCTGCTTTAGTTTAAAAGGGAAAATTCCCGTAGTATATTTAAATTGCAAATGACGATATATAGGTAACGCTAAGGGGGTTTCCGGGAACATAACGCAAGGAATATTGTCACAGAACTAGAATTCAAAAATTGTCACGCAAAATTGTTTAGTAAGCATAAACTTTTTAGATTTTTTGCTTCAGTAGTTGTCGCTATCTGTTTTGATACTTTTATATTTAAATATAGCTTTTGACGGCCATTAAGGTGGCCCGGTAGTATTGACTTTGCAGGATAAACATAATTTTGTAACGCATTATTTTGCATCTAAACTTTGTCCGATTTCTACGAAATTTACACATATAGATCTCAAAACTTTGAAGTTTGAGCTAGTCATATTTTAAGTGCGATTTGTGGAAACTATAAAGAGAAATAATGTTTTTTTAAAGAGCACACGCTTTACTTAAATTGTCAATAAATCAAAACTTAGAAGATGAATTTATTTCTTTTTTTGAGAGAATGTTATTTGGTTATATGGAAACATATTGTAGCAGTTTTATTCAAATATTGACCTTGGAAGTTTTTTTACAAACGTTTTTAAATTTTTGCGCGCAAAATTAATATAAAAATTCCATTGCTCAAATCTCAATGAGAATTAAAACATAGTTACAAATTTACCTGTAGAAAGAAAGACCAATACCTCTTGTAACTTCTAATCACAAAATAGCGACTTTGAAGCCAACATTGCTAGCTCTGATTTCTTGAAGAGCTTGTCGACATATTGTTGTTCACTGCGTAGTGAGCATTTCGAAAATATATCTACTCTATTTCTTCAATTGTTGACCTTGATTTTTCTATATAGCGTAGATACATGCTTAAGAGTCATAACTGTGAAATGTGGTCTTCTGTGCTGTTCTAAAAATGACAAAATTAGCGGCCAACGTACAGCAACCACGTTGCTCGTTCATTATACCTCGTTTGACTTCCAAGGAAAACCCTTCGTGTTATGTTTATTTACATCAACTTCACAACCTCATAATCCGTGAACACCGGTTCTGCACGAGGAATGTCTTTTTATGCAAATACAGAGACAATTCAGGCGTAAACACTGCATCTTTTTTTCTATTTCTATTCGCAAAAAAGACATTCCTCGTGCGGAATGTGTTCACGGATTATGAGTTGTGAAGTTGATGTAGATAAACATAACGCGAAGGGTTTTCCTTGGAAGTCAAATGAGGTATAATGAACGCGCAACGTGTTTGCTGTACGTTGGCCGCTAATTTTGTCATTTTTAGAACAGCACAGAAGACCACATTTCACAGTTATGACTCTTTTAAGCATGTATCTACGCTATATAGAAAAATCAAGGTCAACAATTGAAGAAATAGAGTAGATATATTTTCGAAATGCTCACTACGCAGTGAACAACAATATGTCGACAAGCTCTTCAAGAAATCAGAGCTAGCAATGTTGGCTTCAAAGTCGCTATTTTGTGATTAGAAGTTACAAGAGGTATTGGTCTTTCTTTCTACAGGTAAATTTGTAACTATGTTTTAATTCTCATTGAGATTTGAGCAATGGAATTTTTATATTAATTTTGCGCGCAAAAATTTAAAAACGTTTGTAAAAAAACTTCCAAGGTCAATATTTGAATAAAACTGCTACAATATGTTTCCATATAACCAAATAACATTCTCTCAAAAAAAGAAATAAATTCATCTTCTAAGTTTTGATTTATTGACAATTTAAGTAAAGCGTGTGCTTTTTAAAAAAACATTATTTCTCTTTATAGTTTCCACAAATCGCACTTAAAATATGACTAGCTCAAACTTCAAAGTTTTGAGATCTATATGTGTAAATTTCGTAGAAATCGGACAAAGTTTAGATGCAAAATAATGCGTTACAAAATTATGTTTATCCTGCAAAGTCAATACTACCGGGCCACCTTAAAAGGAACATTGTGAGACAAAATATGATAAAACGTATCCCAATTTTGCTGATGTGTCAATTTCAGACCCAGGGGAAAACCCCTTGTATGACGTAAGTAGTTCCAAGTATCGAATGTAACGACTTGTCTTACAAATTGTACAAAATGGCAGCACTACATCTCAGCATAAAACTCTTCTTAACCCTATGTATTTTATCTAATATTGTGTCAATTACTATCTGCGAGAAGAAAATGGAGTTTGATTCAGAAACCAACGAGATAATATATGTAGAAGATAAACCAGCATGCAAGGACTTTCCGGTGGATTTCGACCCCAAGACCAAGAAGATTGTGTACAAACCAGGACCAAATAGATGTAAGAAGATGGTGATTACAATGGAGAAAGACTCAGAGATAAAGATTGAACAGAGTGGGAGCGAAAAGGTTACTTACAAGATTGGATTTTAGGAGGTTTGATTTGAAAACATCATAAAAAAACGGAAACTAGCAAAGCAACGAAAACAGTGAAAACACAACAGAATGAGGACAGTAAGAAATTGATGTTGAGAAAAAAGACTAATGAGAATTCTTCTTTTAATTTTCTATATGATGTAAAACTGCAACAGAAGCAAAACGCAAAAAAAACGAAAACACGAAAAATGAGGACAATTTATAAGAAATTGATGTTGAGACAAAATACTGAATTCGTACATGTGAAACATGGAAAAACTGGAAAAACAAAACGCGAAACAACGAAAACAGAGTGAAACACGACAGATAGCAGTGAAAACAGACAGACACACAGATAGAAGTGAAAACAGACAGACAGATTGAAGTGAAGACAGACAGACAGATAAAAGTGAAGACAGATAGAAGTGAAGACAGACAGACACACAGATAGAAGTGAAAACAGACAGACAGATTGAAGTGAAGACAGACAGACAGATAAAAGTGAAGACAGACAGACAGATAAAAGTGAAGACAGACAGACAGATAAAAGTGAAGACAGACAGACAGATAAAAGTGAAGACAGACAGACAGATAAAAGTGAAGACAGACAGACAGATAAAAGTGAAGACAGACAGACAGATAAAAGTGAAGACAGACAGACAGATAAAAGTGAAGACAGACAGACAGATAAAAGTGAAGACAGACAGACAGATAAAAGTGAAGACAGACAGACAGATGGAAGTGAAGACAAACACAGAGACATACATATTACTGAAAAAAAGACACGTTATGAATACAGCCTACAGGTACGTTACAAAGATGGATGACCAATCTTTTTGATGGATGAAGCTTCCCTTAAGCCAACACTGGCCAGCCAATATATCAGTAGAGTTTGAAACCTGTCAATCTAGAGCCGAGAGTCAAAACTACTACACAGTTTTACTTTCCAAGGAAGTGACAGTTTCATCCTTTAACAGGGAATGTTTCAGTTTCGAAAGTTCACTCAAGTTAAGGAAGACTCGAAACCTACAATCATTGACAAAAGTGTTGGCACGAATGTGATAAAGTAATTTTAGCACTGCTGAAATTCAACTACTCCCCCCCACCCCCCTTATGTGGGGGTGAGAAGTTTTTATACTTAAAATATATGTAGTAGCCACTATGAGATAAAATACTAAAATCGTGCCTACTACTTTTGACAATGATTGCAGACAAACACTGATGCAAGATGAAAGGTGACCGCATCATTTGTTTAACTGTTTTTAAGACAAATTTCTTTAATTTCTTTTATAAATTTATTGATTGATTAAAAAAAGCTTAGGAAAAAAATGGTTTAAGGAACGATGGATAGCAAACTCTGGTTTTCTTTTCCTAAAACACTATTACTTTATTTAAATTAAACCTTTCAGTTCTGTATGTGCAGTGATACTTTGTCAGCATACAAGAGTCAAACTTTCGACTTACCATCCTCGGGAACTCAGGGGTAATCTTCTGTCGCTCGTTTCTCGCTCCCAGAATAAATACCCCTGGGAACGTAGTCTGTTGGAGCTTGTTCCGGAAATCAAAATTCAAAAATATTTAACGACTTTCTTTGATTTTCATTGGTCGACCTAATAAGGTCGACCAATCAGTAAATAGCTGAATTTTGACTCCCGGAACGAGCTCCGACAGACTACGTTCCCAGGGGTATTTATTCTGGAAGCGAGAAAAGAGCGACAGAAGTTTATCCCTGGGTTCCCGAGGATGTCGACTTACTAGTCTCCTAGGACGCCGTTTATAGTGTCGTCACGCAACGTTCGGCTGCGAAGGAGATCGACTTCCAGAGCCTGGTCACGATACTCAAATTTGTTTTTTCTAACATCATAAACTCAAAAAAACTTTGGCGTACAACAACAATTGACAGTGGGCCTTTCTTATTTCTTTTTGATGTGGCACAGTCAGTTTTTTTAACGTAATAAAACCGAACCGAATGTTTTCAAATAAATGTGAATTTTTCTTCTGATTATTTTACAATTATCAATCGAAAAATCAAGTCAATCTTCTATAAGCGCTTTTCAATAAGGGCAGTTATATATTATTATAAAAAAACTCGAACCTCAGACCTTCCGGTCATCAGTTAACCCCGTTTATATAAATGATCAATATCAAATACCCACAAATCAGCTTCTATAATCCCTTTCCAGTAGAGTATAGAAGATAGTTTTTTAGTTTTCCGAACCTCAGACCTTTCGGTCCAATATTCGTTGCAATATATAAAAAAAGAATTTGAATAAGCCTATTTAATCCTTTTCAGCAGTTTCATAACATCTGTATTGTTAGACTAAACTCACAAGTCACTCGAGCACATAACGTAGACAAAGCAAATGTCATAGCTATAAGAGCCTGTCGAGTGCCATCTATCTACAACAATAAATGTGATTAAGTGTGTGTCTATTTCAGAGATACATATCTCAGTATCTTTTGTTTCCGACTTCAATTTGAAACAAGTATTTGCAAGAATTTGTCTTGTTAAGACAGCTCTTAGTACAAATCGATCGATCGATTTTGATTGTATTTAATTAGCGATAGTTCGACGAGGTTTAAACGACGAGGACTATAAACTGCAAACTTAACTACTGTTTATAGTATATACAAGGCACAAATCGATCGATC
Organism: Metridium senile; assembly: GCA_949775045.1. Classification (NCBI taxonomy): domain Eukaryota; kingdom Metazoa; phylum Cnidaria; class Anthozoa; order Actiniaria; family Metridiidae; genus Metridium; species Metridium senile. The sequence goes on from OX459100.1 coordinate 7,131,484, forward strand.
GATTTTGGTTCGATTTATCGATAGTAAACACACAGGAAACTATCATATATCATGCAAATCGAGCAAGCGATTTTGTTTCGATTTATCGAGAGTTCGACGACGTTTTGAAGAATAAACTAAACTACTAAGATTCCTTATAGTAATCGATCGATCGATATTGGTTCGATTTATCGAGAGTAAATTTACAGGAAACCTACAGGAAACCTATGACGCAAATCGATCGGTCGAGATATCGAGGATTGACGCAAATCGATCGATTTTTGTACGAGATATCGACAACTAAAACACAGGAAATATATAACTTAAATCGATCGATATCGATCTGTTCGAGTAAACAAGGTTCGATTCGAGGTACCAAAGGTTCGACTACATGCGACAATCGAATTAACCTACTTGCTAATAACTATTCATATTTGTACCATGTAATATAGTTTGTATTCTAATTTCGTGACATGACCTTGCATTGGTGCCTCTTTCTCCCCATGGTTCCTAATCTATAGAAGTGTCTATTTATTTAACAGTATAGGCCAATTCCAATAAATTATCGATCCGTATCGAAATCCATATCAAAATATTTAGATCATGTCCTTCCTTTTCGTCTATCTATATCTAAACTTGTCATTTCAACGACCTATGTCCACAATAATATTCTAACAAAATCAATAGAGTTATAGCACATCAAAAAGGGCTGGTATTGTAAGTCATTATAGCGAAGTTTCTGGGGTATTCTTGTTAAACACTTCACCGATGTATTTGAAGAATATTGAGAGCAGCTTCTCATTCCGTAACTCGATTGCCATTTGAAATGGTGTAAACCCATCACCGTTCTCAGTAAACGAGTTGCTGCCAGCTTCTAAAAGCATTTCAACGCAGTTAATATTCTCGCCGCACACGGCGGCATGCAAGGGTGTCCAACCATCATCATCGCGAGAATTAACCCTTGCTCCACACTTTAAAAGATAAACCATACAGTCCTTGGTTCCTTCGAAAGAAGCTGCGTGTAGTGGAGTCGCCCCTTCAGAAGGATTCTTCGCGTTAACATCAGCCATTCCTGATTCTATCAGCATTTTCACTTCCTTTAAGTCGTTGGTAGTACACGCATAGAAGAGTCGAACATCTGGATGGAAGCTTACACTTCTCGGTCGAGAATATTTACATTTCTTGTCCACCTTTCCTGCCTTCCTGTGCAACAATGGACTCTTTCTTGTGTCTTCCTCGTCCGGTTTCAGTAGCATTAAATCTGTCGTAGAGAAAGGTCGTCCGACGCGCTTTTTGCGAGAAAATTTTTCCATCGTCGCCGTCAGTTCGTTACTGTCCGCTCCGTTGTTCGCCGTATCTGATTCCTCTTCGAAACATGATGCCATCGTATATGTTTGTGGCGCTAGGGAGGGTAGGCCCAAACAAGTCTTTTTTTTAATATACACGTGTAGGAGGAGTGTTTACCCGAATACAAGACAAATATTCGACTGTTAACACATAGCTTAGATCGTTAATCTTGTAAATTCAAGCTTATTAGAATTGTAAATGTTCATGGTGGCTGCACTTACACGCTAGTGGACGTCAGCGAAACCCATCACAGCGTAGCGTGGTATGATGCATGAATGGATCGATGGCACACGATAACTATTTATAAGTGGTTCGATTCTTATTTGGCAATTGTCAGTCTTGAATTGATAAATTAAAATACGATAGCTTTAACTATATACAGCGCAGCAAGAACTTGAAATCTTCTACTTGCTTGTTTTGGTTTTCTTTTTTAAAATTAATCGTTGTCTTCAGCAAAACACAGTCCTTCACTGAGTGGTTCAGTTTCTATTTCGCTATTGGTATTCTTGAATACAAATTGTACAAATCTTACTGCAGATCTTGACCTTGATACTAAGATAGGGAATGACAACAGGAGACTAACAATGACATTATGACGAACAGAACTCGAGATTTCAATTCCTCTTTGTAATTGATTATTTTTAATTACAACTTAATATATGCAGACTAAAACGATAGCTTTACTAGAGGGGAGGGGAATGGGTCAGGGAGGAGGGGGAAACGGACCAGGGAGGAGGGGGAAACGGACCAGGGAGGAGGGGGAAACGGACCAAGGAGGAGGGAGAAACACGGTATAAAAAAACTCAAAATAGACTGCGAGATGGGAGAAAAAGCTCTCTTTGAAAGAAAAAGGGAGGAGTGAGAAATGGGAAGAGAAAGACCCCGTGGACTGACCCTTTATGGAGAGGGAATAGTGTGAAATGTCTAAAGAAATCCGTGAGATGGGAGAAGAACGCGCTTTGCAAAATAGGGAGATTCAAAAGGGTTATTTGAATGTATGTACATTCCTCTTTCCTCTTACAAGGCAAACAATTTTTCAATTAATGCAGTTCCTTCATGTGCTATTTCTATCTGATCAGTTCCCATTTCTTCATATGGCCTGTTCCTTGCATGATAAATATCTAGTAGACTATACCTCAGTTATTTTTGTTTGCGGTAAACAGGAATGGCGAGTACTATCTTTCGATTTTGACAGAGGAAAAAAATATTGAGATCTATTGACACTTAGAGTTCTGATATTGCACACAAACGTACAACTTTCAAAATATCAATTCAAATATTCTCGTCAGTCTTTTAGGATAACAAAACGCATAACATGCCACCAAAAAATACCCAGATCACCCGGCAGTGTCTCTATCAAAAATCCTGCGGCGAAACTCTGTTGAATACGAAACTAGTTGGGAATGACAGCTAAGAACTGAAGCCGTCAAAGCTCCAGGACTTGATCTCCTGAAGGGCTTTGTCGTTTGATTTTCAGGATGCCGACAGTAGATTAGATTTACTGAAGGATCTTGTGGAAATTTTGAAGAGCGGTTTAGACATATATTCATAAACTTTATAAAACTCGAATTTTAGAGTAGCTAATGCTTAGATGTGCATGATAATATCTTCGAGAAAATCATGTAGCATTGTTGTAGTGGTTGGTGGATTATTATTGTTGGTGATGATTTTAGGGCTATGCATGATGATGATGGTGACATTTTTGATAATAATGATGACAGTGAGGAAAGGTAGAAGATGGTGATGATGGTGACATTTTTGATAATAATGATGACAGTGAGGAAAGTTAGAAGATGGTGATGATGGTGACATTTTTGATAATAATGATGATGATGACAGTGAGGAAAGGTAGAAGATGGTGATGATGGTGACATTTTTGATAATAATGATGACAGTGAGGAAAGGTAGAAGATGGTGATGATGGTGACATTTTTAATAATAATGATGATGATGACAGTGAGGAAAGGTAGAAGATGATGATGTGACATCATTGTAAGCGATGATGTTGTTGATGATAATAATAATAATATTTATAACTTTAATATAGAGCGCAAATTAATATGCAATGATACGATCAAATGCGCTTAATTATGATAGCGACGATAAAGAAGATAATGGTGATAGCTTCCGGGATGAAAAGAAAGAACAAGAATATGAGGATGCCGACTATAAAGATGATGATGATGATGCCGATAATGATGATGCATGTGATGATGATGGTAGTGATAATAATGTTGGTGGTGGTGGTGGTGGTGATGACAAAATATTACGTTATTTTTTAGATATTTACTTCCGTCAGCCTGAATTCGTGTTTACCCACAATTCCCAGTCTCCGTCTTGCAGAATGAACTGTCTCCTTGGAAAACTTTTACAGAAAAAGCACTGACGTAAACTTTATAAATATTTGAAAGGAATTCTTATTGAAAAGACTAAATAACTTGAAAATGGATTGCGAAATCATCTGATAACGATGAAAGAACTTTCATTTTGTCCGCTTTGTCCAAACCATCCTCGGGAACCCAGGGGTATTCTTCTGTCGCTCGTTTCTCGCTTCCACAACATATACCCCTGGGAACGTAGTCTGTTGGAGCTTGTTCCGGAAGTCAAAATTCAAACTTATTTAACGACTTTCTTTGAATGGTTATCTTGATTTTCATTGGTCGACCTAATAAGGTCGACCAATCAGGAAAGAGCTGAATTTTGACTTCCGGAACAAGCTCCAACAGACTACGTTCCCAGGGGTATATGTTGTGGAAGCGAGAAACGAGCGACAGAAGAATACCCCTGGGTTCCCGAGGATGTGTCCAAACTTGACTTCATGAATAAACTCTGACGTCATTGATGACGTCAATTCAAACACCTTTCTTGATTTATTTGTAAACATATTATTTCAGCAATTATCTTTTGTTTGAGAAATAACAATGGAAACTAGCGAGTATAGGGCTGCGTCGGTGTTTGATTATTGTAAACTGAATGGAAACTAGCGAGTAAACGATAGGTAATAGAGTGAAATTTGTAACACCGTAAAAAATGTTGACTTCACTTTACTGACGTTTCGAACTTTAGCCCTTCGTCGGAGTAAAAGAGTTAGACTAACAGAGGTATCAAGTATAAATATGAAGCGAGAAAAGTGATGAACCAATCAAAGAGCGATAGAAAATGTAAGAGAAATTGTTTGAGAAATTGACAACCACGTGCTTGACTCACGTGATTACAAAAAGAACGGGAAAACTTTCAGCACTTTCAGGAATACTACATTCGTGCGTTCCTGTCTTTATCTTTAGAAAAACACTTGAAAAGTAACTCTTCCAAGCAGCTATCGAGTTTCAAGCACTTACTTCTGGTGAGGAGATATATCCGGCAATTTATAAAGTTTATATACAAATTAAACTGTTTGAGAAAAACTGGTCCTGTTGTAGCGTTTTCACGTCGTTTTCCGACCGTTTTCACCGGTAAGTGCTGATGCATCAAACAAAACCGCTCAAAATGCTTGTGGAAGGAAGGCCTATCCGCAACGAAAGAGTACAGATTTACAACCAATATGTGCTAGATTAATCAAAAAATATCCTGATGCATGTTAAAGGAAGGCCAAACCATTAAGAAAAAGTTACAGATTGACAAAACTCAAAATGCGTGGACTGAAGGCCAATTCACAACGAGAAAGTTACAGATTCATAAAATATCCAGATGCGTTTGGCAGGAAGGCCAAACCACAACGAAAGAGTTGCAGACTCATAAAATATCCAGAGTTTTTGAATTGAGCCGAAGTTTGGATTGCGTCCACACGGAATCTTACTTAAAAGGAAAACGAGTACTTAATTACATTTCGAAACAGTAAATCAAGGCAGGATTAACGACCAAAACATCAGTAGAACCGTCTCTTTTCTAGTTTAGAAATTACCAACCAAATTAGCGCCTGAATCATTTTAATAATTAAGTCTTTTCAAAATGTATTATTTTTTTTTTGTTTCATCATTTGCATCGGATCTAATATTATCATATTAATTGACAGAATCCCAAAAAGGAAATATTCACTATTATTATTACGGGTAGTACAACGGAGATGTGTAAATAAAAAAAATACTTGACAAACTTTGCATACTTGCTTGATGAGCCTCTTTGTAAACAAAAAACGAAATTACATTTTTAGTCTACCAGCTGCAATATCTCTGTTTATTGAAATGATTTCAACTCCTTTGTTTCACAAACAAAATATTTGATTACAGGAGATAAAAGTTTATGAGTCTTTTGAAAACACTCTAGGCGAGAATAATGGGTTTTCATATACGTTTATTATATTCATCAAATGTTGGAGGTTTATATATTATTAATCGTGACAGAATGACATTGAATACACATTATTCATGAGAAAAAAAGTATTTTCAAGTTGCTAATGAGACCGATGTACTAGTTACTAGTTCCTCGCGCAACTCCGAAAGGGCTAATTGATGCCAGTGAATTTTTATTTCACATTCACTCCGGCTCTGTCTCCAGCTCTCTAGTAATCTCGTAAGCTGATTAAAGTCATTTTTAGTGGACCCATCATATCTCGCTCGACTGGCCACTATTGTTTCATACAAAGTCTTCTCTATTGTTGCTAAAAGTTCCAGAAGCTTTGGAGTGACTATCGGAACCTTTCTTAAGAAATATAATTACTGAGTCGGTGAATTACGAACACCTCTACGACCTTCACTCACGACCGGCTTGAAAGCTTATCTGTCGCAAGACGCGAAGATATCATAACTCAGCAACCAGTCTGAAATCAAAAGTATCTTGACGTTTCAAAGTAAACACCGTGTGTTTACAAAACGATTGCATACATGCTCGTCGTCAAAATGGCCGGGTTTCCGAAGCTCAGCGTCGGCAAAATCACCTACAATAGTATTGAACTTTCGTGGGACGAAGAAAATAATAACGACGATAAGAAAAAGAAGTACCATATTCAACTAACCAAAGCACGATCGCGCAGCCCATCGCCGGGAGCGCCGGCGTTGGATCCTTTAACGAACTACCAAGGTTTTGGCCAACATCATGTCTTTAAAGGTCTTGAACCGCTAACGGAATATCTATGCCGTGTTCGAATCGTCGAAGAAGGGCTAGGCCACGCACGCTGGGGACAGCCAGCTCATGTTACAACAGCCAAGGAGCCGCCGTCAGGAGCGGAGCTGCACAAGGCTGTAGCGAATCAAAATTTGGAACATGTGCGGAAAGTTTTGCAGGAAAATAGCAGTGTTGTGGAGGTCATGGATAAGCATGGACTTACCCCGTTAATGGTCGCTGCTCAAAAAGGGTATTTAGGTGAGTTTAGAGACTAAATTACACTAACTTAACTAATTATGTATTTTATTTTATTGAGACGAGATAAATCGAGCACTCGCTTACACCAGCGTCGAAAGTCGAATCAAAATCGATCGATTTGCGCAAAGTAAGCCTTACTAAGCTACTGTAACTTCACTCTCTATAACTCCAACACTTAGTTGCTCGAATACGATTCCTTGTGCTATTTTTCGTGAAGGCGGCCTCCTTGACGCTTTAGCTATTCAAATTCACCTTAATGTTTACTCCTGAATCTAAAACTTCATGCAAATTATAGACTTCAGTAATATTCTAAAGAACTCAGGAAATAATTACAACTCAGTCAATTAATTCGGGCATTCTCTTTGTGAGTTCACGCTTTGTAATATTTTGATTGAGGTTATCATCTTCGTGAAAATCGACAGATTTTCATATAAAAGTCTAGTTTTCATGATTGCATGCCGTGCGTCTCACAAAACCTTTCAAGCTTCAAGTTTGAATAATTTAGTCTTTTTTATTTTAACCGATATCTAATCGATCTTTTGTCTTAAAACTTTGCGGGAAGCTGGGAAAATATTTCACGAAAGATAAAGTTACAAATACACAAAATGCCTGTGTTTTGAATATTTAAAAAAGAAGACTCTTCCCTTGGCAACGCCGTAATTATGCGTAGAGGTCATTCATTGTTGATGTACTTTTAATAAAACAATTTATCTTTTTGAGTGAATGAATATGTATGTCTTTTTACATTGAATTCATCAGTCAGGGAAGCTTCACAGACCAATATTGTCTTTCTAGTTTAGAGTTTTACTTCAATAGTGCACTTAACGGATCCATTTACTCAAAGGAAGTCATTTTACTCTCAGATAATCTCAAAATAAGAAAGAAATTGTCATTTTTGATTGTTAAGATTGTAATTTTCACCCTGGAAAACTCATTAGAAAGTTCATTCCACTCTACGGAAAATTGTAACTTTGTTCGAATTAAATGTTTGTTTTTGTATGTATCTGATATAGCTAAATAGGAATCGAAGTTAATCAAGCTCTTGATTATTCAAATTTTTTATTTTTTCAAGTAAAATGAAAATACATTTTTTTTTTACGCGTAGCATCCAGTTAAAAAGTCAGGAAATTGAAAAAGAAAATCAATATTAATATACACATTGAGCCCGGATTGAACTTTATTTCATTTAATTAAAACTACTATCGTTTATTTCAAGTCCTCGCTATATCTCGAACACAAACCAATTTCCCTTGGAACTTTTTTGCAGTCAATAATTATCGTAATATTTCAAACCCTCGCTATCTCGAACACAAACCAATTTCCCTCTGATATGTTTTGCAGTCAATAATTATCGTAATATTTCAAACCCTCGCTATCTCGAACACAAACCAATTTCCCTTGGAACTTTTTTGCAGTCAATAATTATCGTAATATTTCAAACCCTCGCTATCTCGAACACAAACCAATTTCCTATGGAACAATTATCGCAGTCACTATGATCTTTATCAGTTTCGGAAACATTTTGCCAAAGTAGGTTTTTTTTTATTAGTTTCATGGTAATCAGACGTTTGAAATTTGTTTCCTAAGCACGTTCTTTCAACAAACATTGTGTAATATTATGTAAACTGTCAGATTTGTGAATCCCTTGTCAAACAAGGCTCAACAAACGCAAACTATAGTTTTGTCTGCGTCGAAGTTCCTAAGGCCTAGTTCAACGTCGCATCTCACATGTGCTGAATCTACTACAAACGAGTAAAATTTAGTGTTTGAATTATTTTGCATTAGATTCGGTACTTCAGACGTTTGAACTAGGCCTAAGGAAACAATTAAATGTAACTATTGCGTCATTGCAGGAGGGAAGGGGCGACTCTCCTGTAGCCTGCGTAGCTCGCAGGCTATCCTGGAGCACAAATGTACAATAACAAGTGGTTAAAGACTCCCTCTGTGTTTCTAGGGAAAATGCATGAAAACTAGCTTTTAAACTAGTGAATGCTGCTAGGTGTTTCTAAAACAACAGTTGGAATAAAATGTACGATAACTAGTAGTTCAACTAGTGTGGGCTGTGTGGGTGTTTCTAAGAAAACCATTTTAGGAAAATTTTACGATAATTATAACGTCTAGGAAAAAGAAGTCCATTACAAACACACTCGAACAAAACCCCTTGCTACTGCTCCGCCAACGTTGATCTAAATGCACTGTTGCACTGTGCATGCAATATATTTTAGCAACTTGCCTCGACATGCGACAGCTGCTGAAGAATTGCAGAATGCAACAGACAGCACCGCACAAATGGACTCGGCAACTTGATAACGCCATAGCACGGTGTACCACCCATCCAGCAACTTGTGTCACAACGGTATTGCGAGACGAGTTGCTGTAAAAATTACACAGTGTGACAGACTCTCAAATCTGTAATATTCTTCTAATGAGGGTACAGTAAATAATGAGTGTGCATCAACTAGCCTGCGTTGCATCCAGACTTTACCAAAAAATCAGTCCGGAAAACGCAGGCTAGCATCAACTAATATTGCCACACTCCTACGAAGGGCTAAAAAGCTCGAAACGTCTGTAAAGATAAGTCAACATTTTTTGAGGTGTTACAAATTTCATTCTATTACCTATCGTTTATATCAAACACCGACGCAGCCTATTCTAGTTTACTCGCATGTTTCCATTTCTTTTTATAAAACTGTTAATTTATAAACCTGAATTAATTTTCTATGTGATAAAAGAAATATTGTGTATCTCTTGAGGATATATAAAACACCGACGCAGCCTATACTAGTTTACTCGCTAGTTTTGCCAGTGTTTGTACTGATCTAAGTTAATCCAGTTTTTCCCCTTCTCAGATGTAATGGAAACACTTATCGAGCTGGGAGCCGATCCAGACTACATGAACTCCAGTGGTAAGACATGTCTAATGATCGCTTGCTACGCCGGCAAGGAAGACGCTGTCAAACTATTGCGTGACAAGGAAGTACCCTGGACAACGCGTGACAAGACTGGATTAACCGCTGTCCACTGGGCCGCAGAAGGTGGTCATGATGATTTACTGCTGTGGATGTTTCGTGAAGGCGCTGAGGTCGATGCTGAGGATAGTGTCAATGGTTGGACGCCATTAATGAGAGTTGCTTGTGTTAGCGGGAATTATGATGTCGCTGAGGTGTTAATTAGTAAGTGATAATGAGTATCGTTAATCTTTCTTTTACTTCGACGAAGGGCTAAAGCTTGAATCGTCAGTAAAGTTGAGTCAACATTTTTTACGGTGTTACAAATTTCATTCTATTACCTATCATTTATATCAAACACAGACGCAGCCTATACTAGTTTACTCGCTAGTTTCCATTTAGTATCGTTAATCAATAATTCATTGATACTCAGTTTTAATGCATTTTGTACCGAGGTTATAAATAATTAACGTTATTCGCGGTTATTAACGCAAATTTCAAAAGCAATTGAGAACTAAGAGAACCCTGCATGAACAAACTGGTCTTTAACGCGATTGGAACCATAACCTTGGCATATGTTGGTAGTTGGGTTCATTTGTGCCACTAAGGAGCGGTCAATTCACAAATTCCAAGCAAAACAATGGAAAACGCAAATAGAAACTAGCAAGTAAACTAGAATAGAAAATAGAAAACGCATTTGAATTTATTCCGAATCGAGATTATCCCTGTGCAACTATGCGCCATTTGTCAAACTATACAGCGGTACTAGATGGCATGAAACCTCAGTATTACTCATTGCTCATACAAACTATACGCACTCAGTGCGATTACTCAAGCTACGTCATAAAGTAGTAATTGATAGGTGGTTTACCTGTGGCATTACGTCATGTGTAATCTCGACACAACGATAGACCCATAGATAGAAAAGGTAAACCGAGACTCAGGCTCCCCTGCGGGATAACCTGAGTAATTACATTATTATTTAGATAACAAGACTGCTCTGCAGTTAAGAAACTTTACGATCTCTTGCGAACAGGTACGAACTTTACAAACAGTTCGGTCGTTAACAAAAATAAAATAATACAAACACTTACATATAACAAATAACTTTAACTCATTAACACCAAGCATGTTTTTCCCCACAGCAAAAGGAGCCGATGTGAACAAAATCGACAAATCAGGCAAAACAGTGTTAATGGCTGCCTCGATGAACGGTCACTTCGACATGGTTCGACTTCTCGTCGAGAAAGGCGCAGATGTGATGCGTAAGAACAGGGAGGGAAAAACAGCTTTAGAATTTGCTCAATCGTTTGAACGACGTCGTATTATCAAGTTTTTAGATTTCCAGTACCAGAAAGAAGACAAGCAGAGGAAAGCAAAATTACTAGAAGAAAAGCAACGTGAAATAAGGGAGCAGACGAGAAAGATGCAACTAGGGGACACTAAGGCATAGATAGATGTATGTCAAGAGAATATTGATGTTCTTGTGCATGTATATAGATACAAAAATGGTTGAAAAACAACGGGAAATAAGGGAGCAGACGAGAAAGATGCAACTAGGGGACACTAAGGCATAGATAGATGTATGTCAAGAGAATATTGATGTTCTTGTGTATATAGGTACAAAAAAGGTTGAAAAGAAAAGGAAATAAGGGAGCAGACGACAAAGATGCAACTAGGGGACACTAAGGCATAGATAGATGTATGTCAAGAGAGTATTGATATTCTTGTGTATATAGGTACAAAAAAGGTTGTCATGGCAAACACGAATATTTAGTATTCCTTAAGACTATCAATCAGAACTGAATGGATCACGTGATAGAACATTAAAACTATACCGCATGACGTATTGGTTAACATGCGGTTTACTGCGCATGTGCACTGAAACAACCTCGTTTCCAGGGCCCTCTCTCTTCGCCCTGGGAACGATGTTGGCACTGAAATAATCGGTTCAATTTGAATGTTTCTCTGTATATCCAAAGTTAGGCCTGGGTTCTTAGTATGGGAAGGGTAAGCACTAATTTAGGATTCTTAATTTTTATAGGATTTCGTATCAATAACGCACGCTCCGTTGCGTGACATCACTTAAACAATTAGAGCGTCACACAATGATGCGTGACACGAGAAGAGGGCATAAGGTGAAATAAAGCTCAATTTATAGAATGTTCGTTTGTAGGTTTTAGTATTATTTCTTGTGTCATGATTACTAAACTATAAAATAGTCCCTACTTTTACGAGTTGAAGTTCGTTCTAGTGAAGTTTTCGGCCGTGAGAAAATGAGGAGAGGAGTAATGTACGAGTGCGGAAAGAGGCGAGATGGAAGGAGAAACCCCTCTAATACGTCACGTCTCTCCTCATTCTCTCTCGGCCAAAACGACACTCAAACTAGACAAGCAAACAACCGACGAACAAACAAACATATAAAAGTCAATTTTATAACTTGAACAGCTACGCCCATCGAGTAAATAGAACCCTCCCATTTGGCTTTCTGCAAAGTCACCACATTCATTTCATTGAAAATGGTTTGCTGTGTTTTTATCTGTTTTTGGTTTTATTTGATCTATGGATTTATGTCATACACCCGGTTCTTATCTCACTTTGGGTCCCTGTATTGTCACGAGGTCACTGTGGTTTTATTCTTAATTTGGGCTCCCTGTGGTTCACTTTATTCTAGTTTTGGACTTCCTGTGGTTTTATCTACACGGCCTGTGGTTACATTTTATTTGTTTGGGCTCCCTGTAGTTTTTTCTAATTTCCCTGTGGTTACATTTTATTTGTTTGGGCTCCCTGTGGTTCACTTTATCCTAGGTTTGGTCTCCCTGTGGTTTTTTATAATTGGCCTGTGGTTACATTTAATTTGTTTGGGCTCCCTGTGGCTTGTTGATACAATCTGTGGTATTATGATTACGATAACACTTCGTTGATAATAAAATACTTTCTATAATCTTTACCATATAAATTTTTTATTTTCTTTGACTGAAGATTATTGTAATTAAGAATATTTGTCTAGACTTGGAATTGTGTTTCAATTTTTAACTGCATTTCGCTTAGCTATCAATATATAAATTTAGTTTGTTTGTTAATGGTTTGTATGCCCCATGGCGAGCTTGAAATGACCTCTGCATATCTCACACGTTGAAATACTCACGCAATTTAATGATGGTGGAAAGGTTGTGTATTCTTGTTAGTCGACATGGCCTTGTTGTTCTTGTTTTTCGTTTTTCCTTATCTTTCCTTTCCCATTTTATCTTCTATTTTCTTTCCATAAGGTCCTGGGTTGAGGTTGATTTTTCATTCCTGTACCTGTCCTTTCATTTTCTTTCCCTTCCATTATTTTCCTTTCCATTCCATGCCTTTCCTTTCTTTCCATTTATTCACTTTCATTTCATTCCTTTCCTTTCCTTTCCTTTCCTTTCCTTTCCTTTCCTTTCCTCTCCTCTCCTCTCCTTTCCTTTCCTTTCCTTTCCTTTCCTTTCCTTTCCTTTCCTTTCCTTTCCTTTCCTTTCCTTTCCTTTCCTTTCCTTTCCTTTCCTTTCCTTTCCTTTCCTTTCCTTTCCTTTTCTTTTCTTTCCTTCCTTTCCCTCCCTTCCTTTTCCTTTCCTTTCCTTTCCTTTCCTTTGCTTTCCTTTCCCTTCCTTTCCTCAATCACAGTCACACCTGGTTCCCATAAACATTCCCTTAACATTTTGTGTGTTTTGATGTTCCCATCGTAATACGCTTGTTTCAGAATCATTGATCTTTGTTGAATTTAATAATTAATCACCAGCACATTTTCTTAGTATTAACGATAAGATAAACTTTTTACACCCTAAAGCACTTTAAAAAATTTCTCCTTGCCGCGAGAGAGTGCACTTAAATGAAATTTTATCACAGTAATTGAAGAACGTAGACTGACATTTTTGACTTGTTCCTCTTAACCGTAGACGTATTTCCACAACATTTTAGCTTACATTTACTCAAGACTCCAATTTCATTTGAATTATTCATTAAATGCTGTGGGGAAATAATCTTTTTGTTGTCTTCTGTTCAGGAAAAATCGGTGTGAAATTCGTAATTTATAATACTAGAAAAAGAATGTTCCTTGCTAAAATTCCGATGTCAATCCTTAATTCGTTGGAGTGTAATTAGTAACTAAGGCCTACTTCAAACGTCGCATCTCACACGTACCGAATCTAAATGAGCAAAACCTATTGTTTGAATTCATTTGCATGAGATTCGGCACATGTGAGAGGCAACGTTTGAAGTAGGCCTTACTGATACACCTTAAAAAAATGTGTTGCGTACTAACGTTTTGGACATCAATTCGTCGTGTTCCTACTGAGAAATGGTAGCTTATACCGTAAAAAATGTGTTGCTTACTGCATGACGTTTAGGACATCAATTCGTGGAGTGAATACTGAGAAATGGTAGCTTATACCGTAAAAAATGTGTTGCTTACTGCATGACGTTTAGGACATCAATTCGTGGAGTGAATACTGAGAAATGGTAGCTTATACCGTAAAAAATGTTTTGCTTACTGCATGACGTTTAGGACATCAATTCGTGGAGTGAATACTGAGAAATGGTAGCTTATACCGTAAAAAATGTGTTGCGTACTAACGTTTTGGACATCGATTCATCGTACGTGGGAATATATATATGATAACTTAAACACCGTTATAAGAGAGAGTTGCTTACTGACGTTTTGGACATTGATTCTCCTATTGTACTTGTTTCAATGAATAATTAGCGTCCACATGATTTATTTGTTTCCTTAGAAACAGCACCGCAGTCTATACTATTCTCTATCTACTATTGATCTATTGTTTTGGAATATATTTTTTGTTTTCCTACTGTTACAACCCTCATTAACAAAGTTTGTGGAAAAACAAACCAATTTCAATACAAATTGAAATTAATTATGAATGAACTTAAACTCGTACTTTTTCAGTTTACCTATAATTTCAATATACTTAATTTCACTTTTTGCGTTTGTTTTTCTCTTTTTAATATTCCAACCTTGTGTTTTTCAGTCCTTGAGACTGAAACTTTGTCTCTTTTTGAGCTTAAGTTTTGCTAATTGCAACGCGCACAATTACGGACATAATAATCCTGAATGTCTGCTGGACATGATTGCGAAAAGACGCGTTCTGATTGGTTAATCGTGTCATGTAAATGGTTACAGCATTATGAGATAGTCATTTCAATGCCTAGCCTTGTAAAGCTAGTCACTTCCACTTGCAATAGAGCTTGAATGAAAAACTTGAAAGACTGTAAAACAAGTTAATTCAAAATTCGAGAGCTTGAAGACAAAACATAATCGAAAGGAAGCAATTTGGACAGCCTCAAGGCAGAGTAAAACTTGACAACTTCGAAGGAACTGAACAAATTCAAATTTTGAGAAAAGAAAAGTTAAAACTGCGTTATCTTCTACCACGTTTGGGTTTCAAGAAAGCGGGTAACATTTGAAGACCATTAATTCTCTAAAACGGACAAGCTTGAAGTGAATAAGGTGCAAGCTGCTTCAAGCTTCAAGAGATTACCAAAAAGAAAATCCTAAAGCCAGTAAATTAACAAAAATGCCAGTAAGATTTGCAGGTCGAAGGCACTCTGCTCGCAGACGACAGAATTCAGACAAGCAGAAAAGCCCTAATAAAGACAAAGAAAAGGATCAAAACAAACCAAAATCTCCAAGAAAACGACCAAAATCTGCTCCAAGTTTGAGCTCGTCGCAGCGCGCGAAGCTCCCTGAAGTAGATTACGACCAGGCTTTGCGAAAACTGGTGCGCGCTTCAGAAATACTTGAAAGATCTACGGAAATTGAAGGAGATGTGGATAAGAATTTGAAAAAGATTCAACAGAAGCTGGAACCTACGACTGGCGAAAAGAAATAATGTTACGAACAATATTATAACAATGATTTATATCGAGAAGTAACAACATCTCATCTGTTAATCCATAGAAGATTTGATTATGCATGGCTGCCGCAGATGTTGCCAAGCTGGTTTATTTATGCCGTGGAAATTTTCATTTTGATTTGAACACGATTCCTGTAAATAAACTGAATCAGCGAGAGGAATTCATTTTAAGACTAATAATTCGCGAAAATTAATAGTTGAATGAGCGGAATTCTTCATTTTGTGACTTTAAATTTGCGTCAATTATTAGTTCAATAAGCAAATTCTTCATTTTACGACTGAAAATCCGCGTAAATTTAATAACAACTGAATGAGCGGAATTCTTCATTTTACGATTTCAGTAAACTTCGCGTAAATTAGCTGTTCATTGATCTGCATGAGCAGAAATATTAATTTTAACCAGTCTGCAAGTGATGATTAACTATTAACAAGTCTTGGTGAAACATGATTTAATATTAGTGCGCAAAAACGAAACGCAACGAAAATATCAACTTTTAATACGAGAAAAGCAGGATTTACCAGACACAGAAATGGATTTATTCTACGCAAGTTTCTAAAACGCACGAAAAATCCGACTGATACTTCAATAAAGATCTATGTTAAAGCGAGCTACGAAACTCTGCGAAAAAAAGTTGACTTTTAGCTTTTAAAAAGGTTTAAATTATTATATTAATATATCTATTAACTATGGTTTAAAAAAACGCAAAAACGCAGAGAAATACGGAGATTTTTAGACTAAGCAAAACGTACATTTTAACGCAGACAAATGTATTACAAAATCTACTCCATCAAAAGGTACAATGCAAATAACAAATTATATCGGGTTTCACATACAACAACATTGTTAATCTTGACATTAAAATCATGTAAATAAAAGGCAATTAAAAGTTAGACCTAATAATGATTTTGACTCTGATGGAAACGATAACGGATCGTATTAGTTGATAACTTGGCGGATCAATATTCACACAAAATAAAGGAAATAAAAGTCACTTAGACATAATGAAGTCTGTCTTGACAAAATAGCAAACTAGACAGTCATTTTTGTAAAATATTATAATTAACCATTGTAAGATAAATGATAAAAATGAAATTTCAGGCGACATTTTCGTAAAAAAAATGTCATTGAATATTGTAAGATATATAATAAATATAAAAGCAAAATGCGTCAGTGTCATTTATTCTAATTTTCTCTGTATAATATTGGCAGATTAAGAATATAAGTCATCAATTTCGTCATTTCGAAAAATTGTATAAATTTTATTTGTATTTTATTCTCAAAATATCAGCCCAAAAAGTAACCATTATTTAATCAATCAATACCTTGCAACATATTGAAACCTGAAAATATTAATTATTCATTACTAGTAATATCTATTTTGTTCATAATTATCCTAGTTTCAATCATGGGAAAGTTTATTTTCTTGTGTGTCACATTTAACATGTAATGATTTTTTGAAAAACGATTTTATATTTTAAACAAAATTTGTTACACTGAAAATCTAAAATATCATTCATTAGTACTACTCAAATGTTGTAATGTTTTTGTATATTCATTACCGAAATTTTTTTATTATTCACAAGATTTTGGGTTATTTTGTAAACATATCCTATTGACTTAATCAAAAAACATAATTAATAATAGATATAGTCAAATAATTCACCTTCGTCTTTTTGAAATTTGTTTTAAACAAAACTGAAAAGGTTCATTTTGGTTCCTTTTCGAATATGAAGACATTTCTCACTGAAATAAAAGCATTTTTTTGTCATTTCTTTGTATTTTTTATCATGTATTTTTATAAAGGTAATGCTCAATAAATTGTCATGAAAATACTTCATTGTTACAACATATGAATGATGTTTTGCAAACACAAAATCAATGTTGTTTTGCAAAAAAGGAAACAAAAAATTGTTGTTTGGATCGTTTTCACATGAAAAAATGTATTGTTTTTAAAAATATGCGCATTTTCTGTGTTTTCTGGCGAAATGTTTTTTATTTATATCTTGTTTTCAACAGAAAAGTTATTGCTTAATTTGCAAGCATTATAACATTTCATTATTACAATAAATTAATGATATTTTGTTAGGGAAAAAGTCATTAATTTTTTAAGCGATATTTTTGTCAAATGACAGAGAATGATATCATGGCTTTTATTGATGTTCTCAGTATGGGATCTTGTCGAGTAATAAAACCCAATAAAAATATTGACGTTTCGCACAAAATTATTATTTGAATTATATGACTTTATAAAAAACACGAATAGTTTGCGAATTAATTTGATTCCCTCATGGTAAATGATGTAAGGATTGATTCAGTTTGGTTGGTTTTCTGTTGATGAGGTAAGGAGGGGTGTGGGGACTCCCTTTTTCCAAGTGGCAGGTGTGATCTATGCTCCTTTTAGAGTTATTGTGCATACCTTTTAGGGGACACTTTAACATGACTCCAGTCCGTACCTATAAGGTTCATTTTTACTCTGCTTTCTTACTTAAAATAAGCTAATCAGCCCAAAACATCGCACACCTGTAACTTTTAGGGGTTGAAATAAAAAAGACTGCACTAGTTTTTTTATTATTTTATTGTAATTTTAAAGGGATCTTTTTCAGAATCGATCGCAGGACACCACTATACCTGACTTAGACAAAGGAAGTAACCTCCCCCCCTCCCCCCAACACACACCCGGGGGGCTATCTGTCACCTTACTTTTGTATAAAGTATCTTATGTAATGACTGGTTACATTGTCTAAGTACGCTTTACAATCAACTACATGTAAAGACCGCTACTTTATGCGCACATTACAGCCAAAGTCCATTACAGCCAAAGTCCATTACAGTCAAAGAGTTTCAAAGTGCTTTAAAATGAAAAACAATTTAGTTCCCAGTATTTACACGGTACTATTCGAACGATGATCCTGGACAGTAGGTTTAGTTCTCTTAAATGCAAGTAATATAATAACGCACATGCAGATTTCAATGATGCG
The DNA here is from genome assembly GCA_949775045.1 of Metridium senile. NCBI lineage: Eukaryota > Metazoa > Cnidaria > Anthozoa > Actiniaria > Metridiidae > Metridium > Metridium senile. The sequence goes on from OX459100.1 coordinate 7,149,932, forward strand.
CTCGCAGGTCTGTAGCCCGAGCCAAGGCCAGGGAGGTATTGCTTTGGGAATCTTAAGAACTCCAAATACTTCGCTTGCAGAATAGATCTCACTGGCTACCAAACACAGCCCGATAACCGCTGACATGTAGACCAGGTACTGCAGGCGCTTCATTTTGTTTATAGGCAACGCGTTAGTGTTTTTGGAAAGTTTTTGCGCGACGTAAAAAAAGCCCGTGCACAGTAAAAGACCGAACATAGCGATGTAAAGTTGACAGAGGAACACTAGAATCCCAGTTTCATTATGATGCACCACTATTATATCCAAGATGAAAACGACGCAAACGTTCCCGACTGATATTGCCGTAACGACAAACAGGTTTTGAAATCTTGGTGGCGTCAAGTGAATCCGTGTAGTGTCGATAAGAGCGAACAAAAGTAGTGAGAATGTTGATAAGATCAGCGGTGTTCCCAACGACCAAATAACAAATGTAGGAATCCCATTGGATAGTCGGTTAGAAACATACGGGTCGATAAGTAACAGTATTGCACGGGTCAAGGTGAATATGGTCATGTGAGTAAAAAAAGAGACTTTGAGTCGATTAAACTTGAGCATGCGTACTACGAGCTCGATACCAAGACTAACACACGCTATTATGGCAACGGCCAGGTACAACGCGCTGAACAAGTACACGTGGAGTGGCCACGCCCACTTCCATGTTTGAAAGGCGCTTGGCCAATCAGGAGCCGGCTCTGGAATTCCTTGTGCTGTATTATTGCCTGGTTCGGGGTTAGATTCTGGTTCGGTGTATGGAGTAGTTGATGTTATTTGAGGGATTATGGCGGCGATTATAAGTCCTTGAAATATCAACAGCAATGATTGGAGGTGTTTGGGGATGTTCATACTATACTGTTGAAGAAAAAAGAAAATTACCTTAATCTATCATTATTTTTTAGAGTGTAATCTTTTCTTATTTTCTCATTTGAAAACTGAACAAATTTTTTGTTGTTATTGAAAAAGGAGAAAAAGAGCGGAAAAAGAGGTGGTGATGAAGAAAAAGATGAAGAAGGAGAAGATGGTGATGAAGAAGAAGAATAACATTAAGATGATGATGATAACGAAGAAGACTAAAAAAGAAGAAATATACGAAAAAGGAAGAAGAACAAAAAACGGAGATGACGATGATGAAGAAGAAGTGCAAAGAAGAAGACACAACAAAGACCAAATTAAAAAGAAGAACAATTGAACAATTAATTGTGGCGAATTTACTAAATGCCGCATTTTACATGTTTTATCTCCTCTCGACCACCACGATCCCACGGAAAATGTACAATATTTGACAAAATATCAAAATACTAATTAAGCAAATGAACAAACCGACAGATGTTTAAAAGGAAAGGCAGAGCAAATAGAACAAATATCCAGGCGCGCAAAACCTCAAACACTACTACAAGTGACTGTCACTGAAGAGTTTCTCCTTCCTAATGTAATCAAAAATTAATAACTTTTCAAGTAGTAAGATTTGATATTTCCGATTGTAATTAGTATCTTTATAACGAACAGAGTTTTAATTAAATTTTTCTATTTTTTCACTATATCGGCTTAATCTAAAACTGTCAAAGCCAGGATGTTTTTCACACAATCCCTTTTTCAATTGTGTAATGTGGGTTTTGCAAATGAGTATGCTTGTAAATAATACATATATAGACAATGGCCCTGAGCACAATAAAGAGAGGACAAACATATTGTCTCTAGTTATAAACTACGCGGCGTCTGTAAATGGATTCATCTGATGCGAATTGAACAAAACCAGAAGACATATTCGTCCTTTTTTCATACCGACGACTTGTCTGTCAAAAAAAAAACCGATTTGTTTAAAGGCCCGTTTACACTAGCAATTTTGTCGCATATTCATATGGAAAGTGCGCTTTATAAGTAATACATATTTGATTATTGTTGAGCTCATGTGAAACTGTCAAAAACATTAAAATTTATCATAATTTTATCTGCTCCTTCAACTCTTCCTATGCAGTTTTTTAAATTGAAATATCGAAAACTATAGAAGTTTTATCAATTCAAATGTATCTTATTTAGAGGAGATAAGTACAAATCAGTTCAGAAAATTAAATACAAAATTAAATAAAACATAAACATCAATCTATAAACTGCAGTTGAACATTTCAGTAATGATACTATCTATAACGTTCGAGGCGTCAGTAAGTAACACCCATTTTTTGGGATATCACTGTGATTCTAGTGCGCAAGTTACCTTATGGCTTTCTTCACAAAACCCTACGCAGTTTACTTGGGATCTTTATTTACGGTGTTACCAGCTTGGACTGTTTTTCTTCACAAACACCGACCCAGTCTACACTGACTTCGTTGGTATCGTTGTTTTAAGATGTGAAAGTAACCAGGTTTTTTCCTTCACACTCAACTAACGCACTCCCAAATAGGCTATTTCAGCTTTTAAATAACCAGGAACTAAATGCGAGTTTTTCCTACACAAACACCGACCCCGGCAGTCAGTCTATACTGACATCGTTGGTATTGTTCAGTGTTTACGTGAAAGTGACCAATAAACTGTAAGATTTTTTCTTCGCATTCAACAACGCAGTCTATTTTTCGGTTCTTTTATAACCAGGTACTAAATGCGAGTTTGTTTCCTTCACAAACACCTACGCAGTCTATAGTACACTGGCAGTTGGTGCGTTGTTTTACGGCGTTGAAACTAACCAGTAAACTGTAAGATTTTTTCTTCGCATTCAACAACGCAGTCTATTTCAGTTCATTTACAACCAGGTACTAAATGCGAGTTTTTTCCTTCACAAATAACGACGCAGTGTACGATGGCAATTGGTGCATCGTTTTACGGCGTTGAAAAAACCTCTACTGTGATTTGTTTCCAAATACTGACTACACTGGCAATTGGTGCGTTGTTTTAAGAGTATAAATACTGACCAGTCAATTTATATACGTACTGTGAAGTTTTACCTTTACATACACCAACCAATACTAAACTTCGTTGGTATCGTTGTTTTACGGTATGGAAGTAACGAGTAAACTGTAAGATTTTAGATAGCTTTGATTTTCAGTTTACACAGCTAACAATAGACCTCTTTACCGTCCTTGTTTGTTTACCCATTTTAGATCACGTGATACGTTGAGTTAATTCTTTCAAATGTAAACGTTATAACACGTTCACCATAAAAGAGCAATTCTCAAGAAAATACCACGTGGTCTGAAATGGGCAGTTAATGCTTGCATACAGAGTTAGAAAGGTATATTGATATGGTTGTCAGTTTTACGGCGTAATTAGCCAGTAAATGTATATTAGTAATATTGTTTTCTTTCGCAAACACCAACCACTGACTTCAGTAGGTATGGTTGTCAGTTTTACGGTGTAATTAGCCAGTAAATGTATGGTAATATTTTTTTCTTTCGCAAATACCAACCACTGACTTCAGTAGGTATGGTTGTCAGTTTTACGGCGTAATTAGCCAGTAAATGTATATTAGTAATACTGTTTTCTTTCGCAAACACCAACCACTGACTTCAGTAGGTATGGTTGTCAGTTTTACGGCGTAATTAGCCAGTAAATGTATGGTAATATTTTTTTCTTTCGCAAATACCAACCACTGACTTCAGTAGGTATGGTTGTCAGTTTTACGGCGTAATTAGCCAGTAAATGTATGGTAATATTTTTTTCTTTCGCAAACACCAACCACTTTAAGTAGGTATGGTTGTCAGTTTTACTGCGTATAAGTAATCACGCTGTCAAAATAGTTTTTTCCTTAGCAAACAACGACTGTAAGTGAAGGCTACTTCAATAGGTGTACGACAGTGATGTATTTTGGTTTGGTTTTGCCAACCAACTATTGGTATTAGACTGACAAAGAGAATTAGAACATCTGTTCTTTCTTGTTGTCGGTGGTCGAATTCGGGAACGGTCTATAGTAGATTATTTTTAGTCTATCTATCTTTGAATTTTATATTCGTATTCATATTTTTAGATACTTATATTCATATATATTAGGGGATATTTTAAGATATTTATATTCATCTCAGAGTAAATTTAGAACTAATAATTCACTTTAAATAACTGGGTATCTTGGGGTGGGTGGGGTGGGGCGCTGTAAGTGGATAAATAACATAGTATTTTTAAAATTGATTAATTTTTTATCCATAGATAGGTAGATAGGTGTCCACCATCAGACCATTAGCTTGCTATATACACCTATTTCAATTAACGTTGTCCATCTGAAATGGTTCATCTGAGACCGATAGGAATTGTGGGAGCTCGTTAAACTGCAAATGCACTATTATAATCACACTTGAATATTAATGTTTACTTACTCAAATACTGTTATTTAAAATTTAATGAACTCCCACAATTCCTATCGGTCTCAGATCAACCATTCCAGATGGACTACGTTAAATAGGTGTATACAAAATCGTTGTCGCAGCCGAAGCTACAGTCCGCACTCCTAGTTAATCGAAACGTCAACATTGGCTCTGCGCGTCGGTGCGCCAATACTCTTGGCAAATATTTCATTTTGTTTCAGAAGAAGGGGGAGGGGGGGGGGGGGGGGGTTATTAATCTATCTATTATATTAAGTACCTTAATCGATGGCAGTTTCCAGTCACCAACCTCTGCAAAACGATTAAGTAGTGGTCCCTCACTGAAATAACTGTTTGTAAATCGGTGCATCCACAGTTACTTACTGCAAAACGACTGAGTAGTGTTCACTCAAATAGACGGGTCAATGTATCCACTGTTACTTACTGCAAAACGGCTGAGTAATGTTCACTCAAGTGAATAGATGAGTAAATCGATGCATCAACAGTTAGGCTCACCGCAAAAACGACTGAGTAGTGTTCACTCAAATAGATGAGTAAATCGATGCATCCACAGTTACTCACTGCAAAAACGACTGAGTAGTGTTCACTCAAATAGATGAGTAAATCGATGCATCCACAGTTAGGCTCACCGCAAAAACGACTGAGTAGTGTTCACTCAAATAGATGAGCAAATCGATGCACCCACAGTTACTCACTGCAAAACGACTGAGCAGTGTTCACTCAAATAGATAAGTAAATCGATGCATCCACAGTTAGGCTCACCGCAAAAACGACTGAGTAGTGTTCACTCAAATAGATGAGCAAATCGATGCACCCACAGTTACTCACTGCAAAACGACTGAGCAGTGTTCACTCAAATAGATAAGTAAATCGATGCATCCACAGTTAGGCTCACCGCAAAAACGACTGAGCAGTGTTTACTCAAATAGATGAGCAACTCGATGCACCCACAGTTACTCACTGCAAAACGACTGAATAGTGGTTAATCAAATAACAAAGTACGTTAAAAGTCTAGGCTAGTCAGTCTAGAACAATAGTTCTTCAAATGAATATGGTTCGTTTGTGAGGAATCGACAAAAACAGACACATTCAGACACATTCTCATCATCTACGCATGCGCAGAGTTGCAAAACAAATTGGTGCCATTTTCATTTAATTTACTTTTAATAATGTTTATCGGTTAAAAACAAATTATTAAGTGACATTTTCATTTAAATTTCTTTTCGATTGACAATTATTGTAAAGTAGAGGAGATAAAGTTTACTGGAGGTGTAGCCCCGAGCGATAGCAGATGTCAAGACAATGAATAACTCCGTTCGATAATTGCGCTTTCATGCATATTCGCAAACATGGTATTAAAAAATGCTTCGAAGTCTCAGTTTTAAAAATATTTGGCTAAAAAAATTGTATATGAAATACCACCTACGTTCTTGAAGAATGAATGAAAATATTAATCAATTTTCATCAAATTGCAAAGTGGTATTTTTCATTAACTCTTCGAGAACTTATAGGTGGTATTTCATCTGAAGTGGTATTTCATCTTAATGATAAATTTAAATTCAATAAATGTTTTTTTTTCTGAAGTATAACAAAAAAATAAAGTTCCTGAATATGTTCGCTGCAGTTAATTAATTGCACGGAGAAGAGAAGGTAAAACCAACAATCATATTCAACCAATCAGAAAATATGAGTATCTTTATAATATGTAATGTAAAAAATTATCTAAAAATAATATGGCGAGAAACGGTAGGATTGTAGGTGAACTGAACTGAACAAATAGCCGTTTTCATGCTATAAGACGGACATATCGACTTGATAGACACATCGATAAAGACAGCTTCCTACGCAGCCGACTCCATCATGAAAAGCAGGTGTTTAACTAAGAGGTTATTAACCGAGCGTGAGGTCTGTACAGGAAAATATCAGACCGAGGTCTTGACAGTACAAAAAAGACCGAGATCTGATATTTTTCTGTACAGACCAATCAAGCGAGGTTAATAAATCGTTTATTATATGGCGTTTTTTCTTAGAGATGTACGAAATCGCAAATATTTTATCGCCGAATCTCTCATTATTGAATGAATAAGAATACATAAACACACACTAAACTGGCTAAAAAACACTTTGTAGGTATGACACTGCAAAACTTTAACAAAATATTTATTGTTATACTTTACAAGTTGATTATAATTTCCCGGTCTGAAAGAAATACGAAAGTTGGACTTTTGTCATGGTAACGGTCTGAGATGGGAAATTTTCAGACCGGAAATTAGCCAATCAGAGCGCGCGTACTATCGTAGCCATATATTATAAATAACCTATTATTATTTACAGTTATTCTTAGAATATTATAATTCAGCTATGTAGTCAGTAGTTATTATCAATGGAAACTAGCGAGTAAACTAGTATAGGCTGCGTCAGTGTTTGATATGACTATAGGTAATAGAATGAAATTTGTAACACCGTAAAAAATGTTGTAAATGACTTAACTTTACTGATGTTTCGAGCTTTAGCCCTTCGTCGGAGTTAGAGAAAAAATAGTTAGACTAAGAGAGTAGTGATTATCAGGAGTAATATTTTAAGTGTATGTGCTTTGTGTAAACCCTGATGAGTTTGCCGTGGCTAAATAAAGTTATTATTATTTTTTTAACTGGTCTCTAGTTCCCTCCAAACAAGAATGTTTAGCAGCTGCAAGTTTGAGCAGACGATTGTTGGAGAGGGGACTGGAGACTGGAAAATCAAATGCGTATATAGGAAGCTAGTCTGGTGTGAAAATGCGACGTAAACAATTAGAGACGAAAGAGTCATCTCATTTTGTTGAAGTTACATTATAGACGAAAAATATAACGGACATCTTGTCCTTCCCCTAATGTAACTACCCTAAGGGTCATTGAGACGAAATTGAATGTTCGAATAATTAAACCATCAATGCAACCTTGGGGGTATTAAATTTTGACTGCAAAATGACAAAAACTCGTAAACATCCTAATATTAATATTATTGCTATATAATGCTAGTCGTATCACGCAGCAAAAATGAGCGATTTTGTATCTTTAAGAGTAATTTGAAATTGAAATCTCAACAGTTTAGGGTGAAAGAGAGGCAAATGCCGTCGATTTCCGCTCTTTTTTCGTTTTTATTTGGTATCTTTAAGGGGTGGTTTGAAACCGAGTTCCCAACCAGCATACACTAGACTTTTTAAACCCCTTAGCCCCCTACCCCCGTAACCAGTTTTTCTCACTATCTTTAGCTGCAGTAGTCTAACTAAACAGTTACTAGCACATCGAGAGGATGTGAAGAGTGCATTTTCACAACACGAATACACTACTAGAACCACCATGATTGTTAACTGCAGTGCGCGCTATTGACAGTGGTCTAACTGAACAGTTACCAGCATTTCGAGAGGATGTGAAGATCACATTTTCAACACGAATACTCCACTAAAACCACAAAGATTGACAACTGCGTTGTGCGCCTATCAAAAAGTCTGAGTAAAGCACATCGATTCGATGATTAATTCCCTACTTAGACACTCATTTCAACAAATTGAACTAACCGTTTTTACCTTGTCTAGAGACCTGAGAAATAGACTTTCAATTTACTGCAAACGAACTCAGATTTTAGTCCATTTAACCAAAACTATTCCTGTTTGTTTGTCGGCTTCCATGAAGTGTACTTTTAAAACAGTTAAACCAGTTGCTAACTCGTTTCAGCCAACACAGCTGTAATTAGACAAATACGTGTACTTATGTGAAAGTGTATTGATCTTTATGAATTCTCATTGGCTCAAACCAGAGCTCAAACGGAGCATTATTAAAACGTTTACAATTTACCATAACGACTATCTCGAGAAATCAACTTCCCCCCGCAAAAAAAAACAAAAAACGAATCCATTTCAATTGTCAAAAATGAATTTTAAAAAACGAATGAAAAAAATAAGATTTGTTATTGATTTATACTAATGATGGAACAGTGTGCTCAATTCAAAGATGTTTATCACTTAAATGGTTAACCGGAAATGAACGCAGTTAAAAACAAACTTCTTCTAAACACAATCATATCAATTACACAAAATGTGTTTTAAAGAAATATACAAAAAGTTAACCCTCTTTCAAGACAAACTTCTTCTAAACCGATCATTTCAAAACACAAAATGTGTTGTAAAGAAATATATACAAAATGATAATTTCTTCCAAGACAAACTTCTCAGAAAACAATCATTTCAATAACACAAAATGTATTTTAAAGAAATATACAAATTCCTAATCCAAAAGTATATTATTTTGTGACGATAACAGACACAAAGATAATAATAGATTCGGAAATCGCGTGATCATATCCACTTTTCCTTTTAAACAAAATGACAATCAAAATTGTATCAGACTAAAAAAATAAAATAACTACAAAATGATTATGGTAATTGGACGTAAATGAATCAGCGGCTGAGAAATATTCTAAAAGTAAATCTAATTTAGGAAGATAATTCAAGAGATCTAAAGCGTTCCATAATAATAAAAAAACATAGTTAATATTAACGATGATCCAACCAAGAAGTGACCGATCATACAAACATACGAAAAAAAAAAACAAGCAACCAAACGAACAAATAAACAGACGAATAAACAAAACTAATGAACGAGCAAAAACAAGCAAGCAAACGAACGAACGAACAGGAAACAAATGAATAAACAACAGACAAAAATAATGAACGAGCAAAAACAAGCAAACAAACGAATAAACAGACAAGCAAACGAACAGGAAACAAATGAATAAACAAACAGACAAACAAACAAAAATAAACGAGCAAAAACAAAAATAATGTACGAGCAAAAACAATGTACGAGCAAAAACAAAAATAATGTACGAGCAAAAACAATCAACGAGCAAAAACAAAAATGTTCGACCAAAACAAAAATAATGTACGAGCAAAAACAAAAATAATGTACGAGCAAAAACAAAAATAATGTACGAGCAAAAACAATCGAGCAAAAACAAAAATAATGTACGAGCAAAAACAATCAACGAGCAAAAACAAAAATGTACCAGCAAAAACTAGCAAGCAAACAGACGAATAAACAAACGAAAAAGAGATGAAAAAACGAACAAACACACAAATGAAAAAATATCTTAATAAGCAAAATTATGAACTTCTGGTAAAATGATTGTTTATAGTTCGTTTATAAATATTTTCTATATTTCATATTTAGGATATTCAATATCCTATTACATAATATACAAAGAAGTTTCATATGTATATATTTACAAGAACGAGATGGTTTTTATGTTTTTAAATGAGAACGAAAATAGTCAGATGATTAACAATACTTAAAGTGTGTTTTTTATATAACTTACTAATTAAAAAAATCTAAATTTACCTCATACCCTCCCCCTGGAAAATGAACATTCTATGTTACTAATCGCCCCCCTCCCTCCCTCCCTCCAAAAAAAAACAAAATTTGCACACACAGCCATGTAAATAATACTTATTAATACTTCTACCTAATAATTCATTTTCCCCTCTCTCATCCTAGTAATAAAGTTTCGCATCATTTCCCCCTGAAAGTAATGCCCCTCCCCCACCCCCCAAAATAATTTTCTCGTACTACCCAAGAAAGTTACTTTTGTCGAAACCCGAAGGATGTCGTTTTGCCCAGCAATTTGGTGGAGACAAATCTTGAGCTGTTCTTCTAGTCTCAATTCATATAAAATGCTAAAATATTTTCCCTCCCCCCTCCCCCACCCCATCCTTGAACAGGACTGAATTTCAGTCCTTAAAATCTTAAAAAATGTGAGATTTTGTTTTGTATATAAGGCAAATCCGAAGAGCAGATATTTTTGACATGATTTCCTCGAACATGATTGGCTCGATTATGAAAGACCGTTTTCCGATGGTACCGAGACATGGATCGCAAAATAGTACCTAAACAATTTTTGGATGCCAAAAGGAGCCTTTGAATAGTTGGATCTTTTTTGATTGGCCAATTCGAAGAGCATTAATTTGCATGTACAAAATCCTTGATTGACTTTCTTGGTAGCCAACGAATACTTTTGATTCTAAGCCCCTCACAGTGAGATGGCCATGTCAAGGGCCATTATTCCGAAGATACACAAACGTATACCAAAATATAGTACCTAAAAGAGCCCATAAATATTTGTGTGGCGCCGAAGGAGACACTCACGGAGAACTTGGGGGACTTATTTGGAAGGTACTCAAAAGTATCCCGCAAAATAGTGCCCCAGACCATTCGAGATTGCAGTGCCTAATACACGAATGGGAATTTCGTCGAAGGAGACACTCACGGAGAACTTGGGGGACCTTATTTGGAAGGTACTAAAAAGTATCCCGTAAAATAGTGCCCTAACCCATTCGAGATTACAGTGTCTGTTCCACGAAAGGGAATTTAGTCGAAGGAGACACTCACGGAGAACTTGGGGGACCTTATTTGGAAGGTACTCAAAAGTATCCCGCAAAATAGTGCCCTAGACCATTCGAGGTTACAGTGTTACACGAATGGGAATTTAGTCCTTGTTGTTGGTGTCTTGGGTGATTTAGTCCGTTGACCAGTTCTCTTGGCCTTGGGTTTGCCACGAATACGGCACGTCAGAAGAGCACAATAGAGGAGTACAAGGGACGAGAAGAGCGCCAAATAGAAGGGGATCGTGTAGAAAACACTAAAATGTGTCCTTGGATCAGATTCTTCGTCTGAGCTGCCTGGATAGATATCGATCCTGTTGACTTGACGTGGCACAAGCACTGGGAGCTACGGAGTATAGATAACAATTGAATAGTCAGTTCTCAATAAAGTTTTGTTAATATTCCAGTTTCATGTTTTCTATAGCAGCGCTGTACTATTTGACAAAAGGCGCATTTGCACAAGAAAACACTTTAGATTTTACTCTTTATCGGGGCTATCTCTGTGCAAATGCGCCTTTTGTCAAATAGTACAGCGGTGCTAGATAACATGAAACTGGTCAAACGAAACAACCGAACTAAGAAACAAACAGACAAACAAACAGACAAACAAAAGAAGGAACGTACGAACAAATAAAACAAACAGATAAACAAACGAAGAAACAAACAAACGAAGAAACAAACAAAAGAAACAAACAAACAAACAAACGAAGAAACAAACAAACAAACGAAGAAACAAACAAACAAACGAAGTAACAAACAAACAAACGAAGAAACAAACAAACAAACGAAGAAACAAACAAACAAACGAAGAAACAAACAAACAAAAACGAAGAAACAAACAAACAAACGAAGAAACAAACAAACAAACAAACAAACAAACAAACGAAGAAACAAACAAACAAACGAACGAACAAACAAACAAACGAACAAACAAACAAACGAACAAACAAACAAACGAACAAACAAACAAACGAACAAACAAACGAAGAAACAAACGAAGAAACAAACAGGTCAACGAAGAAACAAAATGAATAACTTTACCGAGTCTATATTGATGGATAATAGTTTGTGGGTCTTGTGTAGACTTGATGGTAACGTTTGATTGACAGGATGGGGCGTGGCCCATACCAGATGGGGACATGCTGGTAATGGGCGTGGCTGGGACGTACCAAGCTGGTTACTTTCGAGAACTTTGGAATATTTGTGTAGGTGGTTACCTAAATAACACGAAAATCAATATTAACAGTTTGCTGAAAATTCAAATATGTTAAATTTTGGTGATGAGATTTTAAGATAATTGAAAGGTGTATTTCGTAGAAAAAGCGAGGTTATCATATTTAATAGATATTATCACCATCGTAACATTATTATTATTATTATTATTATTATTATTATCATAAATATCAACATTATAATCACCATCATCATCCTAATCACAATCGTCATCATAATCACCTCGTCATCATAATCACCATCATAATCATCGTAATAATCTTCATCAAGAATATCACCATCACAAACGTCATCATCACCACCACCAACATAATCTCCATCTCCATTATCCCGATTATCATCATTGCAACCGTCATCATTATTAATCATAGTTCTTATTATAATCATCATCATCACAAAAATCATCATCTCAACCGTCATCATCATCATAATAATAATAATCATCATCATCATCATCATCATCATCTCAACCGTCATCATAATAATAATCATTATCATCATCATCATCTCAACCATAATAATAATAATAATAATCATCATCATCATCTCAACCGTTATCATAATAATCATCATCTCAACTGTCATCATAATCATCATCATCATCTCAACCGTCATCATAATAATAATAATCATTATCATCATCATCATCTCAACCGTCATAATAATCATCATCATCATCATCATCATCATCTCAACCGTCATAATAATCATCATCATCTCAACCGTCATCATAATAATCATCATAATCTCAACCATTATCATAATAATCATCTTCTATTTGTATGTCTGTACCTTCCATTCGTTCAGGTAGAGATGCAGGTGACTTTGGAAACTGTCCTTTTGATTCAGCCAACACTGACGCTACATTACCATTAGCAGTGAAGTCAACAAGAGCATCCAACAGCCAGAAACAATCTGAGAACAGTAGGATACAAATTAGTTATCATGCACAATAAAATAGCTGTTAGAAATCACGCATTTTGAATGGTTTCGTTCTTTATCAGAGGACATGCCACGCGCCTTGCAGCTTTACTCAAATATCATAATTAAAAATTAAGAAATAGAAAAATTCAAGGGCTTTTTATGCACTTTTCAAGCACAAAAACTCGATTTTCAAGGACTAAGTTTTTTGTACAGACCCCGCAGAAAATCGGTTAACATTAATTTCAATAGGAAAGTTGGAAATAACATTAAGTTTGCATCAGATTCAAGGAGCATTCCAGGAGTTTTAGCGTTTTTTCCTATTTCCAAGGGCTTTTCAAGTGCCCTTAAAAACGTGTTTTCAATTCCAGGGCTTTTCAAGGATTTTAAGGAGTAGCACAAACCCTGTAAATTACAAAAATCAGGACAACGTTCTTGCAATTAGGTGTATATCATAAAGACTTACCTTTCTCCATGTGTGCATTGTCCATACAGTTGGAATCACCATACAAGACTACCCTGCCATGGTCTTTCTCTTTGGGTGTATATAAACCAAGCACTGGTATATTGTCTTTGACTTTAGTCTCTCCATTGACCACCTCATGTCTTTGATCGTTAAGGCTTGTGCTGATAACTAGTCCACCATCTTCTGGGAAGGTCGCTATACTAGTGCCTGATGAATAGTGTACTGAAAAGGAAGACAGAAGAAGTTAGGGTAGGGCAATGTAGATATGAAAGTCGATGGTGTTTTGACTATCATTTTTCTTATTACTGTATTCACCTACTTGCATTTAGTGTGTTAGGAATAAATTAAAAGTACAAAAGAAAGAGTTCAGCTTCAGTGATCATCTATTGTACTTTTAATTTATTAGTAACCCACTAAATACAAATGTTCTTTTTTCGTATGACAACGTTCTTGCAAGTAGGTGTATGTATCATCATCATCTTCATTATTACCACTGTCATTGTCAAAATCATTGTCATCATTGCCAACATCACAAACACCTTCATTGTCATTACTGATCATCATCGTCATCATCAACAACATTATCACCATCATTCACCACCATCATCCTTATTAATTTGGTCATCGTTATCATCATCATTACCATCACAAGTATCACCACCATCATCATTATCGTCACCCTCACTATCACCACAATAATCACCACCTTCACCACCACCACAATCATCAGTATCACCACCACCACCACCACTACTACTATAATCACCACCCTACCTTTGTGTTCTCCTATATTAAAATCGCCTTCATAGACTTGATCACTAAACGCCATCCCCCACGACTTCATCAAGTCATTAAGGGCAGGTAGATTAGCTCCACCAGTATCGGGCATCCACCACTGACGAGTATTCTCATCGTAAAACTTGATCTTGCGCATGACAGGTACATTGTACCAATCAGCAACAATAATGACTGACAGGCCCTTCTCTTTGATGTCACGGTTTAGTTTGGTGATCTCATCAGGGAAGTACTCCTCCTCGCTGTCTACTAGGAGTAATGTACCTGAAACATGGATACAAATATTGATTGATTGATTGATTGGATGTTTGATTGATTGGATGATTGATTGATTGATTGATTGGATGATTGATTGATTGATTGGATGATTGATTGGATGATTGATTGATAGATTGATTATTTGATTGATTGATTCTTTGATTGATTGATTCTTTGATTGATTGATTCTTTGATTGATTGATCACACTTCTCTAGTGTTCTGTCAATCCTGCGTGCTTTATCCAGCATGCGCGCGCGTTTTCTGTTTCTTCAATAAATCGTACCGTATTGTTTAGCATCAAAGCAAGTGAATGGTGATCCTAGTACTTCTACGTAATACCCAGCATCCCTCAGGTGCATATATAGGTCACGGAAATTGGTATGGATATGATCAGCATTCCTGGAAAGAAAAAACAATGTTATCGTCTTCTGTATAACAACCATTACCATAGTCATCATCTTCATCATTATTACCATCATTGTTATCGACACAACTATCATTAACATCATAATTATATGATATTCTCATCACCATGATTACTTTCATTATTATCATCATCATCATTATTATTACCATCATTGTTATCTGAACACAATCATTATTAACACAATTAAAATCGGCATCAACTGATATCCACATATTTAAATTATCACCACCACCACCACCACCATTACATAATCATCATCATTGCCCATCATTTTTAATAAAATCACCTTACCACATATCACCATCTTCACCATAATCAACCACATCATCATAACTATTGTCTTCATCATTACCATCATCATCCATCATTTTTACTACAATCATCTTAATACATTATCACCATCATCATCACTAACACTATTATCATCATCACTATCACTATTGTCATCATCATCATCACTATCACTATTATCATCATCATCATCATCACTAACACTGTTATCATCATCACTATCACTATTGTCATCATCATCATCACTAACACTGTTATCATCATCACTATCACTATTGTCATCATCATCATCACTAACACTGTTATCATCATCACTATCACTATTGTCATCATCATCATCACTAACACTGTTATCATCATCACTATCACTATTGTCATCATCATCATCACTAACACTGTTATCATCATCACTATCACTATTGTCATCATCATCATCACTAACACTATTATCATCATCATCATCATCACTAACACTGTTATCATCATCACTATCACTATTGTCATCATCATCATCACTAACACTGTTATCATCATCACTATCACTATTGTCATCATCATCATCATCATCGCCATCAACGTTTAAAGATCTAAATTGCTATAAAAAGTGCAGTTTTGTTGGCTGTAAAGACTTACCAGTCAAGAGGATCATTTCTCATTTTCAGGTTATCCCTAGGGAAGTACCCTGATGGATATCGTAGATTATGGTATTGATCCCACAGAATACGTTTACTTGAAATAAACAAACAAAAACATTGTTAAACAACAACAAAATCCACTGTCTTCACTAACAGAGTTTGTCACATATAATAATTTACAAGGATTCCCTTTTGATTGTTTGCTTTTTTCTTATCTTTTATGTAGTTAATTTATTTATGTGCTTTTTTTCACCATGGTTAACATGTGTTGTTACATGTGTTTTATCCCTCAGTCTGTAAATATAGTTATAAAATTCATGAATAATTAATGAGCAATTGACAAAAGAATTCACGTCCGTGACGGAGGTTGTAAATCTCATACAGATTTCGTCCTGATTTGCATAAGTTTCAACTTGAATTTTCTCGGCCAGATTTACATTTATCTTGACAATTTTAGTAAAATATGAAAGAACTAACGTTGGACTTTCATAAGTTCTATACAATATTCGTCTTCGACTCGCCGTTGTATATCGGATACAGATCGGCCGCTCATATTGTATATATTACTTATTATTACGCAGTAGATAACTGCATGACCATAGTTATAGAGGAGCCACAATAGTATGACAAAACAAGGTTCAAATAAGTGCCAAAAAGTACAAACCTGCGGGGAGGTGTGGGGATGATTTTTACACGTACTGGTAGTTTGATAGTCGAAGTTCTGGCCTCAATTTCTGATTCCTGCTGATTCAAGAAAATTCAAGTTTATTGTAATAAATTGAATATTTCTTGGTTAGTCAAAAACTATATAGTTGATGACTAATTATTATTACATGTCAAATCTACAATATTAAGTTTTTCACAGATTTGGCATGTATTCATGATGGATGCTACTTTTGGTCAACTGAAGTTGAATTCAATAGAGTACTCAAGTATGACGTCACGAAAAAACAAATTCTGGCTTTTACAATTTGTTTTACCAATTGCGATGGACAATCACAAAAGACGTTCACACACCAAATGTGGCGAGAATTGGTCAAATACCAGCAAGAAATCTGCTATTTACTGTGTGATTGTCTTTTTTGATTGCCTATTAATCGCGAAACAAAAATCTGATATAGTGAAACCTTATTTTATGACTCCATCAGTTGAGTACTCTATGGTAGTTCACTGAGACTAATCAAATATTAGCTGAGATATGGCCACTTGAATACATAATTTCCCCATACAAATCACTGTAATTTGTGACGTCATCAGTTGAGTACTCTATGGTTGTTCAAGACTAACCTGTGGTGGAGAGACAACTGTGATACTTATATGACCCTGGGCTATCCCTTCCCATGATGCAGCACTGTCTGCTGCCGTGATAGATACAGCTAGAAACCCTGACCATGGCCAAAGGACAGGAGAATATGTGAAGGCAACCTGGGTAGAGGAACAAAACAAAATTAGTGGAATAAACATTACAAATACAAACGAATTTAGGAGTTGTGCTGCTATCATACATATAAATTTGCAATATATGAGAGAAGCATTAGTAGAGGCAGGACAATCTCAGTATGTGTTTTAGGGGGCTTTCATTTATTAGTGTATGGGGGAGGACGGTTGGCAATATTGAGGAGGGGGTCACATTTTCGGAAGCTATATAGTGGGGGGTTGTCACTAATTGTATGCAGCTTTAGTAATAAACTGGGCAAATATAGGGGGGTTATGATATTTTTCACCAACCAGGGAGGGGGAGGGTTGCATAATATTTGGAAAAGACAACACATGACCCCCCCCCCCCCCCCCCCCTTACTCTAATAAATGAAAGCAACCTTATCAAGTACCAAAACCACCTGTTTTTTATAACTGAGAAAACACTACTGGTTGTGATTATAAATAGTTATATCAGACTTGGTGTAAAGTATTGCCAAACGAAACCATGACAACGCTAATGTAAACACTTTGTCTGTTGCTTTCTGCAGCTTCGTGAGGTACATCAGACATGACAGGTCTGAAAACTTGTCTGAACTGCACCATTTAAAGAACTTTGATATACATCTGTGTAAAGGCCCGGGCAAACAGCTTCAACATTTGCTTCAACATTGGTTTGATTTTGTTGAACACTGTAGAATGGTTGTTGAAATTGAACGATGTTGAACGTAGGGGAATAAACAGTTTCAATGACAATATTGAAATGGGTTGGCATGGGGTGACATTCAACAAAATGGAACGGATGTTGAAGCAAATGTTGAGGCCGTTTGCCTGGACCTTAATATTACAATGTTTTCTTTCAACCTTGGAATGATATTGAGCTGCAATTCAACCACTAACAAACAATACAAGTCAGAGTCCTACTAACCTCTATTTTATCACCATTCTGAGATTCATATGGATGCCACCTTGGCTGAAAGAAAAACAGTTAAAAATTTAACATTTTATTCACAAGAGTAATATGATTTGGAAAATGATATCTATATCTATGTCATCTCTTATTATATTTGTTCTTTCCACATCATATTGTATCTTATCATGTTATACAACAGTTCTCTTCACAGTTCCCAGCGCCATCTTGAATACAATACAATACAATACAAACAGGTTCCCATTTAAATCTGTACTTTCCCATTTAAATTTGTACTTATGCAAATTTTATTGATGTGTGCTAAACACACAGATCAACCAATCAGAGAAGTTCACTTCAGAAATAATATACTCTGATTGGTTGATCTGTGTGTTTAGCACACATCAACACAATTTGCATAAGTACAGATTTAAATGGGAAAGTACAGATTTAAATGGAAACCTGTTTACAATACAATAACTTTATTTAACGAGGGATACATAATAACCTTTAACAGTTTTCTAGCTTACGGAGCCATAAGGTGTTAAAAGGTCTGTATCATTGCAACTCAACATTCATCTTACTTTGATGCAAAGGTCTGGCTACCTTTTATGATTGGCACAGGGAACTGTGAAGGGGGACTATTATAGGTCTTCTGAAAAACTGGCTCTGAACGCACACACACACTATTAAATTATGACTACATCAAGATACTTGTTAGTAGATGTGGGAATAAGGTGAAAATTATTGTATAGTGGTTGGTTCAAAATGTAGCTAGCCTCACAAAAGAGCCATAATAGACCTCTTTACCTTGTTTGTTGTCCCATTTCAGATCATGTGATGCTACCCTTGGGAATTGTTTCATTCACATGTAAATGATATAACACGTTCATCATAAAAGAACAATTCTCAAGGGAATGACACTTGGTCTGAAATGGGCAATTTGCATACAGAGGTAAAGAGGTCTATTAGGAGAAGGCTTCAGTTATGTGGTGGAAGAGTGCATACAGAATAATACATTGCAAGACCAAAATGCACTCTGGGTCATAAAATATTATTTAAAGTAAAATAAGTGATGATTAGTTATTTCATTTTTAGTGCATTCCATTCAAAACAATATACAAGCCAGTTATGGGGAGTAAATATCATTGTTTATCATTTTTATATTTTAAACTAAGAGACCCACAATGCCTTTTGGTCTTGAAAGTATTCAACATTTTTTGAAATAGCTGCAGAGGCAGCGCAGACAGGGGGGCTAGGAGCCCCCCGAGCTTTTTCAAAAAGTTGTGAGGTTTGATGCAAAATTGTTTCTGGACAAATATTAGACCACCCTTTAAAAAACACTGAACCCCCTGAGCTGTATAATATTCTCACCTTATCTTTAATATTGCCTGTGACTCCCATACCATTTAATATTGTGATCTGTAAAGAAAACAAATGATAAACTTTCTAATACATGTGGCAACACTAACTGAATGTATCCAACAAGTCAATGTATACACCTATTTCAAAAAACGTTGTCAGAAGGAGATCTGAATCTGCAATCTGAGACTGAAATGAATTCAGGATAATTGCATACTGCAAAATACAGGCCTGGCCCTGTTTTTTGTTTTTTTTTGCGCTTAGCACCTTCAGATTTATATTCACCGTTGCCATATCCAAAGCCAGAAAGTGCACTCAATGAGAAAAAACTGCCATACCATAGAATTAATTTCCGTCTCAGATTGCAGATCTCCTTCTGACAATGTTTTTTGAAATAGGTGTATACCTATTTATGCGCATTTGAATATTGTATAGAAAATATGCAATATAAGTAATAAATTATTATTATATTATTATTATTTATTATTTTTATTTCAAACAACATTGTCAAATACAATAGTTGTTCCCAAACTGAAACCTCTATTTATATAAATGAAAACTAACCAGTAAACTAGTATAGGCTACCTTGGTGTTTGAAATAAATGATAGGTAATATAATGAAATTGGTAACAACGAAAAAATGCTAACTTAACTTTACTGACGTTTTGAGCTTAAGCCCCTTGTCAGAGTAAAATTTATGTCTATTTATGTTATAAGGATATACATTACGATCTATATCTATTTATAGTTATAGTATATCAGACTTGGTGTAAAGTATTGCCAAAAGAAACCATGACAACACTGATGTAAACACTTTATCTGTTGCTTTCTGCATCTTCGTGAGGTACATCAGACATGACAGGTCTGAAAACTTGTCTGAGCTGCACCATTTAAAGAACTTTAATATACATTACAAACTTAAATCCATAAACATTCTTGATAATAACACCAGGTAATGTTGACATGTTGAATAAATCTATTGTGGTTTTTGTGTGCGTACACATTGTGGGCTCAAATTGAACATTCAAAAGGTGTTCAAAAGTAGCCAGTCACCTTAATACAAGTCTAATACATACTATTCATTAAAATCCCATTCACCACTTTCGTCTCTACTTCTATGATCTATGATCTGTAATTTACGATCTATGATCTACATTTAGAACAAGACAATATTTGTTCAATAGTCTTTTTATCAGTTCCACCTCAGTGACCACAAATAATAGTTCCAAGTTGAGGTTTGCGTTGCTGTGCAAGATAAATTATAGTTTTGCTATGCACATCAACTCGAACCTCAACTTGAAACTATTATTCGTGGTCACTGAGCGGAACTGTGAAAATTACTATTGGTGTATTTACTTACATTGACTATACTTGGCATTCCACCATAATAGATAGGTTGGGTGCAGTAAGGCCACATGTAGGGGCACTCAGTGAGATCAATGTACGATGGACTAAGACTGTAAAAGAAAAAAATTATTAGGTTGCAGTAACTTGTACTTGCTCCAAATTCATTTACAGCTGCCATACTTCTGCATCTGATAGAGTGCAACTAATATTATACCCGGGAAATAGTTAGCTGACAATTATGCGCAATTTTATGCTAATTCTATTGTTTTCTACTGTTTAATGAGTACCAATTACAGCGCAATGCACCTTACCGTGGCCACCTAATTAATGTTTTGTACAAGTTAACCAATCAGAAATGTTTAAAGCAAAGACAAGAGTGAAGTTTATAAGTGTCTGAAAAACCTCCCAGAATGTTTAAATTTGAAAAGGTGTAGCAAATAATTTGTAAAGAGAAACTTTTGAACGTTAAGTTAACTTGTACAAAACTTTACTTAGGTGGCCACGGTAAGGCAAGTTATGCTGTAGTACTAATAATTTGTTTCACTGGTATATGATTTGCACTCTATTGAAAAAGACTTGTATAATTAATTTTGGTCTTCAGTGGTATATTAATCAACAATGTCATGTACTATAATGTCATGTGATAATAAGCCTCCAAAATTCAGGTTTATTGTCCTGTAATACCTACCTAGCTTGAGGTTTGTAGCTGTTGAGGATCTGGTATGCTTTAATGAGATCTAATTTTCCATGACCTGAAATATAGCAAAAGTTCAATATTAAAGATGAAAGTTAATGCTACAACGATGAATGATCTGCTAATTAATTACTAAAAAGAAACAAATAAAGGGACAAGAAAGGAGAATGAAAGAATGAATGAATAAATAAATGAATGAAAAAACAATGAATGAATTTATACAAACGATGAGAGTGAATGAAGTGCTAAATAAATTATTCAATGAATAAATTGCTTAATGAATAAATTGCTGAATAAATGGAAGGATGAATGAATGTATGTATGTATGTATGAATGAATAAGACCTAGAAGTACCATACCTTGTTCAAAGATGTTGAATCCTGGCAGTCTACGTGCAGAGGCCATCAAAGCTTGCTTGACACTTGCAGGGTTGATTGCATTACCGCGATGTTTGACAGCACTACAGTTAATTTGGTTACATTTTCAACATATTAACAATCAATATAAATAAGTCATGTACTTAAAAAATACCAATAAAAACGCTGAAAAAAGAATTGAGTTAGTGTTCTAGTGGACGGTATACCTTAGTAATAAACTAACAGCTCCAGCGACAACAGGTGAGGCCACACTTGTGCCTGATAGTGAACGACATCCACCCCTAAAATACATTAGAATGGATCAATTCTAGAATCATTGTAATAATAATCATGGTCAACATTTTAGTCTCGTTGTCATCACAATGACCTCCATTTTCATTATCATTGTGTACATTATCATCAGTATCTGGCTGCTATTTATCATTACAATCATTATCATCAATATTACTATGATTATTGTCATCACAATGACCTCCACTTTCATTGTCATTGTATATATTATCATCAGTACAGTAATAGCCCACGTATAAGAACCTGAATTTTTCAATTTAGCCTAAATAAGTTTTTATAAAGTTCTTATATAAATGGTGCTTATATCCTTCGTCAGAGTATTTATGTCTATTTAATATTTTATAAGGATATACATTACGATTTATATCTATTTATAGTTATAGTATATCAGACTTAGTGTTAAACTTTGCCAAAAGAAACCATGACAACGCTAATGTAAACACTTTGTCTGTTGCTTTCTGCAGCTTCGTGAGGTACATCAGACACGAGAGGTCTGAAAACTTGTCTGAACTGCACCATTTAAAGAACTTTAATATACATCTCTTTAATATTGCCACATTTTCTTTTAACCTTGGAATTTTATTTATTTTATTTTTTTATTTTATTAGCTTCGCCTTAATAGTATACAATAACAGAAAACAAAATTACATCACAAGAAAATAAATAATAACATGGCAGGGTACCCACAACAGCGTTAGCCAATTACTGTGGGCCCAGAATGATCTATTGCAGTGAACAAACGTTTGAAATAGGTGTAGTTTCCACTCAGCCAACCATTATTATCATTATTGTCATCACCATCATCACAATCATTATGATTATTGTCATCACCATTATCACAAACATCATCATGAATATCATTACTATCACTATGATTATTGTCATTATCATCAATACAATCATCATTATCATCATCTCACTATCACCACCATGGTTATGATGACATCTATCATCATTATCATCATCTCACTCTCACCACCATGGTTATGATGACAACCATCAGCATTATCATCATCTCACTATCACCACCATGGTTATGATGACATCCATCATCATTATCATCATCTCACTATCACCACCATGGTTATGATGACAACCATCATCATTATCATCATCTCACTATCACCACCATGGTTATGATGACAACCATCATCATTATCATCATCTCACTATCACCACCATGGTTATGATGACATCCATCAGCATTATCATCATCTCACTATCACCACCATGGTTATGATGACAACCATCAGCATTATCATCATCTCACTATCACCACCATGGTTATGATGACAACCATCATCATTATCATCATCTCACCATCACCACCATGGTTATGATGACAACCATCATCATTATCATCATCTCACTATCACCACCATGGTTATGATGACAACCATCATCATTATCATCATCTCACTATCACCACCATGGTTATGATGACAACCATCATCATTATCATCATCTCACTATCACCACCATGGTTATGATGACAACCATCATCATTATCATCATCTCACTATCACCACCATGGTTATGATGACAACCATCATCATTATCATCATCTCACTATCACCACCATGGTTATGATGACAACCATCATCATTATCATCATCTCACTATCACCACCATGGTTATGATGACAACCATCATCATTATCATCATCTCACTATCACCACCATGGTTATGATGACAACCATCAGCATTATCATCATCTCACTATCACCACCATGGTTATGATGACAACCATCATCATTATCATCATCTCACTATCACCACCATGGTTATGATGACAACCATCATCATTATCATCATCTCACTGGTACCGGGTCAGTTCGCACAAATGCTGTTTCGCCCACGTCGTTTCGCACAAAAAAAAGTCGTTTCGCACAAAGAAAAGTTGTTTCGCACAAAAAAAAGTTGTTTCGCACACACCGTTTTTCCTACATATATCAACTGTAATATATCGATAATAATAATATATAATATATAAACACTCTAATGGAAGTGTATCTTTTATCGAATAAAACAAATAAACAACGTAAATTAAGTATTTAGCAAAGAACGATCGAACCACTTCGCACACCTTCAACTTAAAACTTATAGTCCCTAACCTAAAGCACTTTATACTATAGCTACAAAAATATAGTAATAAAACTGTAAACCTATTTCATTGAATAGAGCAACAAAGGTTGAAATTGACACAAATTAAGATTTTTCGGTTTCAATTTACCGGCGTCATGAATGCTCGGAAAATTCATGGAAAAAAAAAAATTCAACTCCCAACGGCGTCTACCGTTCGAGTCGATTCGCCAGATAATTTACTTCAATGTTTTCATGACTAAAAAATCACTAGATATAGCAAATGTGTATCAAATGAAAGCTTTTATTTTATACTTCATCTTTCTACAAACTTTTCTGTTAAGAATTGAAAGAATTGAATTGATGCGAAAATTCATAAAAAACAACATTTCAACTCCCAACGGCGTCCACTGTTCGAGTCAATTCCCCCGATCGAAACACTTGTTCGCACAACTTCAACTGCAAGATACAAGCCAACAAATCCCTAACCTAAAGCACATTTCATATTTCATACTATAATTACAAAATATAGTAGTGAGACTAGAATATAATCTCTACCTTTTCCCGGCTACAACGTAATGCACTTATCATCGGCTTTCCCGGGGGTCGACCCCCGGGACACCCCCAGGGAATTGATATTTTGGTCAAACAAAAGACTGCAAAGACCCGGGGATACAGGGCACGAAAACTGAGTCAAAAGCCCCGCCCCCGGGGGCGTGAAGGAAACACTTAAAAAAATATGTCACTGCATACTCAAACATAACTTTATAAGCTTATATTTTCAATACGGTCAATGAGCATATACTCAGAAATCCATCTAGATATATTTACTTTTGCTATGTAAATTCTTTCAACGAAAATAGTGAATTATAAAAACAAAGGAAATGCAAATAAACCGGAAAAACACATACATCATAAGTTCGCCTGGTTATAGCTGTATTAAAGACAATCTTTCTCAACACTAGTTTTTCTTACCTCGAGAAACAAATTCATTGTAATCCTCGGCCAAAACTGCCTTTCTCTTTTTTCGATCTCCACTCCAAGCTTTAAAAAGAGGCATAGCCAAGTCCAACAAGTAGATTAAAGCAGTCTTCAAACACTTTAAGCAGCTTTCAAGCGAATTATGTGCTCGATGGTGTTACGCATTCCCATAATAATAAACTTGACACAGGAATCCCAATTCGGGCAAATCCCGTGGGGTAGTCCCGGGGGTCGAACGAATCGTTACTATATGTGTATAATCCCCCGCACCCGCGGGAACGAAAAACTTGCCAAAATCAACAAATCCCCTACTAATCCCGGGGGTGTTCCGGGGGTGTCCCGGGGGTCGACCCCCGGGAAAGCCGATGATAAGTGCATAACAGCCGATTTACAAGTTGTCCAAGAAAGGGCGAAACATCAAATCTAACACAAACTTTTTTCTTTGAATTGTTGATTATTCACACAATATCAAAGCAAAACTAATCATTAAAAGTGATTATTTTTGTTAGGATAATAATTTTTCTTTATTAAAATCGAAGTTTGCTAGACGTTTTAAAAGAGACTTGTCTAGACGGCACTTAACGCTGAGTGTCGACACTGTGTGAGCACGTGTGAATCCATGAGAACGCTTTTAAAAGTGCATTTTCACTCCAAGAACGTTTTAAAAAGTACTTCTGATGTTAGCTTGGAGTTTGTAATATAATAAAATGGGTTATTTTTGCAAACAACTCACAGAAAACGTTCGAAAACTTATAAAAAACGAAGACAACGTGAAGGTGTGAAATCTTTGTTTACGTTTGGTAAGTTTGCTTTTCAACGATAACTCACACAGTTTTTTCTTTCTTTGAACCAAAAAGTGATAGTATTCAAAAATAGGAACTTTCTGACTAACTTTATACCATTTAAAAGGTTTCTAGAGAACTTTCAAAATGAATTTCACAAGTGTAATGACGAAGTCAGATATTTCCTCCGTACTTTAATATTCGCGCCAGTCTCGCTTCGTAGTGCTTCGTTAGAGAAGGTTTTACTCTCAATTCAAAAGATTCAAAAAATCTATAATCTTACAGTAAATTGAATTCTACTAATAAATTTAAAAAAACTGTTGAAATATTTACCATAGTTTTGATTTTATATGTCGCGATCACGATCAAGTGCCAATAAATGTGTCAATTTCAGAATTTTATTTCCTGTTTGACCAAAATACAACTAAAACTCTTTAGAATAGAAGGCTCGACTTCTACAAAGAATATGTGGAAAAATCATGAGTTTGAACTAGACTTTTTAAAGGGCCGATTTATACACCAAGTCGACTTATTAAAACACTGGCAAATATGGTACCTAATTTAAGCTAACCGCGTTGTTCACTTACGACCTTGATCACTCGATTGTTCACTATGAAAGCTACAATTGAACTTTTATAGAGTGTTTATATTTATTAGGGCATTCATAGATTAATAATGTCGAAATATTACAGTTGATATATGTAGAAAAAACGGTGTGTGCGAAACGACTTTTTTTTGTGCGAAACGACGTGGGCGAAACAGCATTTGTGCGAACTGACCCATATTCATCTCACTATCACCACCATGGTTATGATGACATCCATCATCATTATCATCATCTCACTATCACCACCATGGTTATGATGACAACCATCATCATTATCATCATCTCACTATCACCACCATGGTTATGATGACAAAGATCAGCATTATCATCGTCATGATTAGTATTAGCATCATAATGCTTTTACTTACTTCAGGCTTGATCCCCTAACACCAGATCCATATGTTACAATATCAGGCTTAATGCGACCATAGCCACCAGGCAATTCCTACAAACACAGCATTATACAGGCATATTATATAAACAATCAGTAGTTATTATAATATTTAATTTTAATATTTATCATTTCTCTACTTTCACATAACCATAATGCCTTCAGGTTTGGGGTAAATGCTGTGAATCAAATTTGTTTGATTTGAATTACAATAGACCAATTTGGCTAACACGTTGCTATGTATGTTTCCACTCAATTCAAATCTTTTGGGAATAAGATTATTTGTCTTATGTATTTCGACATCACAGGGAAAATGTTTGGAACAAAAGTTTTTATTCCCAGTGGTTTTGAATTGGGTGGAAACGTACATAGCAACATGTTAGCCAATTAGATCTATTGGTTTGATTTACATTAATATACATTTAGCTACCCCCCCCCTCCCCCCCCCAAAAAAAAAAAAAAAAAACAGAAGGCATTGTGGTTATTGTGAAAGTATAGAATTGCAATAAATCAGTATAGAATGCACACTGTACTTACCCATGTAGTCATTCCCCTAGAAGAGAATCTAGCAATATGATCATCAAAGGTAATACCACCAACACCTATCACATCCATCTGATCAGCTGGGTTATTAAGGGTACTAAACACAAAACATTTAACAAATATTACATATCATTTATTGATAACCAAGGTGAATATGGTGGAGTAATAAATAACCCAGGACAAAGTCAAGGTTATTATTCACTAAAATTCATTGAGCCTGATGAGGCATGTGAAATGCTGAAATGCTGTAGGTGATTTTCGAAAAAAAAGTCAAAGTTTTGGAACCAACCTCACATTTATATTAATAGTTATTATTATAATTTAATATTATATTTTTGGCAATGTAAGTGTACATACCCATATAATGGCCCATCATTTCCAATAGCTGAAACCATGACAACACCATTTGCTGTTAGTTCCCAAACCTGTAAACAATGCAAAGAGATTATGAGCATGGTTAATTTTGAGTTCAAAGTACGACTGCTCTTAAAGTTACTGTGCGACTCAGAGTACCGTAGTCACTTACAAAAACTTTTGACGAATTTTTTTGACATTATTTTGACATTTTTTCATCTCAATCGGACCAATTACAGACATCAAAGTTTCTAAATTCTCCACCTCTCAATATAAACTCAATATAAACATGTACCTGATTGGTCCAATTCAGATGAAAAAATGTCAAAATAAAGTCAAAAATTCATTAAAAGTTTTTGTAAGTGACTACGGTACCGTGAGTTGCACAGTTAATGCAAGAAAACTGGCAACATTGTTAGAATTTCCATACCCAAAAATACATGAATATAATGTTATCAAGATACATGAGAAAAATATCAATTTGGGGGAGGGGGAGGGGGGGGGGGGGGGTTATCATGCAAACTTTACAGCATCAAAGTGTTATCACCTTGTCCACAAAGGGTTGATCCATGAAGTCAGGTCCACCTATGCTAAGGTTAAGAACATTCAGTTTTTTAAGGATGGCGTAGTTAAAGGCATCTAGGAACCATGATGTGTATGAAACCTGTTACAAACAAACAAAACAAGTTAGTGGGTGGCATGGGTGGCCTAATGGTGAGAACACTGGTCTTCCACTGCTGGGGTCCATGTTCGAGTCCCTGCTCGGGCATGGATTATATGTGAGTTGAGTTAGTTTGATGTGCTCTTCTCTCCTATGCCACAAGGGTTTTTATCCGGGAATTATAAGAATTACACACTATTGAGGCTGAGTTTGTTTGACAAAAAAAGGTGAAAAAGTCTATTAGGTGTATAATCCATTTCTGGAAGCCAATGACAATAATGAGTTGAACCACTTCAAAATTCCACCAGCTGTAGTCAAATTCTAAAGAACATATTACACGCTATCAAGACTGAGGTTGTATTAGGTGTATAATCCATTTCTGGAAGCCAATGACAATAATGAGTTGAACCACTTCAAAATTCCACGGGCTGTAGTCAAATTCTAAAGAACATATTACATGCTATCGAGGCTGAGGTTGTTTGATGAGAACTGTGTAAAAGGTCTACGATGACAATAATAAGTCTGTCTGTGAAGTAAGGTGGCTGTTTACCTGATTGTTGGTGAAAACTCTAAAGATGTGCAGCTCTGCATCAGGAGCAAAGCCAAGGCACTCCTGAGAACTTGCAATTACACCAGCAACAAATGTACCATGTCCAAGACCTGCATCACAAAGACAAATTGTAACATTGGTGTAGTATTACCTGTGTAATTAGTTGTGGGTTTCCCTGTGGTAACCCTTTTCCAACATGGCTGTCAATTAAAGTTGCTGTTGAATCGGAAGCTATATACAGGGGTTCTGGCATTATGCGGAGGTGCGGACCCGCATAATTGACTACTTTCCGCATAATCCCGCATAATTTGCCAAAAAAAAAAAAATAGATAAAAGCACCAAAAATGCACCAATGAAACAAATTAAATAGATAAAACAATAGATATATATTAGTTATCTCCCTTGCATGCTTGAATAGTTTTTTTGCCGTTTTGTTACAGTCGTACGAAGTACAAATTGTTCATTTTCACGGCTTACAAACCAGCCGTCAAAGCGACGCCATTTTGTTTTTATTTCTATAGTATTGGGCTTCCTGTATCTCGGCCCAGGCCCATGCTGTTTGGCGGTTTTCCAAGATGGCGGTTTTCCAAGATGGCGGAACGTTTAACGGAAATCGTTAGTTCTTTGGTTATAGTGTTGTTATTAGTTTGAATTATTGATAAAAAACGAATGATATGACATTTATGTGTAAAAAAAGAACCGAAATAGGAGAGCTAAAGTAATTGAATTAGTTTTATTTTAAGTTTTAAGCGATTACGTCATCCCGCATAATTTTCCGCATAATTTATCGTTTCTTCCGCATAATCTTCCGAAAAAATTCCGCATAATTTTGATTTTTCCTCCGCATAATGCCAGAATCCCTGTATATAGGAGGGGTTGTCACTAATTGTAAGCAGCTTTAGTAATAAACTGGGCAAATATAGGGGGTTATGATATTTTTTACCAACCAGGAAAAGGGGGGGTTGTATAATATTTGGAAAAGAAAAGACAACCACCTCATGTTTTTTTATAATTGAGAAAACACTACTGGTTGTACTTTAAGGTGGCTCGAGGTAGTTTTGAATGGCGCACACATCCCTTTTTGAATTTGCAATTACATGATCTTATCTTCGCCCCATGAATGTGAATTTTTTACCAAATGACAGTCTTGGATGAAAGTTTCGAATGATGTTTTAATTATGCTAATCAAAGTTTCCATAGCAACGATAAACAACTCTTTTGTAAAATGTTTTTTCTTAAATATCTTTTGAATTTGAGCTGATTGCGAAAAACCAATAAATGTGCTATAAACTGCTACGTTTAGCACATCAATTGGGAAAGTTAGAAGAAAAGTTATCTGTTCGATAACGAATAAATCACGAAAACATTTAAATGTGTATTTTGTTTGTGTGTAAATATAAGCGGTCATAACATTTCATAGGATGCACAAATTATGATTGTAATACTGCAGAATGTTTCCTTGGACCTCAATTTAAACTCCCTGCGGAAAGCTCTGGTTAATATGTAGGTAATGCAGAGATCGAGCTTTTTATTAAAATGAAGTTTTGCTTGACGTTTTCACTCTTCCATAACTACGATCACAATTGCGTATAACTCACAAAAGAACAAACGAAAATGAGTGATATCTTTGCAATACAGTTTTAGATATATAATTAATAATGTTACAAAATTTCAGTCAAATCCATATAAAAGAACGTTTTTAAAAGTAGCGCCGAAGTTGAAGTACGAAAGTAGCGCCCGCCGAATGAAAATTTACTACAACGAGCGTGACATCGCGTGTTTATTTCAGTGGCTAAATAACATGCAGCGCACAGTGTTAAATTCCTCTATGCACGCTTAGTCTAATGAGAAATCTTTTTTATATTGTAATTATTGAAAGTTTCTTATTCTCATCGCGCATTCTAGCTCGAATACAACATGGGTCGTACTTTTCGTGTAGATGTTAAACGTGGGAAAAGGGAACAATTAAAAAAGTCGAGGGAAAAACGGTGAAAGGAACAACCAGTTATATTATTAAAGCGACCCACCCGAAAAAGCAGCAAAACATGTACCCCTTCTTCGAACAACCCGCACGCCTGATTTCTTGAAGAAGAATTACATCATAAACATGAAATGTCTTCTGGATGAGTTGAAGGCGTGTTGCAGTTGTAATGAAGATTCATTACTTTTAGAAGATGTCAAAATGAGAATAAGAAACTTTCAATAATTACAATATAAAAAGAATTCTAATTAGACTAAGCGTGCATTGAGGAATTTAACACTGTGCGCTGCATGTTAATCAGCCACTGAAATAAACACGCGATGTCACGCTCGTTGTAGTAAATTTTCATTCGGCGGGCGCTACTTTCGTACTTCAACTTCGGCGTTACTTTTAAAAACGTTCTTTTATATGGATTTGACTAAAATTTCGCAATATTATTGACTATATATCTAAAATTGTACTGCAAAGATATCACTCATTTTCATTTGTTCTTTTGTGAGTAATACGCAATTGTGATCGTAGTTATGAAAGAGTGAAAA
Organism: Metridium senile; assembly: GCA_949775045.1. Taxonomy (NCBI): domain Eukaryota; kingdom Metazoa; phylum Cnidaria; class Anthozoa; order Actiniaria; family Metridiidae; genus Metridium; species Metridium senile. The sequence goes on from OX459100.1 coordinate 7,181,583, forward strand.
CGTCAAGCAAAACTTCATTTTAATAAAAAGCTCGATCTCTGCATTACCTACATATTAACCAGAGCTTTCCGCAGGGAGTTTAAATTGAGGTCCAAGGAAACATTTTGCAGTATTACAATCATAATTTGTGCATCTTATGAAATGTTTTGACCGCTTATATTTACACACGAACAAAATACACATTTAAGTGTTTTCGTGATTTATTCGTTATCGAACAGATAACTTTTCTTCAAACTTTCCCAATTGATGTGCTAAATGGAGCAGTTTATAGCACATTTATTGGTTTTTCGCAATCAGCTCAAATTCAAAAGATATTTAAGAAAAACCATTTTACAAAAAAGTTGTTTATCGTTGCTATGGAAACTTTGATTAGCATAATTAAAACATCATTCGAAACTTTCATCAAAGACTGTCATTTGGTAAAAAATTCACATTCATGGGGCGAAAGTAAGATCATATAATTGCGAATTTAAAAAGGGATGTGTGCGCCATTCAAAACTACCTCGAGCCACCTTAAATACTAAAATCAATAGTAATGTCAGACTTTGTGTAAAGTATTGCCAAAAGAAACCATGACAACACTAATGTAAACACTTTATCTGTTGCTTTCTGCAGCTTCGTGAGGTACATCAGACATGACAGGTCTGAAAACTTGTCTGAGCTGCACCATTTAAAGAATTTAATATATATCATGGGGGGGGGGGGGGTGTACGTAATATTTGGAAAAGACAACAGGTGATTTTGCCGACCCCCCCCCCCCCATACACTAATAAATGAGAGCCCCCTTACCATCTTCTAGAGTCTTTTCTTCTGTCCAGTTTGTCCTGTCCTTGACTTTCTTGAAATGAGGATGGTTCTTCGGTAGTCCAGTATCAAATATGGCTACTTTAATATCATTGCCTGTAAATCCTTTACCCCAAAGAACATCTGCTTGAAGGACTAGTGACACCTTGAAGAGAAGATATGTAGATAGTTCAGCATAAACAATTTATATATATGTGAGCGTAGTGTTTACAAGTGTTGGTATTGTGATGCTAATTTGCCAGCCATTTTTACAATAGATTTTTTTTTAATTTTCTTTGTTCTAATAACAATGGTTGGTTAGCAAAACCATAACAAAATACATCACTGTAGGTCCACCTGTTGTGTCACAAATATGTTAGACTGCAAAACAGTCCCTACTTTTACAAGAAAACTCCGTGAGAGAATTCCTTCCCATACTTAAAATCTGTACAGACGTGGCGCACATGAGAAAACGCTATTTTCTCATTGGCTGAAATCGGGCTCTTCTTTCATCACTAGTTCTTAGCTGCCTGCACGCTATTGGGTGTTATTTTGAGTAACTTCAAACTCAGCTCTTTTGCGAACACACACATGGCTGCCATGAAATCCTTCGCGATGATCTTCAACATTATTCTGGTACCTGTTTTGGTAGAGATCTCAACAAACGTCTTCCTTCAGGGTTATGCCTATGTTGTGTTTGCCATAAACCTTGACCCTGTAATGATAACAAGTGGACAAATCATACTCAGAACATCCTCTTCCTAAGTCAACTCTTTGTAAAAAAGATGTGCATATATGTTACATTTTTAAACTTCTTGCAGTGGCTTTTTACAGTGCCTATTCATTACTTTATTTTGACCATATTAATTGTAAGAGCACTGACATTGATGTAGTGCGCTAAGAATGAAATTATTATTATCAAATTATTAATAATTCAACCACTAGGGTTCAAGGGTCAACATGCAAAAGGCATTTTAGGCTACTGTCACTCTTGAAAACGTAATCAGTCTGTATCTTCATAACTTGATTGATGCATTTATGTTACATTTTTAAACTTCTTGCAGTGGCTTCTTACAGTGCCTATTCATTACTTTATTTTGACCATATTAATTGTAATATTAAATTATTATTATCAAATTATTAATAATTCAACCACTAGGGTTCAAGGGTCTACATGCAAAAGGCATTTTAGGCTACTGTCACTCAAACGTAATCAGTCTGTACCTTTCATAACTTGATTGATGCATTTAAAAAATATTCCTTTTTCATCTTTGCTAGCTGTGTAATTATGAATGGGGCTGTAAATAGAACCAATTTAATACATACCACTGCTAAACTTGATCTGGTCGTTCTCCTAAAAGAAAATTATAACTCATTATAATTTGTAAAGGAAAGGTGTACAATGGTACCTCTATTAAGTGGTTATCCATTAACCGGTCACCCACTATTAGGCGGCCACAATAAAACTGCTTAATAGAGGTACCACTGTATATAAATATGTACAATCTAGAAGATATCTCCATTGTTTTATAAGAGCTGCCCACCTTGCCATCCAGCTTGATTGCCAACACCCTTCTTCTCCATCATTACAATCAACATGTTTAAACGTCTCATTCTTTTGCTCTGTTGTATCTGAAATAACAATAATTATTACTGCTTTAAGTATAATTTCAAAAACTCTAATTAATAAATTAATAAATCATAACCGTGGAGGTTTTAAATCTTTAGAATTTTCTCTAAAAACATTTATAAATTCTGATTTTTTTTTCACAAATTAAAACATAAAATATACTAAGGTCAGAGTTTTTGAAGCAGTTTAATAAACTTGTGATTATGTTTAATCAGGTCTTAAACCACTCCGCTACACTAAAACCACTCATCTATGTATAAATTATACTAAATACCTTCAACACTATGTAGAAATCGTTGCACTTTCTTCTGTGAAGTAACTGTTTTAATCATTGGATGTTTATTCAGCGCTTTGATACCACGACTTGTGTCACCTTTCAGCTGATAAAAAGATATAAAACTAGTGTCATTTTCCTTCATATTACAACAGCTAAGTCACCATATTATATATTACTACTATCACTGTTCAATTTGATAGTGTTGCTATATATGCCTCTTAAAGTAGGGTCACCAAATAGATTAAATGGTCATGATAGCAGACGGCATTGAGATATAATGATAAATGTTGCAACTCAATATTGTTTTGCTAATAATTATATTGAAAGATATATAGCATGGAAGACAATACTCAACGAGAGTTGGCTGTTTTAGGGATACACCATTAGATAGTTTAGGTACATATGTTTTTGGTGGTGTTGTGGGGAGAGGGGTGTTGTGTGTGTGTGGGGGGGGGGGGGGAGTAGATATTGTGAAAAGAAATTGCAGCATACAAATGTTGCTTTAACCTAGAATAAAAAATATTGTAAACAATATAAAAATATTGTGCAAAGCTGGGATGTGGTGGTTGTACAATAAATGTATCTTACCAGAACTAGAGAGAAATCACTTGGGTAGTTACTGGCTGGGTTGTTACGGGGGATGGTATTCCATGACAAAATTCCTGATGATAACAAAGCTGCCTCAACATACTTATGTCTCGTGCTACTGGGGTAGTATCCATTAAAAACAACTATGAATTCTAGAAAAAGAAAAACAATGAATAGTCAAAAACACTGGTGGGTAAACTACAATCATTCGTCCAATTCAGCATCCTAGGGAACCCAGGGGTTATTTTCTGTCACTCGTTTCTCGCTCCCTGAAAAAAAAACCTGGGCACGAAGTTTGTTGGAGCTCGTTCTGGAAGTCCTGATTCTAACTGACTGGACACTGGATCTCAACAGCTCATTAGGGATATTGACAGTGAAAGCTGCCTTGAGGAAAGAGTATCTATATAATACTCCACAATGATTTGATCTGCATGATATTGATCCTATTTTGTTTCTGTTGTTTGCCGTCAAAAGATCCACTACATGATATATGGGCCAGATTGGAATAAAGACTTTGTCTTTATCTGTCATTACTCAATAAAGATTAATTGATTGATAACATTTTTGGGGTATTCTGTAGATGCTACGTCTTCAAGGAAACTTTGAACTGTCAAGTTCCCTATTGAACTGTCAAGATATCAACAATGTGAGATTGACAATCAAGATTGTTAAAACCTGACTTATCAATTGCCCTTGGGGGTGGCCATAAAATGACCCTTTGTGATGGGAGCATATATATAGAATACCCAACAAAACAATGAAGTGGATGTTTTGAAAAACAAACAACAGGAACAACAGAAGATGATAAACATAATTTGCATGGTATTCTATAGTTGCCTCTAAGATGATGATAATTATGTAAAAAACGAAAAAAACACAAATGAGTCAGGTCAGGTAGCTTATTATAATAAATATTGTACAACTTGTCTGATACTGATTGGTTTGAAATAACCATGGTAATATGTAATACTACACGATTATTTACGCCATGTGATATATCTCAATAATCTATCTTAATGTTTTTAGGGGGAAATATCAACAATTTCGTAAAAATACACGCCATAAAAATCCAGGATTCAGCTGAATAAATGAGGTTTTCGTGTTAATTAGGGCGCTAATGAAATACTTAGAGTAGAAAGTGTTATAACCATTTAAAGTGATAGTTTTTGTATCAATGAATTCTATACTAACCATTTTCTACTATAGAAGACTTGTAGTCGAAGTAGGTTTGGTTTGAAGAAGTGTTTTTAGCGGTGTTATCAGGGCAACGTGAGGAAGAAACGACCAAACATGTCCACAGCAAAACAACACAAAAAGACGTTCTTTTTGTCGTTTTTACATCACGAAATTTAGCCATAAGAAGACGAAAGAGAAGAAAAACTATAAAATATCTAAAGGCCAATCCATTAGTGGCTAAAAAGTGAGATTTCTAGCCTTAAAATTAGGAGAAATCTCGAAACGCTATTCACGTTTTTCACACAGTCTATGCATATGCATGTCTGCCGTGAAGAAAGAATCCCCACTGAAGTCACGTGGTATGAATACAGTCACGCTATTGGTAGCTTTGTGTATCTCGGAAACGGAAATGGGAGAGAATGGAATGCGGCTTGATATGTAACGCAATACTTTTGCTCTTGTTCATTAAATTATTCTCTTTTTGTCTGGAATAATTCTGATTGTAATGCATTTTACTAGCGTCCGAAATATTAATAAGTTTTACTCTAGCTTCAAATGTGGCGCAATAGTAACGCAATCCATTTACTACATCCGGTATTAAAAACGTGATTATTATTTTTACATTTTATTTCTTTCTTTCACAAATTTTGTGCATAAATATATGGTGTTTTTTTTTATCTTGATGCTGTTTTTTGTTCTAGTTCCATTATTAAAATAAAATCAAAAAAAAATATCTTTGAATATTTGTAAAGCGTTTGGTGCGTTTGGGCTTCCTGTGGTATTGAAAATTTTCTGACGAAATAACAGCAAGAAATGCAATCAGTAGCAAATTTACTATAAATTATTTTATCGGTTTAGGAAGCCATTTTATTCACACTCCAAATACACGCAAAATAAAGGTATGTAAATGATTTTTCAGGCGTAAAATAACAAGAAAATGTAATTGTTTTGTAATGATTTTGGGAGTGTATCGAATACTGTTGATCAAAATATTAAAAGTAAGTCCTCTTTTCGATCGACCGTATAAATGTTCCAAATGTTGCAACTCATGTATTTACTAGCTTTGACTATTCAAGCAACTGATTTAAGCTAATATTTCTACAGTTATTATCGATTTGTTTATTGTTCTTTAAAATATATAAGTTTGATAATCTATTTATAAAGGTAAGGACGAGATTTTAGGGTTTACTATCAAAACTGTCAAACTGATCAACACCAACAATCTTACATATATACAGAGGGTCCTGAGGGGGTAAAATGGGAGCTGGGATTGGCCTTATTTTTGACTGGGAAAATGGGATTGGATGCATTGGGACTGAGATTTACAAATAAAAGAACAATAGAAAATGGGAATGGGATTGAAAACTTGAGCAAAACTGATGGGATTATGTGATTTTTGACTGGGATTTGGTCAAAACATAAACTGGGAAATGGGATTCAGACATGATTCAGATCAGATTTAATTGAATATGATTAAGAGTTATATCTTTTTTCAGATGTCAGCTGAAGGTGGATCAAAGAAGGAAGAAAAAAGGCCACAGTCCCCTCCTCCAGGCTTTAAGAAAGTTAACAAGGAACTGTGGGAAGGTTGTAAAAGATCATTGAATCGAAGACCTGTCAACAAACACACTGGAGTATATGCCTATCATTGTGACGACTGCATGTGTGGCATGGCTGGCTGGCCATGTCGTAGAGAGGGGTCGATATGGAGCTGTTGTGGAGACACGGAGAAGTACAGTATGTGTACTGGAAAGACAACAAATGTGAAAGGATGTTTTTAATTGAAACTGAATTGAGCTAGCTTATAAAACTAACATTACAGGCTTTGAAAACAATGGTAGAAATTGAGGGGGGAAGGGGTGGAGGGCAGCATTTTTCATGCTCAACCAGGAGCATGAAGTACTTTACGGGGAGGGATCACAAGAATTTGTGCAAATGAAAGTCAAAATGTCCCTCCCCTCCCTCCCTGTAAATTAATGTGCAAACTTATTCAAGCAATGCTTTCAAGTCATGGCTATCATGCAAAAGTTATACAACAGCTTGTCCCGAGCACCTCAATGTGAATTAGCCTTCTTCTATGGTTCTCTCCCTTCCTGACAATTAATATAGTTGCATTTAAATTATTGTATTATTAAACACAATCTATTAAACAACTGTACTAAAATTGTTTACATTTGTTTGACTCATTCATTTTTTTTTCTTTCATAAATAGTTGATAAAAACCGTTATGGATGTTTTCTACTTCAGTCCCTTAGTAAACTTTAAAACATATTAATTTAAATTTTCTGAATATTTCTCTCGCATAATTTTGTTGCGACTGGGCTTCCTGTGGCATGGAATTTTTTTTTTTAATCCCAAAGCGGCCATTTTATTTCTGTCCAAACACACGCAAAATTAAGGTATGTTTATGATATTTCTGGTATAAAATGTTAAAAATACGTTATTGTTTTCATAACTTTGAAGCATATATTTGTTATTTTGGAATGTATGAGTTGATTTAATTATTTAAAACCGAACTTGTATCATTCGTACTTTCGATGTTTTCTAATTGCATGTTATTAAACGCGTTTTTCTTTTTGTTTTTAAGTTAATTGGTAATGTAAGGGTTATTTTCAATGTTTGTTTTACATTATAAGCAGTTTATTTCGCCTTCTTTAGATACACATGTTGGCTATTTTTTATGAAAGTAAGAAAGGTTTTGCTTTAAAATCCTGCAGTTAAGATTAATTAAGCTAAGAAATTTCAAAAATGACTTTTAATTATAAGCTCAACACTTACCCTGGAAATAATCGAATAATAATTGTTGGAATTCCTAGATTTTTCTTGGTATTGCAAGATGTTTTGTAATCTGATAAGGGTTCATTTTATTGTTACCCTGATAGCAGAGGTTCCTTTCTCTTACCTAGAACGACGAGAAAAGAAACCTCTGCCGGCAACCGGTTGTTATTCCTGTTGAGTATGCGCGTTTTCCAAAGGTCAACTGATTAGGTTTTTGCGTGACAAGTTAAAATATCGTATTTCGTACAATGAGCAAAGATTGCGAAATGCTCTCCAGTCGTCAAAAACTCCAGTTAAAAAATATAAGAACGACATTGTTTAGTGAGTAGATTATATCTAATGTTGCGTAGAGCTAAAGCGATTGTTAATATTAAATCTTGTTGGTCCTGGCCTCGACTGATTGAAATCAAAAGTAAACATCAACGTTAATTAACGCTTGGGAAAGTGATGTTTTCTGTCATCGCATGGTTGAAAAACCAGTTTAAAACCAGTTTATAATTAGATAGCCCATAATGTTTTACATCCAGAAACTTGGATGTAATTATCGGGTACCGGCAGAGGTTTCTTTTCTCGTCGTTCTAGGTAAGAGAAAGGAACCTCTGCTCGCAGGGTATTTTATTGTAGGGTATTGTTTTTTCATTTTTCTCATTTGCATTATTACCCCTGGTTCCAGAGGGGCTTATTTTCTTTTATAGGGAATAATATGAGCTATATTGAGTTGCGAAGCAACGATACTCTACCAAACAAACAAAATACATACAAAATAGTCCTCAAAACTACTTTAAATCGTTAAAACTCCTCAAACTTCTGGCATCCAGGGTACATTTAGCCTCCTCCGCAGGCAACTTTTTTCACTTTTGGGCTTCCTTTTTTGAGAAGCGAGTCGAAGAGAGATCGACTGGAACTGGGAGCGAAAAAAATGAGGGGGGATCGTCCCTCACTCTTGGCCCCAATCCTTCTCTCGGAAATCCCACAGGAAACCCAAAGGAATCCCAAAAGAGAAAAAGGAGTAGCCTGCGGAGGAGGCTAGGGTACATTTGTATAAGCATTAATTAATATACAAATTCATTTATTTGTTAATAATCAAAATGTTAGTAAATAAGAGGAGCACCCCATGGTGCTAAGATCCTTAATTGAGATAGTATTTGAGATAGTAACAAAGATAACTGTTATTTAGTGGGACCATAGGATCTGGAATTAAGCAAAATAATAACACATCAAACAAACATAACAGCTTTAATATTTTTAAAATTTTGTGATGCATACACATGGTGAATCAACAGGAAGCTACTGTGAAACAGTGAGTATTACTCAATATTTCAATGGACATTACCAACAATCTTTCTCAAGAACACAGTACATATTTATAAACACCCAGATAATCACAACACATCAACATATCACTTATACCTGGGTTCAAACCAGTCATTTAAATAGATTTAGTTCAATATACATTTTTTTCAGATGTCTGCTGAATGTGGATGCAACAAGGAGGAAAAAAGGGCACAGTCCCCTCCTCCTGGCTTTCAGAAAGTTGAGGGGGTTTATTGGGAGGCTTGTAACAAAGTGTCGAAACGAAGACCTGTCAACAAACACACAGGAGTATATGCCTATCATGCTGACGACTGCATGTGTGGCATGGCTGGCTGGCCATGTTGTAGAGAGGGGTCCATATGGAGCTGTTGTGGAGACACGGAGAAGTACAGTATGTGTACTGGAAAGAAAAAGTAACTGGCCTCAAGAACAATTGTTCATGACTGACTCACCATTCACACATGAGCTTAGTAGAATTCATATGAAGGAAAGAGCTAAAAACATTTAATAATTAATTAACAATTAATACTTAACTGTGAAATTCACTCAATCCCAACATTCCAATGTTTCATTTATAATTGTAATAAAGAAATTTATAATTATATAGTTATTTGACTAATTTTCCTAGAAAGCAGAGGCTCTTCTCAATTTAGTATTTTACTTTGTAATTTCTTCTTGTTAAAAATCAAGAGAAATCCTCTGGCCAAACAAGCTTAGTTCTTTTAATATGCTGAGCCAATCAGAAGTCCTTGGCATTCTAATTGGCCAAAATCTGTGATGAGCTTAATTTGATTGGACGGAATCTGACAACTTGAGCTCTAATGGTTATAATTGAGTGTTAATCAAATCAACATAGAAGTGAGGTTCAAAGCTCAATTGGTCAGAGGTTTATTTCTTGTTGCTTACAAACTGTCAGAGTATTACCAAAGGAAGAAAGAAAAAACCTCTGATAGAATTCCCCTCAATTAAAAATAAAACAGCACAAGTCAATAATAATTGTTCTTTATATGTTAATTTTTTACATCTTGACATAAAAATACAATTGAATATTTGAAAATTAAATACTATAAAATGAAAAGTTCTATGAAAGACTAAAATGCACACAAAAATACACTTATGTAATATTATAACTTGATGGCAGTATTATACATGAAACATTTTGCCATACAAACACTGAAAATTGAATACTTGAAAATTAAACAGTACAAACTGAACAGTTCTACGTAACACTTAAATACATTATATATATGCACGCAACAATACATTAATTATTTACCTTACAAAAATTAATGTAACATTTTAATTCCCAGCACAGATCTGTGAAATAAACAACTCTTGGGGTATGAATGATTAAATAATGCTGTTTAATGCTGTTTAATGTAAATTATACTCCTTATTCAGTTATCACTATACTAGGAGGTGCTGCTATATGTAGCTGCTACGGCTAAATTACATTCAAATTAAATAACTTACTAAATATATAATATATAATAAATAAATGGCTTATAAATAGATAGATAATTAAATTAAACAATGTATATATATATAAAAATTAATAAATTAGTGAGAATAGTTTAGGGCTGGTAGTGCGATAGACTTAAAGTCTTAATTCAATCTTAGTTATATTATCAGCCAGGGGAATATAATTCCAGACTGCTACTGACCAAGGGTAGAACGAGTATTTATATATACATTTGTAGAACATTGTAGGTGACAGTAGGGAGAGTAATTAGGTAGTCTGGATGTTCTGGTTATAGGGGTAACTTCCTCAGGGAGCTGTATGCCAACAAGCCCTTGATGGATTTTAAAAAACATAGACACTTGGGACAATAATCTATGCTTTTCTAAGGAGACCCATTCTAACTAATAATTTTATATGACGTCATCACTTCACCACTCTATTCTTGCTTCAAATGTAGCACAATAGTTGCATTTCAATTATTGTAACAGAATCTGTTTAATTACAACTGTAATAAAATTGTTTACATTTGTTTGACTCATTCACTATTTTTTCTTTCATAAAAAGTTTATAAAAACCGTTATGGATGTTTTCTACTCCAGGCCCGTAGTAAATTTTTTTAAATATATTAAATTTAATTTGTTGCGACTGGGCTTCCTGTGGCATGGAATTTTTTTAAATGAAATAATTCATTTTTAATTCCAAAGAGCAGCCATTTTATTTCTCTCCAAACACACGCAAAATTAAGGTATGTTTATGATATTTCTGGTAAAAAAATGTCAAGAATACGTTATTGTTTTGCTAATTTTGAAGGATATATTTGTTATATTAGAATATGAGTTGATTTATTACCGAATTGAACAAAATGTAGCATACGTATATATTTTCAATGTTTTCCAATTGCATGTTTTTTAACGCGTTTTTCTTTTTAATTGGCAATGTTAAGGTTATTTTCAATGATTTGTTTACATTATAAGCAGTTTATTTCGCCTTCTTTAGATATAATTACAAGTTTGGCACGTAATTTGTTATGAAGGTATTCCAGTTAAAATCCAGTTTAATAATTACAGTGAGCTACGACATTCGAATCGTCAACACTTTGAGTTTTTTATTACTTTTTTTAACCCATATATTCCTAGATCTTTCTTGGTATTGCTAGATGTTTTGTAAATTGTCTGATAAGGGTTCATTTTATTAAAGGGTATTATTTTTTTCATTTATCTCATTTGCATAGGCATTAAATTTATATACAAAATTTATTCATTTTGTTGTTGTTAATAATCGAAATGTTAGATAATAAATTAAACTGTCAGTTAGGTTTGTAGAAAAGTGCATGTGGAATTGGTACAAACAAACCTAATATATAGCTTAAATTTACAACATTTTGGTTGAGTGAACATGCATGCATACACAATGTGAAATATCAATTGGCAGCTATACTGCGAAACAGCGAGTATTACTCAATATTTCACTGGACTTGACCAACAATCTTTCTCAAGAACACATAAACAACCAGATAATCACAATTACACATCACTTATACCCGGCGGGGTACTCCCTATTGAAAGAGGGTGGGGATGCTTGCCGAAAATTCTGAAATTGACCCCTAACAGGGACCTGTATTTTGAAAAGATGGGCGTGGCAGTGATGAAATTTCACCCCTAAGAGGGACCAGAAAGGGGATTAAAATAAAAATCAATCTTTGAAAAGAAGCATTGTTGTTGATATCTTATACCCTAAAAGGGACCACAAAACTCAGCTGGTGGGCAATCTCGTTCATTAACACCCTAAGCAAGACCGAAACCTCGATTTCAACCCCTAAAAGGGACGGCGAGGGTGATCCCCGTCCCTTTGACATCCGAGTCCCCCCTGGGCACTTATACCTGGGTTCAAAACTGTCATTTAAATAGATTTAGATTAAAGTTGCTTTATAGTCGTTATTTGTATAACAAAAACTAACGCAAGTAGGTTTGTGATCATTTTATTCTCGACGTTTCGACGCCATCCAGCGTCATTTTCAAGAGAAAATTAGTATTCAAAAATCAAAAGTTTTATACAGTAATAATGGTCCAATGATAATAGTCTAATAGATTTAGTTCAATATACTTTTTTTCAGATGTCTGCTGACCGTGGATGCAACAAGGAGGAAAAAAGGGCACAGTCTCCTCCTCCTGGCTTTCAGAAAGTGCATGGGGTATATTGGGAGGCTTGTAACAACAAAAACGCGATAAGAAAACCAGTCAACAAACACACTGGAGTGTTTGCCTACCATGCTGACGACTGCATGTGTGGCATGATTGGCTGGCCATGTTTTAGAGAGGGGGCGATATGGAGCTGCTGTGGAAGCACCGAGAAGTACAGTATGTGTACTGGAAAGAAAAATTAACTGACCTCAAGAACAATTGTTCATGACTGACTCGCCATTCACACATGGGCTTAGTAGAATTCATATGAAGGAAAAAGCTAAAAACATTTAAGAACAATAATTAATTGTGAAATTCACTAAACCCTAAGATTCATTTATAATTGCAATAAAGAAATATAATTCATTCTTATTGTTATTTGAAGAGTTTCCCTAGGGTACAAACATTTAATCCGTGAAATAAAATCTATTTTTTACTGTCTAATACAGTCGAAGCTCCATTAAGCGGACACCCTTGGGAAACAAAAAAAGTGTCCGTAAGTAGAGCTGTCCGCCTAATAGAAAGGGTTCTTAAAACGGGTAAATAACGTAAAATAGTCTCATCTTGCGCTTACAAAAGCATTTCTAAAGACCAATAATAGCAATTAAAGACAAAGAATAGTCTGACTCAATGATTTATTCAAAAGGATTTAATTAAAAATAATCAATATTTTAACAACTGTTCTATTAGATAATCATGGTCTGGTGTAACACAAGTCTAACACGAGATAAGAAATCTTACTCAATGGAAACCATAACGTACGTCTTTTGCAACAATATAAGAAAATTCAAATCGTTTTCAGCTTTAGAACGACTATGTGAGGCATATATAATGTGAAAACTTAAAAATATTTCGATGTTCAATTAACTCAACAGAGTTTTTGCACTACCACGTGACAGCATCCATGTAAGATGCCAGAACAATAGAATATTTTTCGCTTTAGTACTGTTAATTCTGTTCTTTCTTATCTAAATTACATTACAGTACTGTTAAACTTAGAAGTCGATGATGTAAACAAGGACAAATAGATTAAATTAAGTTTTTCTATTTCTAGTGTCCGCTTAAGGGAGCTTGAAAACAATAGAAAAGGTCAATTGGGATTCGTTTAAGGTGTCCGCGTCCGTTTAAGAGAATGTCCGCTAAATGGAAAGTGTGAATACAGTGTTTGTATGGAAGAAAAAACGGGGTTTTGGAAAGCTGTCCGTAACTAAAACTGTCCGCTTAGTGGAGCGTCCGCTAATGGAGCTTCGACTGTAGTTCTTATTATATTCGTGAATTTTAGTGACCATTTTAGATAAGTAAAGCTGTAATGAAGTATTGTCTCCTTTGTATTTACCTTTTCTTAGACTGTTCTAGTTGAGTGAAAAATAGGCAAACTCACAGTTAGTAGTAAATACTCAACCCAATTGTTTTCTTTTGTTCTTTATCAACTACCACAAACTTTATGGTCTATTTTCTTGCACGGTCATGTGAAAATCACTCTAGCCACTAAATAAGAACTATTTGTTAGTAACAATTCTGATTTTATTTAACAGATTAAGTGTTTGCGCTCTACCCTAGAAAGCAGAGGCTCAATTTAGTGTTTGACTTTGTAATTTCTTTTTGTTAAAAATCAAGAGAAAACCTCTGGCCAAACAAGCTTAGTCAATCAGAAGTCCTTGGCATTCTAATTGGCCAAAATCTGTGATGAGCTTAATTTGATTGGATGGAATCTGACAACTTGAGTTCTAATGGTTATAATTGAGTGTTAATCAAATCAACATAGAAGTGAGGTTCAAAGCTCATTTGGTCAGAGGTTTATTTCTTGTTGCTTAGAAACTGTCAGAGTATTACCAAAGGAAGAAATTAAAAACCTCTGGTAGAATTCCCCTTAATTAATGCGCACGGAATAGCAGCGCCCGAAAGCAGATTTTTCTTTTATCGACAAAAAAGTCAAACAAACAACAAAATACAATATTAAAATAAAACAGCACAAGTCAATAATAATTGTTCTTTATATGTTACTTTTTTACATCTTGACATAAAAACACTTGAATTAAATAAAAAAACACACAACTGAATACTTGAAAATTAAATACTACAAACTGAAAAGTTCTATGAAAGACTAAAAATGCATTATGCACACAAAAATACATTTATTAGTCATGCTAGAGGGCCCGACTCTAGGTTTACCTTTTAGTCAATCTATGTATCTATATCTATCTATGTCATGTCGCGTATAGTCCCCCATGATGCTTTGGGAACGAACACAGGAAGCCCAACGTAGAATTGTTTAGCCTCCTGTGTTGATTTCATGATTAGCCCGACTTCACACTCCTAGAGCATCTAGTTTAATATTATAAATTGGTGGCAATATTATACATCTTGGCATACAAACACTGAAAATTAAATACTACAAACTGAAAAGTTCTATGAAAGACTAAAAATGCATTATGCACACAAAAATACATTTATTTAATATTATAACTTGATGGCAGTATTATACATGATACATTTTGGCATACAAACACTGAAAATTGAATACTTGAAAATTAAAAACTACAAACTGAAAAAGTTCTATGAAAGACTCACAGTGTGACTACTGAACAACCCGGGGCAACCCAAACAAATTTTGAAATAAATAGTTTTTGAGACCAAACCAAAAAATTGTAGAGGGTTCTCACAGGCTAAGATGTTTCTTATTCAATCTTGACCTTTCCCACTAACATATAATGAAAAGTATTAGCATTTCAAGCAAAAGAGTCAATAATTTGTAGAGATTCTATTGTTCATATTCTCGATTGTGATTGTATAATTATGTTTTGGTGGTCCCGGTTTCAGAAGTCGCACAGTAAATACAATATGCACGCAAGAATACATTAATTATTTGTCTTACAAAAATTTTAACAAAAGTGAAACATTTTTATTCACATCTGTGAAATAAACAACTCTTGGGATATGAATGATTAAATAATGCTGTAGATTTGGAATAGGTTGCTATAAACTACTAGACTCTAGACTACACCAAGGCGATGGTAATGGTCTACTCTAGCTTCGCCCGCAGGCAACTTCTTGGCTTTCAACACTTGCTTGCTTTTATGGGGTTTCTGTGGGAAGGCCGAGAAAGGAAGAAATTCCTAATTTTTCCTCCAACTTTTCGTCCCTAGTATCCTCTTTTTTCTTGACATAGGAAGCCCAACATAGAAAGGAAGTCCGAATTCCAGATGGATGCCTGCAGAGTATACGACTATTTCAAATTAATTTTTTTGGAGTCCTTGTCAGTGCCTTAATCAATTCGGTATCAATTTATGATAAGTACTTTTTAATAGAATAACTGGCAGCACTGATAAGTGATCTATTGCTGTACCATTTTTGCCTGCAAAACAGGCGTTCTTTTGGATTTTTCGGAAAAATTGGTTTTGGGCTTCCTTTGTTGGTTTTGGGCTTCCTTTGTTGGTTTTGGGCTTCCTTTTTTGGTTTTGGGCTTCACAGGAACCCCAAAATCTGATTTTTCCGAAAAATCCAAAAGAACGCCTGTTTTGTTGGCTAGTTCCATTTCAGCAACAACTAGTTTTAACATTTCTACCATTGTTTTCTTGTTGGAAATGGCACAGTAATTTCACAAGATAAAGAAGGCAAAGCATTCTGGTACTGGTGATGACACTACAATGCAAATTCCTGGTTTGCTCTAACCTTTCACTCAGTTTTTGGTTTCAATCCTGACTTTTCACTACTTTCCATATTCTCTCTCAATGATGGCTGCTCCTGTCTCTTGCGTTCTTCATCTTCATCATATCGATCCTCATCATCTTCATCTTCATCTTCGTTAAATTCCTGGTCATCTCCACCATCGGCAGTACAGAGCATGTAAATAATGAATGAGAACAAGAGCAGTGGAAGACCAAACATGATGCTGGCAATGATTGGCTGGGTCGTCCATATTTCCTGGAAACAATGTACCAGAAATTCCATGTATGGATGTATAGATGTATGGATGTATGTATGACTAATTTCAGTTCACAAAATTTGCTTTGTTTTCCATTTGAATGGGATAAAAAAATGGATTTAATAAAAACTTATACTTACATATATTGTAGTGAAGAATGAATACAGCATCTGGAAAATAAAAAGATCAATTTAAGGAGGCTCGAAATGGTTTCTGTATATATCTATATACCTACTTTATATTGCATTTTATGCAGCATTATTGTGAAGCTACACAGTTAACCGATATATCATTTTAAAGCTTATGGATCTAGGATATCATTTTATTTTAAATTATTGCGTTTGACGTTGTCATGACAACAGCAGGCCGCTGCAAAAAGGACCTGAAATTCCCTTATTAAAGCTGATATATTCAAAATATTAAAAAAATGATTTTTTTCTAGATATAAATGGTTTTTCATTACAGATTTTTCTTAAAATGGTTCTACTAAATCTAAACCCTAATTGGAACAAATTGCCAAAAAATTAAAAAAATCTACCATTTCATTGTGTTGTTATTAATAAAAATACATTTTGTACGCGTCAGAGGGGTCTTGTAAAATTGGCGATATTGTGCGCGCGCTCAAAAAACCATTTTGAGCCTCGCTCATCCTTAATTTGTTACAGGTAATCATACAATTACAGTGGTGGATCTAGGGGCGGTGAATAGGGTGGCTAGCCACCCCCCATTTTTGCTCCGTTTTCTGCTTTTTATTGTGTTTTATTTGATGAGTAACACTATGAACAATGCACAAATACCAAAATATACCCTTCACATTCATCCCCCTAAAATATTCCTAGATTAACCAAGTCAATGCATCCACACATACTCATTGCAAAAATGACTGAGTAGTTGTTATCATACTCAAATAAGTGAGTAAATCAAAGGGTCCACAGTTACTGTACAAATTTATATTTTTTTCATAAATTCCACATAAATTTTCTTACCCTTATGATCCTCTGGAAGTATGAATCACCACCATATGCCTGGAAACAGAACAATATTATTATTTCAATGAAGTGTGTTTATATCATCAAAATTTTTATAGACAAACAAAATGAAGGGGTCAAAATGAAAATTACCTAAGTGACTTTTTTTTTAGCTATTTTTCAAATTTTGCACAAATCATCCCAAATTACACCAAACAACTTGTTTAAGTTAAAAAATTAAGGTTTGCTATCTTTTTGTCGTGATTTTGGTAAAAAAAAACAAACAAGAAAAACAGTCCATAGTTACGTTATGGCTTTGCTTGACAACCGATCACTTGCCTGTGATAAAAACTCTACCATTTACATAAAAACTCTACCATTTACATAAAAACTCTACCATTTACATAAAAACTCTACCATTTACATAAAAACTCTACCATTTACATAAAAACTCTACCATTTACATAAAAACTCTACCATTTACATAAAAACTCTACCATTTACATAAAAACTCTACCATTTACATAAAAATTCTACCATTTAAATAAAAACTCTACCATTTACATAAAAACTCTACCATTTACATAAAAATTCTACCATTTACATTCTATCCCCAGCAACAAATAACAATTCAATATCCTATTAAATTACAGTTATAATATTACAACAAACAAACCCTTTCTTTTCCAGATAATATATTTTCAAGGAAGGTTTCCATCTGTTTCTCATTGAAGCTGTCTTTGATGTCTTCATAGTATTTAAGATAGTATAGGTGGTTGGTACCGTTGTACACCATGATATATGGAGAACTTATTGAACTACAAAAAAAAACACAAAGAAAACAATCAATACCATAACAATATACCAGTAATACAGCACCATTCGAAAGCTGTGTTTTCGTTGGCCCCCTAATACAGTACCGCTATTGTTTGGTTAGGTTTAGGACTATTGTTTGGAAAAACTCTATTGTTTTTTTAAACCAATCTTAAACGATGTTTTAAATTGGGGCTGACTGTCCCCAATATACTTAGGAAACACTTATATTTGGCTTGGGTTCCTTTGGTGCAATTTTCTGTGGTCAAGCTTCCTCTGTTATTCCTTTCCTGGCTCAGTAAGACAGAAAACTATTTTAAAATGCAATGATAAATAGAGAATCTTTTGAATAATATCTTAGTTTTACCTCATCATAATGCTTGTTGTAATCTCATCTCCCAAAGTCCAGCCTGATTGGAAAGAACTAGAAAAAATTACATGAATTTATTAAATGAAATTTATCAATACTGCAATATCCTGTGGACAGTAATTGATTGAAATAAATAAATGGATGAATGGATGAATGGATGAATGGATGAATGGATGAATGGATGAATGGATGAATGAAGATAGTAAGACTAAATAAGACTTACTTGTGGAATGCCTTTCTGTGTTTCAATGCAGTTTCTTTGACTACTTTGCCAATCCTTAAAAAAATCACTTTAACATTACTCAATACTACTTAAATATTACTTAACAAATTTTTAATATTTCAATGTGTAACTAGTTTACTGAAATCATATTGAGGGTACCTTTCATTTTGCTTTTTCTTTTCACGGTCTTCAGCAAAAACAGCAAATACCAAAGCTTTACCTAATCATGAAAACAAAGAAGCTATCAATGACATAGTAGAGCTAAACCCAGGGGGGACTCCCTTAGAAAATGGATAGGGGTGCTTGACGGACCTTTTAGGGTTGAAAAAAGGACCCTTGCGTACCTTTTAGTTTTACCTTTTTTCAGTTTTCAAACTTAAGATTATACATATTGAAAAATTTTTAAATGTGGTTGTACCTTTAAGGGTCTGAAATCAGTATCTGATTTACTTTTACTTAACTTTTAGGGTCATTTTCAAAACCGGCCGTTGAGCACCGCTATTGATTTTTGAAGGGAGTCCCCCACCAGGAACTAAACTGCAATATTCCCCATTGGTATTTCTTTTTGTTTTGGTGAACAATAAAATTTGTTAATGACATTGACTGTAACAGGTGTTTGTGATTTCACTAAAGACTCCAACTCACACATACCTTTCTCTGTAATATCATGGACATTAGATCTAGTTATCTGTATAAATGCTCCAAACTTTTCCTTATCAATCCAGTCAGTAACATTGTCTACTGTCAAGTCTTTGGTCACTAAAAGATAGAAGCAAGATTGAGTTAATAGATCCACTTTTGGGACTTAGTAAAGAAATAATTGTTTTTTGAAGTTTCGGAGCCATCATGGCTCCGAAACATCAAAAAAAACAATTATTTCTTTACTAAGTCTCATTTTTACATCATTTTGTGTTTCAAAATCATTACTTATAAGATCCACTTTTGACATCAAAATTCAATGTAATGATGATAATATTAGTGATGATGATGATGTTGATGATGATAATGATTGTGATGATGATGATAATGATAGTGACGATAATGATGGTGATGATAATGATAGTGATGATAATGATGGTGATGATAATAATAGTGATGATAATGATATTGATGATGATAATGATTGTGATGAAAATGATAGTGACGCTAATGATGCTGATAGTGATGATAATGATGCTGATAGTGATGATGTTGATAGTGATGATGTTGATGATGTTGATTGTGATGATAGTGATGATGCTGATAGTGATGATAATGATGCTGATGATGCTGATAGTGATGATAGTGATAGTGATGATAGTGATGATGCTGATAGTGATGATAATGATGGTGATGATTATGATAGTGATGATGCTGATAGTAATGATGTTGATAGTGATGATGCTGATAATAATGATCCCAATGATAAATAATGATGATAAAGACAGCTATGTTCTTAAAATACCTTCAAGTGGAAAGTTGGAGCCGTCTTTGAAGACAGTAATGACTGGAGACTTTGCTTTTACAGCCTTGAAAAAAAAGAGATAAATATATAAATCACGGTAAAGCTGAATCAAAATATTGGATAATTTGCATCTCATTGTAACATGTAACCAGCTGTGCAGATGAGAATCTCGGATTCCATACCTTAGGAAGTAGATTCTCAGGAATACTATAGAAATATGCTTCTGTGAGTTTCTTCTCTGCTGCATGATAAAAGACATCCTGGAAAAAAGAAAGAAAAGGTTCCATGCATGCTTATAAAACATTTGATATAAATCACATGCTCTGATTGGCTGAGACGTGTTCTCTATAACTCAACAGTGCATGGAGCGTCAATTTGTTTGATTTTAACTACTGAATATTTTTATAAAATAAATAGAAAACTTGGAAGTGAGACGTCATCGCGTATACATCATGCTTCTCTTGACGCTTCTCTCATCTTCTTAAATTCCTGAGTGCTCTTTAAAGCCAAAGTGTTTCCTTTTCTAATTTCTTTTGTTTAGCTTATGATTATGATTATGACGCAGTGTGAACCAGGCTAACTCAATAGAGCACACTGACTCATTTTCTATTTCTTTATTAATAGATGGCAAACTGGTAATCAAATAATTTCCTAAGGCCGAGGTTGATTGAAGATAACTGTGAAATGGTCTTTTGTCATAATAGGCAATAGATCTAATTGTTGTACCTTCAAATGATTAGAAAGTTCATTTTCTTGTTGGCTTTGTACAAATAAATTGGTAATCAAATAATTTCAAATTTACTAACTAAGGCCGAGGTTGATTAAAGATAACTGTGAAATGGTCTTTTGTCATAATAGGCAATGGATCTAATTGTTGTACCTTTAAATGATTGGAAAGTTCATTTTCTAGTTGACTTTGTACAAATAAAAAGAAGACTGTTCTGTCTCTTTGGACTGTTCTTAGTTGATCACCACTGGCTAATACTTTAACTGCTGGCCTGATATTAAAGATTACATTTTACATTATAGTAAAATGGTGATGATTATGGTGACAATGGATTTGATGATGACAATAATGTCTATGATGATGATAATGCTACTGATGATGAAACATATGATGATGATGATATTGATTTATAATGATTAGTATGATGATGATGACATCATCATAATTATGGTAGTGATAAATGATGATGATGTTAATGATGACATCATATTGATTCATAATCATGATAAGTATGATGATGATGATGATGATGATGGTGATAATGATGATGATGATAAAGATGATGATGACAAAGATGTCTATGATGATGTAAATGCTACTGATGATGATGATGAAACAGATGATGATATTGATTTATAATGATTAGTATTATGATGATAATAATGATGGTGTTGTAAATGATGGCATGATATTGATATATAAATAATTTAATATTTATATAGAGCAAATATATATGTACATATTCAAATGCGCTTGTATGAGAGTGAGGCAGACACTGAGGGTGGTCACGGCTAGAGATTTGTTTATGTCCTCAGTAGTTCTGTTTTGTCCACCTTGTAACATAGTCAGAGTGAAGGCAGACGAAACCTTCAGCTTTACGTCCTTATCCGAGAAGACGAAACACTGAGAGAGTGAAGTATCTTGCCCAAGGACACAACGTAATCGCCCGGGCCAGGAATCGAACCCAGACCATTAGGAGCCCAGAGTCTGACACGCTGACCGCTAGGCCACCACGTCTCTCTAAATATATAATATAATGATGACTATGATGATGATGATAAAGATAGTAATGATAATAATGGTAAGATGATTATTTCTTACCCTCCAGCTTTCTCTGCAAACTCTATAATATCTTCTAGACTACGATCTCCATTATAAGTTAAAACTATGTCACCTTTAATACTAACAACAACAAAACATTGGATTAGTGCAATAGTACCCTAGAAACTAGAGGGTTTCTTGATCTAATATTCGTATTTATCACATGTACATCTGTGTTCATTTTGAAGAGAAACCCTCTAGCCAAACGAGCCTATTCTTTTGAATTCACCAAGCCAATCAGAAAAGGAGGGTCGCTACGTGACCCCGGCCTTCTGATTGTTTTAAGTCTATAAAGACCTTTGATTGGATGAAAGCTGACAGCAAGATGTCAGCAAGTTTGCCAAGTTTCCAAATATGGCTATAATTGACGGTGTCAATCAAAACAGCATGGAAGTGAGATTCTAAGCTCTTTGGGCCTGGGGTTAGTCTCGTTGAATCACAAACCATCAACAAACTGTCAAATTTACAAATGTTAAAGCAAGCAATAAAGCAAGGAGAAAATAACCCCTGGTGCCCAGGATAGTGAAATAGTAAACAAAGTTGTAAAATACTCACAAAACTACTACTTACAATTTAATAGTTGGAAATCCTCTTACATTATATTCTCTTGAAATACCTGTGACATAAAGAAGAAGAAAATTGAATGGACCTTTCTTTTATTGTTCTTTTAATATTCATTTATTTTGATCTCATTTATTCATTTTTTCAAACAAACAAACAAACATACATACATTCAATCATATAATATATTATTCATTCATTAATCCCTTTATTCATTCATTCACCCAGAAATCCATTCCTCATTATTCATTAATTTTTTATCTTTTTACTCATCCATTTTCCCAAAATCATATACTTATCCATCTATCCATGAGTAATTCAATCATCGATCCATTCATTCATTTACAAATCTATTCCTTCAGACACCCATCCATCGATTCATTCATCCTCATTCATTTTTACAACACTTTGCATTCATTCATTCAGCTATTTGGTTTATTGTTCAAATGATGTATAATACCATGTATAATCATTTGGACAAATTAATAAGTATGGCTGTATAAATTTAAAGCAATTTATAAAAAAATCCACTTCTCAAATGCAGAACCAAACGTTTTCAAAACAGTTTCATTCATATGCTATTCAAAAATGGGATGCATCTAGCTCCATGACTTGTGATTTTAGATTTCAAATAATGTACATAATTATTCACTTTTTGATATTCAGTTTTTATATATGTAAATTATTATCCTCCTTATTATTGTTGTATATATTTAAATCTTATTTCTCGTAATCTTGATTTTTTCAAATTTCATTTGCCATTCAAGAATAAATAAAGCTTTATTATTATAAATTATCATCTACTTCACTTACCACTATGTACTGTTGCATCTATTTTAGCTACATGAATAGACGACCCATAGAAGTTCTTGGCGACATCTTCCCATACTGGCTCTAACTTACGGCAATAGCCACACCAAGGGGCATAAAACTACAATGATCAAAGATAAATATTTTATCATATGACCAGTATTTTCCCAGCGCATGCTCTTAAGAAAACCTTCAGAAAAAGTCATGTGATGGGGTCCATACAGCTTTTTTCACCTGGTCCGTACAAACACCTACGGACCCACTACTCAAAACATCACAAGAAAATGGCCTTTAAATCAAAAAGAGTGGGTCATATGATAAAAAAACTTATTGACTGAGTTAGGTCGGGCCGTACGGGAAAATATTTGGCTATCTGTCAGCTCAGTCAGTATGTCATGCCCGCGAGCCAAATATTTTCCGTATGGCCCTCCCACTCAGTCAATAAATACTTATGATGAGCACTAAAGTTGTCCTCTTTATTGAGTGAATGTCTAGTTCCAGGCTCTTGTCAAATATCACATATCATACCAGACTTAGCATAAAAAAAAACACTTTTTTAACATCTCAATCATGCGCTACTAATCAGGGAGACTCACTCATACTTACTACCTCTATGTTAAATATTTTGCACATAACTTGGCTCACATATTTGTGGAGTGAGAAAAACTGGATAACCCAGATAACCCAATTTCTTGTGGCATAGGAGAGAAGAACACATCAAACAAACTCAACTTACATATAATCCATGCCTGAGCCATAACTCGAACCTGGACCACAGCAGTGAGAGGCCAGTACTCTCACTGCTAGGCCATCCATAATACTTACTTCAACAAGCCAGCTACCTTGATTCTTCAACTGAGAAAATCTGCAAAAGAAATAAAATATTAAATTCAATTTATAAGCCAGATAACAGACTTGTGAGTAGATCACAGTTGTGCCTTTGCAGGAAACAATTTGGAGTAGAAATGGTAATTAATAATGAAACAAAAAATGTGTGCAGCTATTAAACATGCAGGGTTGTTAGAACACAAGAGAAGTGTTAATAAAAGAAGCATGATACAAAGCTCATGGGACTTTCTCTCTCTCAAAGAGAGAGAGAGAGAGAGAGAGAGAGAGAGAGAGAAATGATGGAATATGTAAAAATAGCACTCTCTTTTTGCAGTGTATAAGTTACCATTTTAAAACAATTTGGAGTAGAAATGGTAACTTATAAATGAAACAAAAATGTGTGTGCGCTGTGTGCAGCTATCAAACACGAAGTGTCGTTAGAACACAAGAGAAGTGTTAAGAGTCTTAAGAGCATGACACGAAGCTCATGGACCTCTCCCTCTCTCTCAAAGAGAGAGAGAGAGAGAGAAATGATGGCATATTTAAAAATAGCACCCTCTTTTTGCAGTGTATAAGTTACCATTTTAAAAACAATTTAACCAAAATTAAATTCTTTATTGGAAAATTTAAATATTTGTTTAAAAACGAAATATGTGGATATTGGGCCCTTTGTCTTTTTTAATACTGAATGGAATTAAACTTGATGAATGAAATGCACATGAGTCGCAAAATGAGATTGAACAGGATTCATATCTTCATCGACGGCTTAATCTGTAATAAAACAAGATTATTACGAAGCCATACCGATAATTCAATCACTCTTTGGTTTTTGTAATTAAAGTGTGTATATATTATAATGAAACATGAAAGAGTAATAAATTTAAAGCGTAAATGATAGCGAACCTTTCATCCAACTCTTGGACATATGCTGCCTTTATCGTCGAAAATGTAGCTACATAAGAACAGAGAAGACATGAGTATCTTAAATACATACGGGATATGATTAAAAATTATTGCTTCTTTACCTAAAAGTAACAAACATCTTGTCAAAGAGTAAAAGTGCACTGCATTTTCGTCCGCCATCATTGATCATAACACCTGGCTAGGACTTAGACCCTCGCGCTTCGCTTTACAAAGGAACCCCGCTTCTTACAAAGATAAAAGATTTATATTTTTGGAAGCCATGTGATAAGAAATTTCAAATTTCTTCAAAACTTTTAATAGCTTTTTAGAAAAATTGTGATACATTATGATTAGTCGTCGAGGGATGATAATTATAAGGTAGATGGCTTTCGATAATTTGACTCAGGCTGACCAATGATGACGCAGTCGGCGTCATTGACAGACTAATTAATGCATTGATATCACAATCTTGTGGGTTTGATTTTTAATCAGATTGTTAGCCCAGAGACTCAAACTGAAAAATGTACGACAAGATGTGATTGTTTAGTTCTGCGGTTTTCAGGTTTTTGAGTTGAAAGACACCCCACAAATGCTCAAAAAGATAAACGATTCTTTGTGCAGGCGACAAGGAAGAGGGCGTGATGTCGAACTGGAGCTTGTCACGTCACTTTTGGTTGACCTTTTGACGAGTACTTTCAACTCGGCGGAAAATGGAGTTATCAACAGTCCTTTGTCTTGTGCTTTTAACTGCATTTAAAACAAACGCCAAGTTGAATGCTTTACATCCATTTCTGTACTTCAACGAGGGAGATTTGCCTCAACTTAGAAGACAAGCACAAACAACACACAAGCACATTGCTGGCAAGCTACAACGAGTAGTCCACAAAATTACTAAAATACCCAACGAATTTCCTCCTTCTGACTGGGAAAAGTTCTCTTCTCGATGGAATGAAAATTACGGGAATAATTTATGTGGTTTGGCTTTGTATTGCGTTTTAAACGACAAAGATTTGGACACTCGAAAGTATGTTTTCAGATCGATGGATATCTTCGCCAAGTTGCCGAACTGGAGGGTCAAGGCTTCAATGCGTGACGACGTCCCGGTGGCCCACTCGCTCAACGGTATGGCAACAGCATACGACTTGTTATACCCCTACATGAGCAAGAATCAAAGAGAAAAATATATCAGCAAAATTGCTAACGTAACTTTTAAGTTATATCTCAAAACAGCAAAGAAGAAAGGAGCAGTGTGGTGGTCAAAGTCATATATACAAAACCATGTCGCGACGAACTTTGCGGCTATGCTGACTGGCGCGTTGGTAGTCTCCAGACATGAGAGATACGCAAAAAGCGCAAAAAGATGGACGTTAAAAGCGCATCAAATGCTCTCAAAAACAATGCATTTATTACAATATGTGGTTGACGGTTCAATGAATGAAGGGGTTTCTTATGGGTCCTATACCTCCCGCTCTATTACACAGTATCTATTTTTAGCAATGAGACACTTAAAAGCAGACTTAACCAAAAATATCTGGCTCCGAGAGCATTTTTGGTTCATGTATTATACCACTATGCATGGGTTTAACCAAACTATAGGCATTGCTGATTCGGGCACTCGCTGGTTCTACGGCCCCCAAAGTCAGCTATATTTCCTCGATAGCTTTGTTTTAAAAAGTGGATACGCGAACTGGCTTGCGAATAAAATCCAAATGGCAGGTTTTCAACAATCTGCAGACCAAATAATGTCGACGATTCATACAGAATTTATTTTCTACAATGCAAGCATCATTGCTAAAGCTCCACCTGATTATTACCAAGAGCAACTGCATGTTTTCAGTGACTGGGGTGTGTCGGTCTACAGGCGTGGCCTAGCAACGCGTGGCTATGGCAACAGATCAGTTTATTTGTCATTCAAGTGCGGTGTCCTTCATGGTGAGGCTGTCAATCAAATGGTCATAGGTACGCCCCCAGTGCCTTGGATCAAGGGCTGGCAGGGTTTTAACCCAGGACACGAACATGTCGACCAAGGTTCTTTCGTCTTTGCACCTAACGGTATTCCTTTTATTACAGACACTTACTACGGTCCTAAATACACTTGGCTAAATAACGCAATACTCTTTGCACCCTCAAGTAATTCACCATGCTCCTCTCCTTTAGAAGGTCAAATCGGTGAATGCCTCAAATGGTTTGATTTTCAGAAAATGTCCGCATGGAGGGCACGTGGCAAGATAGTGACGTCAACCACCGAGAAGGGCTTGGTGCTAATGTGTGGTGAAATGGTTACTTGGTACCGGAGAGATCTGGGACTAGCGAGTGTTTATCGATGTCTGGTAATGCTCTCCCCAGGAATCCTTTTGGTACTCGATCACGTTGAGAAGAAGAACGACAGTTCAGTTCAGCAAATGAACGCGTTCTTCCACAACGGTCATAATAAAACGTTCTACACTGAGGAATGCTGGGAAAAGAACAACTACGCATGCGCTGGGTTGAAGATAGACGGCGAAAAGTATCGCGCCATGTGGGTTAATTCTCATGGAACAAAAAGCACGGCCGAAATTGGAGATAGAAACTTCAACGTCAAACTTAAAAAAATCCAAACCAGCTTTCTCAACATCAGCACTCCTCTTTATAGCAAATACACTCGCGTCGCGTATCTATTTGCGGGGCCTGGTAACGAGATTGCCTCACTGCGCATCAACAGTGCGCAAGACCATGGTTTGTATATTACCGTCGTCGTCAACGAACGTAGATACACTGTTGCCTTGGTAACGAAACATGCACTTCCATTGGTCAGGTATCGTTGGTTGGGTTTTGGTGGATTTGGGAAAGTCAACGTTGAGGAAAAACGTGGTAGCGGTGAAAATGAGTTTATACAGCGTAAAGTTATTCAATTTGGCATCGATGTCATTAACAAAACTCAACACAAACCAACAAAACGCCGGCCTCCACCGCCAGATACATCAAACTCGGTTTTTACGTTATTTATTCCCGCAGCAGTAGTCTGCGCCATGCTATTCTTCTACTTCCAACTAACTCGAATTGTCAAATTCCATCGATTTTCCATGAAATGTTTCGTCCTTTTGCTTCTTGTAGTGTACGGCGTGCTTTCGTTGGCCGAGTTCTTGAAAGGGTGCTCTAAACATACACGATGTTTTTGGACCCCGACAGTGCGTCATCAGCGCGAGTTATATGGGTTTGTAGGGGAAACGAAGCAAGAACAGCCACCGTTTGTAGTGTATACGTCACTTCCTTGGGCAGGTTCAGAGTTGATGGGTGAACTTTTTAAAACCAACAGCGATTTCTTCCAGTTTGATGTAACCAACTCGTATTTTCATCAAAACTCACTGATAAACATTTCATTGTCTCGAGCTCGTAGTTCAATCATATCAAATGATTTCCTTGATCTTTGTAGTACTTTCCAATTACGTCACTCCGATTACAAAACCAAGACGATTTCCCATTGGTTCCGTAGTTACCTTAGCAACCCAATGATACTAGGTCCCAATTTCCCTCAAAAGGCGCTGACTTCTCTCCCGGCTATAAATCTGAAAGATCCCGGATGGGCACTGCGTTTTCATTGGTTGAGAAGGGCTTTGGGCATGCGCATGAAAGCTATGGTTGTAGTTCGGGATCCCAGAAGTTGGGTCAACACATGGCTAAGCGAACTTAAGGGAAATCCTACATTACTTAGAAATACAAAGGATTCGATAAACATGTTGATTAAAATGGGTTGTAATGAAGACCAAGGAGAGAAATTTGCTCAAGAACTTAAGATAATCCAAGGTGTCTTGCTTTCCGTCGACAAAAAACACCGTGATATACTGGGAACTAGACTTTTGGCACAATTATGGGCTGCGCATACTAACGCACTACTGCGCATGACCAGAATAGTTCCCAAAGATCAAATACGAATTTTTAGACTTGAAGATCTTATACTAAGACCCAAGAAAACTGTCCAGCGGGTTTACCAATTTTTGTCCATGTCCCTACCCCCCTTAGTAGACCAACGGTTGCAACAAGTTACCCGTACGAAGCAGTTCAAGTTTGTGAACACCCATGAGAAGATTGGACCTGATATGAACAATGCTTGGAGAAAGAGTTTAACAGTGAATCAGATTCTTGAGATAGAGAGTATTTGTTCGTTAGTAATGACACAGTTGAACTACAAACCAATGTAGTTTGACGCTCATTTTAAGCTTAGTGCATTTAACTGGTATATTATTTGATTGGACGTTTTTAGCGCTTTTAAAAAAAGGAATGAATAGCTAGCTTTCTTTCAAGAAAAAGGCTGGTTAAGTTTACTTTTTGAAATAACCACCTCCTCAGGCTCGATGGGCTCCTGATATCGATTAATAATAAACTCGACTTTGTCTTGGTTAGTTAGTTGGCGATATTCACCTTGCCTTCCCAGCCATCGTCGGGAAGCCAGGGACACTAACGAGTGACAGAATATAGCCCCTGGGTTCCCGAGGATGTGCCTTCACCTAACCAATCATCTTGCGCAATTTTTTATTTTAACTGTAGGCGCAAGCAAGAAAATGATAGCTGAATTACTTTGTTCAAGAATAAAAAATAAAACACCGATGCTGTCTATTTAAAGTTTATTGTTAAGACTAATTGGTCAATCATATAAACCCTAACTAAACTTCCGCATTAAATTATAAGTGTATGCTTATCTTCATCTTCAACAAATATGTCAGCCTTGACGGGAACAAATTAATTGCAACGAAATCACTATCGCGGTTTCATAGAATTTCCTGATACGTGTACATGTGTACGCACCGCTTTTGAGCGTGCAATGCTAATGTTTTAGATATAAAGAGTCCTTTACAACAATGAAGGAATAACGTCGAAAACCAGAGTAGTACATATTACGCTGTTTTTACGGTGTGAAAATTTACGGTGTGAAAGTTCCATTTTTGTATATAAAATTGTGTTCCTTTGTAGAAAAACCGATACCTTTTTACAAGATACGTCTTCGTTCTTCGGGTATGGGTGCAATGGATGTTTTCCGTTCATTTGTTGTTATTTCCCATTTATTTTTTCATTTCCCTTTCATTCATTTTCAAAGAAATCACTTTAGAAACAGGTGGAATGCACCAACCGATCAAGGTGCCATTAGTCTATTGACGTCACTTTACCCATGATCCTTTGGTGCTACGTGCCGTCTGGTGCATGAGCTCCAAAACAAAAACACAACAAGAATGGCGACTAGAGGATCAATTCCACTTCATTTAACCGTCATTTTCTCACTGAAGTAGGCCAAAAACCACAAATATAGATGCCTCAGTAGCAAGTTTATTCTCTACTGAGGCTGTAGTAGGAATTTGTTAGGAAATGGGAGCAAAACAATCAACGGAAAGTGCCGTTAATGGTCGCAGTCATGGCCGTCACACCGGTGCAGTTGCTAATGGAGTTGGTGGTGAACATAGTAGAGTTGTTTCCCTAGATCCAAGGATTCGTACACGCTCATTAAACAGTGTAGACCATTCTTATCCGATACCCTCTCATCAGGGCTCGTTTCAAGCGTCTGGTTTCACAGCAAACGATGATAATTCGCCCCAACTTCGAGGGCTGTACACCATTCAAGGTGCACATTCTTTGCCCGCTCATCTCTTCACAACCTCTTTTATAACAGGTAAGAATTCTCATTAAAAACGTAACTGTTACCCGCATTTTATCCTCAGTACTCAACTTTAGTTATTTAATTAATAATTTCTGAATTAATACCACGTTTTGAGGGTATTTTGGTGTATTGATGATCTTTTACGTATAGGGGTGAAGTGTCCAGTGTGCTCCAAAGTTGTCATTTCGGAAGACATCGAACTTCATTTAGTTGTATGCCTAACAAAACCAAGGCTATCTTACAATGGTATGTATCTATAGTGAAAGCTATGTCTACTTTTATAACTAACGTTCAAGATAAAATGACAATTTTTGTCAAATCGTGTAAGATATGAAAGTTTTTAAGTCGCTCCAGTGTGCATGTTCGTGTTAAAAATAGCCAAAATTACTTTCAATTCAACGTTTTTGTTCACGGATAAAAGTGAAACAAAAGCTCAATTTCGGTACAAAAAAACTCCAAGGTATTCTTGCGGTGAGATCAATTTGTGCAAATTCAAAAAAAACCCGCACTTTTTGGCTGGTATGTTTTCTATGCTTCTCTCCTTTTATTCCAAATTGAATGTTGCAACTGCATTCGAATTTACATATCGCCGTTGTCTAAACAATCCTTTCGACTATTAAAATGCATCAATGTAAGCAAAATTAAAAAATAATGAGTTGTCTTCCAAAGTGGCGGTAAAATTACGTCGATATTAAACCATAATTCATGGCACTTTAGTTTTACTATAATCAATTTAATTTTTGTATTTTGTTGTTTGTGGGTAGTTCTTATTTATAACTCGAAGTAAAAATCTAGTCATTTTTTGAGATCCTTGTAAATAAATATTCTTTTGTTTCTGAAGCTTCTAATTTTAGTGCTGAATCATGTGATAGATTGTTTTAAAATATGTTATTGCATAAAAAATGTTGGATTTTAGGCCAAGTAAAAACAAAAAATGTTCCTTTTCCGGCCTGCCTCATGTTTTTGGGGCCCCAAATTTTTTATTATTATTTATTATTGGAAAAATCTAAACAAACATCAACATTTTCAGTCTACTCTTTGTAAATGATAAGACCAGTGAATCACCAATAAAGGTTCCGTACTATGTTGCATTCACTGATCCACTATGGTTTTTTTTTTGTGGAAGTGAGGTTGAGTAAGTGATTCGAGAGGACTGCTACATGTTCTGCATACATGCCAACCTCTAGTTCAAATCAGGAGAAATGGAAAATCTGTATAGCAGCACTCGCAGTAGCCAAATATTTAAAGGATAATTTGAGATTTCCGTCATTTTGTTTTGCTCTGTGAATGCCAAACAAAAAACAATCCCAGGCCGATTTTCAGCCTCAGCAACTTTTGCATCATAACTAACAAGATTTATCACTGTAACAGTTTAAGTCCAAAACAAGTAGATTTTGGCCTCTTCTTCGAAAACTGGGAAATTTCAAGTTTAAACCATGAGACAAGGAGATTATGTCCAAAACCTTTCTACAATGTACATCACAGGATGGATATAAGCCAAAGAATTAAGTCAATTGGAAATAATATAAAGTAAGAAAATGACAAAAAAATGCACCCGTCCACTCTCTTTTAATAGAGATCCAGATGAGAAAATTTTTTTTTTTTTTTAACTTGCCTTAAAATTTTGATTTTATATATTTACCATAGGTTTTTCTATTATGCGAATAAAATTAATATGAAATTGTTAATTGTTTTTGCAAAAAAACCCTGCTCTGTCTGAAAAAAATACATAAATTAAAACATACATAAATACATGAAGGAATGAGTAAATAAAACAGTGACTGAGTAAATCAATAAATGGATAAAATAATAAATGAAGAACTAAACAAAGGAAGACATTTATAAAGTCACTAAGTAAATAAATATTGTATGTGAAAGTAAATGAATAAGATACGTGTACATTACAAAAAGTATAGTTCATATTTATTGTAATAGCATATAACATTTTGTATTAGAAATATTTTAAATAATTTTGTTAATTTTTATATTATCACAAGTGTTTCTTTGGACGTTTGCTACAAAATTAATATACTGTGTTCTGTTTTGCACAGATAATGCTCTCTTATTATTCGTTTACTGCATTTTCATGACATTGTAAAGTATTACCCCAGGGGTAATACTTCACAAAAATATACAAACCTGTTATCTTGTTTAAACAATGTCCATCTGATTAGCATCGTGTGGTTCTAAATCACCTAGGTAACTTATGTCTTGAGTGTAAGTCTGCTATAATCACTGTATCATTAGTTTTAATCACCATCCATTTTTTAAATTACCAAAAATAATATTCTTTTTTTGTTTACCTTTTTTAACCCACATCCCATGAACGAATAGATTAGAAATAAGATTTATTGTGAACACTTAGTGTATTTAAACTCACTGCTTCATTTTTAGAGGTTTTGAAGCAATACAAGCATAATAATAACATGAAAAAAGTCAAGTGTTCACAGTTCGAGTATGGATCTTCTGTAATACCATATAAATGGTATTCATGAATATATATGTATGCACAAATAATTTAATTTTGCTTTTTTTATGTGTCTGATTAATGCTTTATCTTGTGTAGAGGATATTCTGCAAAGTAACTCCGAAGAGTGCGCAATATGTCTTGATGAAATGCAAAAAGGTAATTTCTTACATTTTATACATTACAGCCAATACATGAACACTAAACTCCAACTTTTGAAAATAATGTTCGATTATTGAGAAGGTTTATGTATAGTTTAATAAACGAGCAGGAGTGTTTTATCAGGATTTAAAACCCTTGTCATGGTTACGATTTCTTTTGTCTATTTCTCATGAATTATTAATGAGTTTCTGAAACAAAATTAATATTCAAATGTATTACCTTAAATCAAATTTAGTTTGTTTGTTGGAAATACAAATATTAATTTTTAATAATCAAATATGTATTTTGAATATTCAAATAATCATTTTTAATATTTGAGTATTGATTTTGAATATTCAAATAATCATCCAAAATGTAATTATGCGTGAAGTGCATTGAATGTTATCCAAATGCATCGCGCATGAAAAGCGTATTTGATTAATCTTTTAGTATTGATTAATTTTAAGTATTGATAATATTGATCTCATATTAATATTAAATATTGTTAATTTCTAGGTGAAACAATTGCTAGACTGCCATGTCTTTGTATATACCATAAAAAGTAAGTAAAACTCTTTAATGGTACCCCTATATTTTAACTTTACTGAAGGTTACTTAATTAGCATTTTAAATACTGGACTAAAAATTTCATGTGAGTAAAAAACGAAAGAGTTTGAAAATTTAAAAACTGATTTTAAATTTTATAAATTTTTACATGCATGTGAAGTTAAAAATATCAATTATACATTGTCGTCATCTGTTGAAGTATTTTTATTCATCAAACTTCCCTACCCATCCCCTCCCTTCCCCCTATAATCAATGTTTTTGGTCTTCACAATGTGCAGGCATTTCAGACTGAAAACTTGAACATAGTAAACACAACAGGGGCCAGTTGTACGAAGCCTTGATGAAGTTATCCAGTGTATAGAATTTGTATAGGTTTTATCTGTTGGATAGGCATTTATCCGGTGGATTTATCCGCTATTCAGGTGTTTATGACGACAATCATTAAGGCGTTCTTTTAACTTGATTCTTTAATGAATAGAAGTTTACAACAACGATTTTACGGTTCATCTCAATCAGGTAAAACTGAAATACAAATTACGATATTTTACATTAAAAGAAAGCCTAAATTTATGGTAAATAAATGACAAATCAATTTAATACAATAAACTATCAGGCTACATCAGGCTTTGTACAACCAGCCCCAGGTATGTCAGGTGTACCCTCATTTCAGTCTAGCTATCGCCTGATGAAGGCTAGCAGTAGCAGTTGAAATGCATGGTCAAACCTTTGACATTCATGAGACAATTGAATAACAATTGATTTCTATAATGTTGTTGTTTCATTTCTAGTTGTATAGATGTGTGGTTTCAAAAGAGTAGAACATGTCCAAAGCACCCTTCCTAGTGATAAACAGGTATTTAGTATTAATATAAATTTAAAGCATTATAAAATTCATGAATAATTAATGATAATTTGACAAAAGAAATCACGTCCCTGAGGAAGGTTGTATTTGAGGTACAAAATAGTCCTGATTTGCATAAGTATTAACTTGAATTTTCTTGACCAGATTTGTTTTTATCTTGACAATTTTAGTAAAATATGAAAGAACTAACTTTGGACTTTCAAAAGTAGTAGTATATTCTCACTGGCCATTGTCCCTCGGTCGATGATTAAGATATGGGAACAATAGGACTCCATTGTTCTAGGATAAACAATGGAAATAGATCCGGAGGGACAAAGTGCTGAGGCAATATAAGTAGGAAAAAGTGGGCGGGAGGGTGGGGGAAAAATACTTGTCATGAGTAGACTTTCTTTCTCAACGCCACAGGATTATTCCCAGTAACATCCATTTGCCCCTTTCATCCTACTATCCGGATTGATGTTGTTCGTCTCGCTAATTTGGGCAACTAAGAATGAGCTAACACCAAATGCATTGTTTATATAGTCTTGTATATCATAAACCATGTCCCTTGGAAATAGATGGCCAGTGGGAATAGTAATATATTCTCACTGGCCATTGTCCCTCGGTTGATGATTAAGATATGGGAACAATAGGACTCCATTGTTCTAGGCTAAACAATTCCGTAGATCCCTCTTTCCGTTCCGGCTTACACTCAATCATGACATCCTTTCCTTCCAACCCCCATACCCTATGATAATCTCCTAAGGATATCTTAATAATTATCCTATTTGAATCCCATCTTCTAATCATATTCCATCCCATAACTCAGACCTCTTCTCCCAAAACTCAAAACTCTTCTTCAATGTTTGTCGTACTGCGAAACTCGTTCCAAATGTTGCAAAATCAAATATTCCAATAACTTCCTCTACCAGAGGAAACTTTTATTTAAAGTAATACTTCTTCCCGAAACTCAAAAATAAAACCCCAGAAAGGCCGCAACCCAGATGGTAACAAAAAAGAAATACTATTGGCAGAAATAAAACAAAGGGCTCCCCCTGACCAAACCGGACCAGGAACCCGCCCGAAGGCAGGTTATAGGGTGTTGATTTAGATTTACCCTTCTGGTCGCAGCCGAGCAAGTGGAAAAAAATAACGCAAAATAAAACAAATAGAAAAAATAAATAAGCAGATACGTTAAAATAAGTAGATGAATAAAAATAAGAGATAAATGGATGAAAAACTACACAAGAACAATCGTTTATTTGTACCTATAGATTAATTAATCACACGGCTAACCTGAGCCTTAGTACAAATGCAAAATAGACGTTGGACACTTTCCCGCGGTTATACGTACCGCTCCCCAAGGTATAGAGTGGTATCTGTGACAAAATCAATTAACTTAGCCAGCCCGTAACTACTCGTTTACCTCGACAAACTTGGTGTAGTACAACCCTTATAGCTACTGTGCCGACAGTGCACACGGCCAAATTCTTAAGCCGACTTGCCGACACACGGCCTAAAGTAATTATAATCCACTTTAGAATATAAATAGCACCACTCTACTGACACATGGTTAGATTGTGCAGAAAGACATGCGTATCCATATTTTTGGGGCAAACCCAGAATTGCCGACACACTGCTACCTGTGCCAGACCATTTTATCATTTTGAAAGCCAAAATTGCTGACATACGGCTTAGTATTGTAGTTTTACCACTTCTCGGTGTCAATTTTCTTAAGCCAAACTTGCCGACACACAGCTATCCAGCCCACGCACGGCTACCTATGCCAGACCATTATATAATTTTGACATCCAAAATTGCAGACATACGGCTATTGTAGTTTTACTACTTCGCAGTGTGAATTTCCTTAAGCCAAACTTGCCGACACATGCCTATCCAGCCGACGCACGGCTACCTATGCCAGACCATTATATAATTTTGATAGCCAAAATTGTTTTGACTGTTGCCAGCAAATGGCCCATATTCTAAACAGTTTAAAAATAGAATTTTGACTGTTGCCAGCGAACCACCCACATTCTAAACAGTTTAAAAATAAGATTTGACTGTTGCAAGCGAATGGCCTACATTCTAAACAGTTTAAAAATAAATTTTTGACTGTTGCCAGCGAATGGCCCATATTCTAAACAGTTTAAAAATAGAATTTTGACTGTCGCCAGCGAACGGCCCACATTCCAAACAGTTTAAAAATAAAATTTTGACTGTCGCCAGCGAATGGCCCACATTCCAAACAGTTTAAAAATAATATTTTGACTGTCGCCAGCGAACGGCCCACATTCCAAACAGTTTAAAAATAAAATTTGGCTGTCGCCAGCGAATGGCCCATATTCTAAACAGCTTAAAAATAAAATTTTGACTGCCGCCAGCGAATGGCCTATATTCTAAACAGTTTAAAAATAGAATTTTGACTGTTGCCAGCGAATGGCCCATATTCTAAACAGTTTAAAAATAAAATTTTGACTGTCGCCAGCAAATGGCCTATATTCTAAACAGTTTAAAACTAAAATTTTGACTGTTGCCAGCGAATGGCCCATATTCTAAACAGTTTTAAACTAAAGTTTGACTATTATAGCGAATGGCCCAAATTAAACAATTTAAGATAAAGTTTGACTGTCGCCAGCGAATGGCCCAATTCTAAACAATTCAACGACTACACGAAAGCGACTACGCAAATTCTGGCAAAAGCTCCGAAACTGAAAAATATTGAGAGTAAAATACATTCACTACGTGAGACATGTGTGCTAGTAACTATCCCAAGATAATCGACGTAAAACATTCGCTTCCACTGAAAGTAAGTCAAACACACGGTACACTAAACTCCAAGCACACTAAAACTCACACATGGCCAGTCTGCGCCTAGTCGTGGATATAGAATTTTTCCAACCAAGTACAAATCCAAGGTTTGATGTTGTTCGTCTCGCTAGTTTGGGCAACTAAGAATGAGCTAACACCAAATGCATTGTTTATATTAGTCTTGCATATCATTAACCATCTCCCTTGGGAGTAGTTGGCCAGTGGGAATACTATACAATATTTGCGTCCGATCTGTATGAGATGTACAACGGCTCATCTTTGACTTGCCATTGTATGTCCCATACAGATCGGCCACTCATATTGTATGTAATGTTAACAACATGAGCGGCCGTGTTGAATCGGCAGACGACTTAAAAACATTTAGGTTAGCTCTTTCATATTATTTTTACCAAAATTTTCAAGATTAAAATAAATTTTGCCATGAAATAACAAGTTAAAACTTATGCAAATCAGGATATACAACGCTAGTGCTGTATCAGATTTACAACACTCGTCATGGTCGTGGTTTCTTTTGAAAATGTCTTTTTAACTATTACCTATGACTTGGCCAAAGCATTTGTAAAAACTAGGGAATTAATATGTTCATTTTGTTTTTCAGATATGTCAGTCTTCACCTATGTAATATATTAACCTTTACTGGAAAGATTTAATGAAGAGCACTAATCAAGGAGAGATACTAAAATACACGGCCAGGTATTGGTCAGTGGTCTCCTACAGCTGTAAGGTACACCCTGCAATAAACAGCCCACAGATGTCCAACAGATGCACAATAGGCCTAATTCAATGGTTTGTCAATGGGATTCTCTTTGGAGAGAGAGAGAGAGAGAGAGAAAGGTGGAGATATGATTTGATTGCATCTAATGGGCTGCCTGGAAAAAGGACTTTCATTATCAATTAAGATGCACAATAGACCTTATTCAATGGTTTCCCAATGGGATCCTCTTTGGAGAGGGAGAGAGAGAGAGAGATACCTTATTTGATTGCCTCAATCATCTAGTTGGGGCTGCCTGGAAAAGGACTTTAATTATCAATTATCATTAATCATTTTAGAATGTTACATTTTAATGATGAATTATTATTTGCATGCTGGATAAGAGATAATTTATATACAAAGGTTAGAAGACAGTTAATGCACTATATCAAAATATGGCAACCAATTTGGACAACTATTGTTGTGGACTGACTAGCCTCATTTTCAAGTCAAATGGCCATATTTTAATATGGTGTATTACTATTTAAATAGTCCTTTTAACAGTTCTTGTCAATCAATCTTGCCTTGGATAGCGTGAAATATATTATTTACAAGTTGACTAGAGCCTGTGGTGTAATATACACAGTATCAATAATTGAAACAATTACAAATTCTACATACTTTAGTCAAATTCTAAAGAATATATTACCAGCTATCTCGTCAATCTTGACCTGGATAGCGTGAAATATATTATTTACAAGTTGACTAGAGCCTGTGGTGTAATATACACAGTATCAATAATTGAAACAATTACAAATTCTACATACTTTAGTCAAATTCTAAAGAATATATTACCAGCTATCTCGTCAATCTTGACCTGGATAGCGTGAAATATATTATTTACAAGTTGACTAGAGCCTGTGGTGTAATATACACAGTATCAATAATTGAAACAATTACAAATTCTACATACTGTAGTCAAATTCTAAAGAATATATTACCAGCTATCTTGTCAATCAATCTTGACCTGGATAGTGTGAAATATATTATTCACAAGTTGACTAGAGCCTGTGGTGTAATATACACAGTATGAATAATTGAAACAATTACAAATTCTACATACTGTAGTCAAATTCTAAAGAATATATTTAAGCAGCTATCAAGGCTGAGGTTGATTGACGAGAACTGTGAAATGGTCTATTGGCAACACTGGCAAATACTCAGAGAATAATTATTTCCATTGGAAAATATAATGCTAATTTAATAGCTAAATGTTATTTTTAAAAGGAGTTTTAATTTGTTATGCGAATTGGTTTAGTTCATGGATATTTTTATTAGCATGATAAATATAAGTACAGCAGAAAAAAAGTTATGGATGTTGGTGCAGAAATGAAGAACGTAGTATATAGGTTTATGATAATTTATATGATATCATATTATTATTAATTATTATTATTATCACAAGCACATCATATTAGAACAACTAAAAAGTGTTGTCATTTCAATCAAATATATCATTATTTCCTTAAAAATATTGATATGTAGTCTGGTTTATTATTTATCTGTTTTCTCTGAATTTACTTTATAAACCAAGACAAATGTTTAGGAGGAGGAAGGATCAAGTTTAGCTGAAAGGTCTGTATAATGTAAATTTAATTCAGAGAAAACAAATAATAAAGACAGACATTATTTCATTTCAATCTTAATTCATATCATTCTTCACTCTTCTTTGATAATTTATCTTTACATTTCATTCTTGTTCTTGTCTTTTGCATTCATTCTTTGATATTATCATTTTAGATCTTTACATATTCTTTCTTTCCTTGCTTGCTTCTCTCCTTTATGTAATATATACAATATAAGCGGCCGATCTGTATCCGATATACAACGGCGAGTCGAAGACGAGCCGTTGTATATCGGATACAGATCGGACACTCATATTGTATAGAACTTATGAAAGTCCAACGTTATTTCTTTCATATTTTACTAAAATTGCCAAGATAAATGTAAATCTGGCCGAGAAAATTCAAGTTGAAACTTATGCAAATCGGGACGAAATCTGTATGAGATTTACAACCTCCATCACGGACGTGAATTCTTTTGTCAATTGCTCATTAATTATTCATGAATTTTATAAATTTCTTTATTCATTTTTTGCTGTCATCTTTCTTATAATTTCATCTTTCTTACATTCATTCCTTTCTTATATTCTGTCTGATTTTTTTTATTCTTTGCTACATTCTATTTTGCTACTATCTTTCTTTCTTTCCTTTCTTCTCCTTTCTTCTTTTTTTGCCATCATTTTTCTTATAATTTCATCTTTCTTACATTCATTCCTTCCTCATATTTTGTCTTTGATTTTTTGCTACATTCTGTTTTGCTACTATCTTTTTGCATATTTTCTTTCCTTCTTTTTCACACAAAATATATAACCATGCTTGTCACAGCTAAATAATAATAGTTATTTTTACAAATAAAGTTAGGCCAATTTCATAAGTTGGCACCAGTTTATTCTCGCCAAATATTTTTGAAAGTGTACTGGGGCTAGCTTATGAAATTATCAGGAAGGACAAGGATGATTTAATTTTCTAAAATCTTAAATGTCAGAAATAATAATAGAGGTTTCGGTGTTGTATGTAGTACTAGATTGAATACCTTTTTCCACAAAGGTTACAAAAGGGATAGACCTCTTTAGTCCTGTATGCAAATTGCACATTTCAGACCACATGGCATTCCCCTGAGAGTTGTTCTTTTATGTCAAGTATTAAAATATTTATACATAACAAATGATTAACTCCAAAGGGAATGAACTCATGGCTTGAAATGGGAAAATAAACATTGAAGCTATGAGTCTATTGTGGGTATGCACTTTTGGATATCTTAAAACAGGTTTTCAAAGGTGATATTTCACTGATTTGGAAGAGAGATCTTGGTTATGCACCTATCTTTAAATGCTGTGCTAAGTAAAAGGTCATTACAAGATGGGTAAAGGAAGTTATTTTAATACTTTATTTCAAAAAGGCTGTCAAAGATGGTAGTTTATTCCAAGATGTAAAGGATTTCAGAGGCCGACCAAATGTTGACCGATTTTTGAA
The DNA here is from genome assembly GCA_949775045.1 of Metridium senile. Taxonomy (NCBI): domain Eukaryota; kingdom Metazoa; phylum Cnidaria; class Anthozoa; order Actiniaria; family Metridiidae; genus Metridium; species Metridium senile. The sequence continues at coordinate 7,222,704 of OX459100.1, forward strand.
TTGAACAAGCTTGCAAAGAGTCTAGTATTTAATAACTCATCATCGTCATATTTACACCATAAATGTGGGTTTGCTGTATTGTCTGGATCTGGAATTGTGTAATTAGATTTCATTTTTTAGGAACACCAAAAAATGTCTTGAAATATCGAGCAGGTATAACATCAATTTTTTAACAAGCAAAATGATTGTAACACCTTAATTGTTAACAAATTAACTTAATATATATATACCGAGTGACAAAAAACATTTACAACCTTTATTGTTATCCAATATGTATTGTTCTTATTTTGATACATAGAGTACAAACACTAAAAGTGTGCACCATAAATACTGCTAAATCATGCAAATTCTTTTGTTCTCTATTGTTTAATCAACACTATTTAGTGGTAAATAGTACAAAGTATTGCACACTTTTAGTGTTTGTACTCTACCGATATTCCTTTACTGTCTTCAAATGACCTATTGCCTTGGACAGGGTTTCCTTGAAATAAGTGCATAACAAAGTCCTGGTTTGCACGGTGACAAAAGTACAAGTGCCAATTTGCATGGCCAAACACACTAACATAATTATTATAGTTATTATATCATTAAAGCAAATGAAGAGATTTTGTGAATGCCAGCATCCATAAATTTGTAGCAGAAAATAAATGTACATATTTTAAGAGAAACTTAATAAAATGTTAAACTGCAGAAAGTTTGAATTTTTTAGGGAGGTTGGGAGTGGTTTGTTTGATAAGGGTGGTTTTCACAAAAAAATATATACAGTGGTACCTCTATTAAGCGGTCACCCATTTTAAAGCGGTCACTCTCTATTAGGGGGCCACAATAAAAAGTCCCAAATCTATTCCTATACCTATTCTATACCTCTATTCAGCGGTCAACCTCTATTAAGCGGCCACTTTGGAAAGTCCCGAGGGTGACCGCTTAATAGAGGTACCACTGTATATATTTATTAGTGTCATAGTCATTGAATTAACATTTCGCAAGTTTGAACAAGCTGATGAAAACAAAAAAAGGTGTTGGAGAATTTGTGGTCGAGCTGTCAGTGGATGGGACCCAGGGTTGACAGACCAGGGTTTCATTCCTGACTCAGGCAACTACGTTGTGTCCTTGGGCAAGATGCTTCACTTCTACAAAGCTCTTCTTCACCCCGAGGCCGGTTGTATGAAGCCTGAATAGCACTCTATCAACCGGATAAATCCATATCAACCAAATAAAACCTACACAAATTCTATACACTGGATAACTCTTATAAAGTGGATTACTTCATCAATGCTTCGTACAACTGGTACCTTCCTCAGTTTAAACACAACTAGACGCACTTAGTGCGTTTACTTGAGTAATAATTGAAAGCTGGTTTACCTGTGGCATGACGTCATGTGTAATCTCGACACAACAATAGACCCATAGATAGAAAAGGTGAACCTGGACTCAGGCTCCCCTGCAGGGAGGCCTGAGTAATTTATACCTCCCTTGTATCTTTGTTGTTTCAATACAAAACAACCATGAAAGATTCAATACTATATTTATTCAATACAATTTTCAGTACAAACTTTATTACATTATGTACACAGGTGTTTTTTTAATTTTTTTTAATTCATGGTTTCTTTCCTATTCTCTTGATGCTTCCACTCTGTAGTCTTTTCATGAGTTGAGTTGTCTCTATTTGTGCTGTAGGCTCAAGTGTTGTAAAACCTCGTTTGATGTACTTGTCTAAGATATCCTGTGTGATTTCAGGGTCGATTGACTGGATCGCTTTACGGGTATCTTCGACTGTTACATCACTGAAGTTAAAAAAAATTATATTATAAACTTTCTTAAAGTTTTAGTCATATATCCATTCACCCATCCATTCATTTATTCACGCATCCATACATCCATTTATTCTTTCACTCATTTATTTTATAACTCATTTATTCATCCATTCTTTCATTAATTCACTCATTCATCCATTCTTTCATCAATTCATTCATTCATCCATTCTTTTATCAATTCACTCATTCATTCATTCTTTCATCAATTCACTCATTCATCCATTCTTTCATCAATTCACTCATTCATCCATTCTTTCATCAATTCACTCATTCATTCATTCTTTCATCAATTCACTCATCCATTCTTTCATCAATTCATTCATTCATTCATTCTTTCATCAATTCACTCATCCATTCTTTCATCAATTCACTCATTCATCCATTCTTTCATCAATTCATTCATTCATCCATTCTTTCATCAATTCATTCATTCATCCATTCTTTCATCAATTCACTCATCCATTCTTTCATCAATTCACTCATTCATCCATTCTTTCATCAATTCACTCATTCATCCATTCTTTCATCAATTCACTCATTCATTCATTCTTTCATCAATTCACTCATCCATTCTTTCATCAATTCACTCATTCATCCATTCTTTCATCAATTCACTCATTCATTCATTCTTTCATCAATTCACTCATCCATTCTTTCATCAATTCACTCATTCATCCATTCTTTCATCAATTCACTCATTCATCCATTCTTTCATCAATTCACTCATTCATTCATTCTTTCATCAATTCACTCATCCATTCTTTCATCAATTCACTCATTCATCCATTCTTTCATCAATTCATTCATTCATCCATTCTTTCATCAATTCATTCATTCATCCATTCTTTTATCAATTCACTCATTCATTCATTCTTTCATCAAATCACTCATTCATCCATTCTTTCATCAATTCACTCATTCATCCATTCTTTCATCAATTCACTCATTCATCCATTCTTTCATCAATTTACTCATTCATCCATTCTTTCATCAATTCATTCATTCATCCATTCTTTCATCAATTTACTCATTCATCCATTCTTTCATCAATTCATTCATTCATCAATTCTTTCATCAATTCACTCATTCATCCATTCTTTCATCCATTCACTCATTCATCCATTCTTTCATCCATTCATTCATTCATCCATTCTTTCATCAATTCACTCATTCATCCATTCTTTCATCAATTCATTCATTCATCCATTCTTTTATCAATTCACTCATTCATCAATTCTTTCATCAATTCACTCATTCATCCATTCTTTTATCAATTTACTCATTGATCCATTCTTACAGTCAATGATTGCGGGCTTTTGCCGCAAAACATTCTTGTGCGCATAGCTTATGCGCGTTGTGCTCTACAGGACAGAAACGAGACTCTACTTCGTGAATCAAGGAATCAAGGGTACAAAAGGCGTAGCTATAAGTGAAGTGCAATTGTAACGGGAAAATCATCTGGCTTGCATGTATGTACCCTTTCCGAGAAAATAGGTTGGCCGTGAAAAGCCTATAAGCTATTGGCGCAAAGGACCAGTTGAGAAACTAGATGTGCATTTGGCACGCCTTTCTTGTTGACTAACATAGTCATTTCTCAATAACACATTGACAATCACAAGTGGCGATCACGTGACCATTAAATTCTTGCGTAATAACACGCCTTTACATGGCCCAAAATGCACTGGTCTTAATTCAGTATCTGTCTATGTTTTTAGAAGTAGCTGTATATAATCAAGAGTCTATTGTGGATACGTACCTGGCCGTTCCAATTGCTTCGGCAATGTCCTTGATATACAAAGACTGTTCTAGTTTATCTTGTTCGCGTACTTTGTCAACAAACGGACCAGCGCGTCCTTCCTCGTCCTACCACAGAAAACATAAATTACATGAATAAATTAAGACAGGACATTTTAAATACATATATCGTTGTCTTTAGCAGGTGATCTGTTTAAACGAATTGATGAATGTATATAGAATAAATGAATCTCTAAATAAATCAGTAAGTAGATGGCATGAATGATGCTTAATTACAATGAGAACACTCCCTAACACCTTAAGAGCCCTTCATTTGAAATTGGGGCACTCTCCTGACAAATTTCCTGATCCACCCATATGAGGATCATGATGGTTATGTCGCTAATGATTATGGTGATGATTATCAACAGTTTTATTCCACATCTTCAGCGAACATGTTTGCTGTGGACATTGTGGTTGGTATCCGTAGAATACCATGTTTCATTTTGAAGCCATCAAGAGTTGTAGTTCTTTGTCTGGTTTTAGATTTGTCTCCAAGTGATGTCCAGGATGCCCGATTGGAATTAATAATGACAACTGTAATGATAGTGATAATGAATGGTATTTACACGATGTTGTCAAGCTAATTACCTCAGTAAATAGATTCTTGTACTGTACGCTATCACCAGGAGATTCTTGCTCGGCTGCTTTAATCAAACCTTCGATTGAATCATTGTCTTTGAGCACAAAGAACGTTCGAAGGTTTTGCTCCAGATCAGATCGTGATATGGTTCCCTAAAAAGTAGAGCATAGGTTAGAAATGTAGATAAAAAGGCCTAGCTTGAGAAAACAGATGTTCTTTCGCTACTCTTCCCCTGCGAAACTAACGCGGGAGGGGGAGGGGGACGAAAGAACGTCTGTTTTCTCAGTCTGAATACGACCTGGTTGCCACTGCGAAGATAAAGACAGAAATAAAAGCAACGAGAAAACTTGGCAATTAGCTTGGCAATCATCATTATTGCCATAAACAAAGGAATCAAAACAACAACATCAAAAACAACAATAACAATACCTGATTTCCAGAAGCAAGATCGACTTTAGTCAGTGTGTTGTAGAGTTTCTCAAGCATTACCAGCTGGTCATGGTAAACTGCTTCGTCGATCTGAAAAAAAGGAACTATGTTAAAAGACTGAAACTATACTTCGACTTTGGAGGCCCTGTTAGGTGGGGTCTGAATAATCCATAATCGTGATTGAAGTTCATAAATAATCGGTAATCCTAAATTGTAAATAATGATTTACCAAAAATAAATTACAAACGAGTAATCCTAAATCCTCAATTGGTCCTAAATGCTGCAAAAATAATCCATATCCATATCCATATCCATATCCCTGCTCTAAAAAGCCCTAATAATCCATAATCCTAAAACCCTAACAGGGCCTCACTTTGGGTAGCTCAAAATTAATTTACACCATGTACCTCTTTCTGTAGTATTCCATAGAATAGTCCTATCCTAGAGTCATGACTGTATCGGTTACATGCATCGTACAAGTTGTAGCCCCATTCTGTTATCATATTGTCTACACCAAACCGACGCTGAAGGTAGGTATAAAGGAATTCTCCTAGCTCTTCGCGTTCACCTGTAGTTTTCTGGAAAGGTAAAGTATTATGTTATATGATTGTATGATATTGCAACATTATTTTCAGTACCTGTGGTATGTTTTATAGAGTAGAGAATCATCACTTGTCGTCATCATGATCATCATTATCACCACCATCACATCTTTTTTTAATCAATAGCATCACTATCATCATTGTTGTCATCCCCATCATCATACAGTACCGGCCACGAGTAAAGTACCATTCACTCGCGAGTACGAGTAACGAGTGTCTATGGTCACTCGCGCGTATGAATAAACAATATTCATTAGCAACACCAGTCACTCGGAACAAACGAGTCTCTTTACTCGTCACTACTCGCGAGTCTTAATGTAATCATCACTTCCACCATCAACATGACCGTCATCGTCATCATCATGATCTTTATCATAACGATCATCACCATCATCATCACTATCAACATCATTATTATCATCACCCACATCATCATCTCCATCTCCATCACCTTCATGATAATCACCACCCCAATTACCATAGTCCTAATCGGCTAACACGTTGCTATGTACGTTTCCACCCAATTCAAAACCTCTGGGAATAAAAACTTTTGTTCCAAATATTTTCCATGTGACATTGAAATACATAATACAAAGAATCGTATTCCCAAAAGATTTGAATTGGGTGGAAATCTACATAGCAACGCGTTAGCCGATTAGGTCTATCATTATCACAACCATCACATTGATCATCATAATCAACACCTTTATCATAATCATTATCATCAATCTGTACCTCTGCATCATGAGCAGCCTTTTCTTGCCAGATATCTTTTATAAGAAGTGATGTATCTCGTTTACCGAGACGACGATTACGAACTTGACCTTCAAACCTCAAATACCGCGGAACCTCTGGACCAGTACCCTGTGAAGAAAAAAACACATAATCAATAAAACCACAAACTGTTTCTGCCTGTAGATTCGGGGAGGGGTGGGGGAAGGCATCAGGGGTTAAATATAGAATATGAAATAAAGATTCTTGTATAAAATAAAATGTTTTGCGTAATATTACAAAGCGTGACAAGGCGGTAGGTATGGTCTAATATCCCGAGATAGCGAACCAATGAGAGCGTGCGTTCTTATGAGGTTGTGAATTGTGTATATACTAAATATATATATATATCAGGGTGTTAAGGTATCAGGTATGCTTGTCGTATCTCTTAGGAGTAAAAATCAGTGATTGGGTATCTTTAAGGGAATAAAGGACGTTGGTGGCCATTGTTTCTACGCATCCTTTATGTGCGACGAGGAACGCCAGGATGATTTTGTTCCTTTCTGAGAAAATACGTTTGCAGATCAAGATGATATCTGGAAAATGAAGACGGTAACCCCCATTTTTTATTTTGATAATTCATCAAGAATTACATATTATTTAAGCTGTCAGTATTCCCAATTTGAAGAGAAATGGGAAGTTCATGGATAGAAGATAGGAAATATGGAGGGGAGGGGAGGGGCTGTCGGTAGTAGAGCGTCACTACTTACCAGTCCTTCAAAGTACTCAGCGCCAGAGGACGTTCCTGATTGGATCATAGAAATGTCCTGTCCAGTCATCTCGGCCAATATGACATCAACAAGCTCATCACTAGTTCTGTTTTGGGATATCTCGTTCCATCGATCATTGCCTCCTTCGACGTATTGGCCACACTTCTCCCACTTGGGTCTAAGGAATGAGAAGGATGGAAGTGAATTGAAAATATGGATAAAAGGATTAATAATAGTAAATGTGAAATAAGGAATCAGAAATAAGAAGGATGGAAATGAATTGAGAATATTGGTAATAGGATTAATAATAGTAAATGGAAAGGAATGGGAATAATACCAACATAATACTGAAAATAAGAAACATATTAGAAGAGAGAAATAGAACAGAAATGAATAATAGAATGAAAGTGAATAATAATGAAAAAGTGAATATATATAAATGATAAAGAAAAGAAATGAAAGTGAGAAAAAGAATGGAAAAAATCAAAATGAAACAAATGAGAAATAGAATGGAAGCAAAAAATAGAAAAGAAGGGAAGTGGGAAATTGAATGGGAGAAAATGGAAATGATAATTGCACTACTAGGAAGCCTGAGAATGAGAATAAAAATGAAAAAATACATTATCACCAACAATGCCCAGGTTGAGCATCTTGTTAAGATCTGGTAACATCATCCAAGACTTTACTAAAACCTTGTCAAGTAAATTTCTTGGAAGGATCTTGGGAAGATCTTAATTACATCTTGGCAGAAACTTGAAAGTTCATGCAGGTTGTTGCAGATTGAGGGTTACATGCCAAGATATTTTAAGATCATGTCTGGATCTTGCCAGGATCTAGTCTCCTTCGCAGCCGTTCTTAGTGTTGTCACAAGGGATGGAGTATTGCATGATGACACTAAAAACGGCTGCGAAGGAGACTAGCCAGGATCTTGCATGATCTTACATAAATGGATGTGTATACAATTACCTTGGAGTAGCACTTCTTCTCATTTGGTCACATTCAAGAGAAAGTTGATCTCTTTGCTCTACAACCTTTTTGTATACATCAAGCAGAGCACTACAACAATAAAATAACATACTCAAAAATCAATGATGGACAAGAGAATAGGAAACAATTAATGCTCCACAACATCTGTATCTGATGTCACATAGAGAGTTGCAAAGTACCTATGTTCTTGCATTAATTTCTTGTTGTCTGCAACCATTTTCTCTCCATCAGTTTTCAAATTCTGAAAAGCAAACAAATTGATGAATGGAGGAACAGAAGTATAAAGGGATAACTGAATGTATGAATGAACATTAGAATGAATGTATAAATGAATGAAAGTATGAATAAATAAATTAATTACTGTATGAATGATTGATACATGAATGTATGAATGAATGAATAAATGTATGAATAAATAAATGAATGAATGAATGTATGAAATAAATAAATTTATGTATGAAATAAATGAAAGTATGTATGAATAAATGTATCAATGAATGTATCAATATTGCATTGTCTAAAAATGTCAAGAGAAATGAACATTCCTATTCAAATGAATCCCAATAGCAGCCTTAGGGAGCGGTCATTATTTATGGTGGGGTAGGGGGTGGGTGATTTTTTGCTTCAAATTTACAAATTGTCACAACCCCTCCCTTGCCATAAACAAGTTTTTCATGATCCTTCCTTCTGATGTTTGCCAAAATCGTGATCCCTCCTTCAGTTGCCTAGGAAAATTAGTAACCCCTACTTCAGAAGCCTTGAAAATTCCATAACCCCTCCTCACAATCACCCACCCCTACCCCACCATAAATAATGACCGCTCCCCTATCAACAGGGATATTTTTCTTCTTACATTATGAAGTGCTTCTAGTTTCTCATGATCTCTTCTCGGTACAACATCACCATAATCAGCCTCCATTTTGGCCAGTTTTATGTTTTTGTTTTCCAGGTCTTCCCTGGCCTTCCTGGAAAGAAAATACAAGAAAACCATTCAATCAGTATGATATAACTTGGAAATCATTGAATAATTGAAACACAGATCAAAATAGATAACAAACAATATAATGAAATTGATAACATCGTAAAAAATGTTAACTTAACTTTACTTGTAAGTACTACTTAACTGTTAAGTAAAGTTAAGTTAACATTTTTGCTGTTTTACAAATTTCATTCTATTACCTATCGTTTATATCATACACCAGCACAGCCTATACAGATACTAGTTTACTAGCTAGTTTCCATTTATAATAGATAAGTTTATCCAGTAAATTTTCATTTTTGATCAAGATTCCATTTTGTTTTTCTTACTTGAGGGCAAGTTTTAAAAATGTTACATCTTCTTTGCCTTCTCCGTCATCCTCTGTACTTTTCTTGGAGTCTTCTTGTTGGTATTTGAGTTCATTTATATCAGCAATCAACATTTTCCTGAAAAAAAGGGGAATTTTTCATCATTTTGCAATAATGAATTATATTATTACATTACCAGTGTCACTTGAACATTATATATTATCATAATTAATTTAGTTTCATTTTGATCACTATGTTATCATTATTTATCATCACCAATCATTGGTCATCATTGCTATCACCAGATCATCACCATCATTATCATCATCATCATTGGTCATCATTGCTATCACCATCACCAGACCATCACCATCATTATCATCATCATCATTGGTCATCATTGCTATCACCATCACCAGATCATCACCATCATTATCATCACCATCATTGGTCATCATTGCTATCACCATCACCAGATCATCACCATCATTATCATCATCATCATCACTGTCATCGTCATCATCACCATCATTATCATCATTGTCATCGTCATCACTGTCATCATCATCATCATTGTTATCATTATCACTATCACCATCAATGTGGTCATTATCACCATTAGTACCATTGTCATCATGATCATCACTGTCATCACTGTCATCATGATCATCACTGTCATCATGATCATCACTGTCATCATGATCATCCCTGTCATCATGATCATCACTGTCATCATGATCATCACTGTCATCATCATCATCATCACTTTCATCATCATCATCACTGTCATCATGATCATCACTGTCATCATGATCATCACTGTCATCATCATCATCACTGTCATCATCATCATCACTGTCATCATTATCATCACTGTCATCAATATCACTATCAACATCAATGTGGTCATTATATCACCATCAGTACCATTGTCATCATCATCATCATTGTCATCATTATCACTATCACCATCAATGTGGTCATTATCACCATCAGTACCATTGTCACCATGATCATGATCATTATATTATTATATACGGTAATAGCGGTTAGGATTCCTGGCTTTTACCCAGGCGGCCCGGGTTCGACTCCTGGTATGGGAACACATTTTATTGGACCCACAGTAATTGGTCATGCTGTTGTGGGCTCCTGTCTTCAGATGAAGTTAAATAAATAAATAAAACATACCTTGCATCACACTCATTCCTGTAACGAAGATACTCGGCACCTAATTCCTCTTGAAGCTATTAATAGTAAAGTCAAAATATTCTATAAATATTAAAATCATTCTAACTTGTTGGTAAGCCAGGAAATGGTACTGCATTAGTTTACTGTGAAATGATGAGCCAGTATTCATACCTTTTGCACTTGGACTTGAAGAGAAACCTTGTCTTCTCTGAAAAATAGAAATAATTTAATAAAATTCTGAATACCACTGTAGTCAACAGGTTCCCATTTAAATCTGTACTTTCCCATTTAAATCTGTACTTTCCCATTTAAATCTGTACTTTCCCATTTAAATCTGTACTTTCCCATTTAAATCTGTACTTTCCCATTTAAATCTGTACTTTCCCATTTAAATCTGTACTTTCCCATTTAAATCTGTACTTTCCCATTTAAATCTGTACTTTCCCATTTAAATCTGTACTTTCCCATTTAAATCTGTACTTTCCCATTTAAATCTGTACTTTCCCATTTAAATCTGTACTTTCCCATTTAAATCTGTACTTTCCCATTTAAATCTGTACTTTCCCATTTAAATCTGTACTTTCTCATTTAAATCTGTACTTTCCCATTTAAATCTGTACTTTCCCATTTAAATCTGTACTTTCTCATTTAAATCTGTACTTTCCCATTTAAATCTGTACTTATGCAAATTTTGTTGATGTGTGCTAAACACACAGATCAACCAATCAGAGAAGTTCACTTCAGAAATAATATACTCTGATTGGTTGATCTGTGTGTTTAGCACATACCAACACAATTTGCATAAGTACAGATTTAAATAGGAACCTGTTAGTTATATATTTATGGATAAATTGTACTGTAATTTGACTTTATATTACTCAAATTGAAAACACAGTACCTTAGTTTTTCAATGATATTTTGCAGTCTTCTATTTTCTCCTTTCATATTGATCATGTCTGAGAAGAAACATTGCTGATAAGTAAAGTACAAGTACTACAGAGAGGGAAGAGGAAAACACAAATCAAATATTCCTTCTCACTATTTCTCATAGCATTTTTCAATTCACTCTCAAATTATTATAGACATTTCTCCCCACTTCCTAGTCTTTTCTAGTTATATCTCCCATCGATCTCCTAGTTTATTTTAGGTCTTTGGACCAATGGGTGGCATGGGTGGCCTAGCGGTTAAATCGCTGGCCTCTCACCGCTGTGGTCCAGGTTCAAGTCCTGGCTCGGGCATGGATTATATGTGAGTTGAGTTTGTTTGATGTGTTCTTCTCTCCTATGCCACGAGGGTTTTTCTCCGGGTTATCCGGTTTTCCTCCCTCCACAAAAATGAACATGTGAGCTGCGTTGTGTGCAAAATAATTAACGTAGAGGTAGTGAGTGTGTGTCTGAGTCTCCCCAATTAGCCACTGGCTAAATACATTGAGACGTTAAAAAAGTGATTTATTTTTATTTTATTTATTCTTGCCCCTTCCTGATCCACCTCTGCAGTTGATATTATATGAGTTATTTAATATATTTATGCAGCCATTTTTTTTTCTATGGTTTTAATTTTACCTGATTTTTCCTCTTGTTTCATGGCCAGTAGCTTCTTTTCACATTGTTCAGAAACAGTTACAAGCATGCTCTGTTAAAGGAAGCAAGACACAGAGAGTCAAGTACCAACATTGTATAATTTACCTGTTTCAAAAAAGGTTGCTGGAGTATACACCCTTTAATTTCCGAGAAACATTGTCACCCGTGAAGTGAAAAGCCTACAAGCTAGTAGCGCAGGGGATTATGGGTTACCTATGTATACTTTATTAGAACACAGGGATTTCATGGCCACATTATTGCTACATTTGCCAATATGTTATTGAGAAATGTCCATTTTGACTTATCAAACAACAAGAAAGGCGTTCCGAATGCACATTTAGTTCCTGAACTGATCCATGGTCCTTTGCGCCACTAGCTTGTGTGCTTTTCACGGGTGACAAACTTTCTCAGAAAGGGTGTATACCGGTAGTACTTATATAAGTGGAAACACAAGCTGACTCAGTAAGTCCTGCACATTAGCTGTCTATCTCATATTCACAGCTATAGATGTGATATAGGCAATAGGCTTCAAATGACAATTTTTCTTTACCTTAAGTGGTTCTAAATCTCTGATAATTTCTCTCTGATGGACAAGCATCATCTCATATTCATGTTTTACAGCAGACAACAGTGGTTTGTACGTCTTGAAGTCTTCTATAAGATACTCAAACACTTCTCTGAAAGCCTGAAAATAACAACAGTCATAAATCATGATTATTGCTGGCTATTAAATTCTTTCCCACTAAATTACAAAATTCAGGACATCATTATCCAACTAGTCATAGACGAGTAAAAATATCGGAGTAGGACTGGATCAAGTAAAAATATCCAGCGATATTTTTACTCGTCTATCTAAGCCCTCAAGTAAAACAATATTTTGCTTTATAAAAGAACAAAAACCTTTTGATTGGATAATAAATAACTTATTAAACAGTTTGATGTGTAATATGGCTGGATATTTTACTCGTTAACTTGCATTTTGACTCGCCCGGAGGCTTGTCAAAATACAGCGTTTCACTCATAAAATATCCAGCCATGTTACACATCAAACTGTCTAATAAGATATATAAATTCTTGCAATTAGGTGAATGTCACTTCTTCTTTTGGAATTCAAAACCAACCTGCAGTCTCTTTTCACTGGGAATCATCTCCGTGCAATCCAGCGTTCGTAACTCTTTCTGTAAAAATGCCTCAAGTTGTTCAAGAAACTTTGGTTTATGAACTCCTTTTGGCATAAACTCATTAGATTGTTTGATAACGCCAGGGTTTAAATCAGGAACACTTGGGCCAAGTGCATGGGCTGGCCATATATCAAGAGTACCAGCTCTAGTATCGACATGAGGTTGAAGAACTACTGACGGAGGGAGAATATACTTTTCTGATCCATTAGCAGAAGTTAGTGAGTAACTTGGGCCGTTTAAACCGTTATATTGTCTGGGAGTTTTGCTTGAATTGTGGTTGGATAAAGACCTGATAAACAAAAATTAGAAAAAGGTCATTCAACTTGTTTTCTGCCAACGAATATCAATGATATTTAATCAACATTAGTACAGACTTATCCTGAAAAAAAACAGAGGGTTTTTTTCTTACTTTTACAGGGAAAACAAGAGCGAAAGCACTTCTGTTTTCTCAGGCTAGTCTTGGAAAGAACATCAATCTTCTTCACAAAATAATCTATCACTAATCTAAGATATATTTAACATTGTCAGCTTCAATCCCTTAAAATTTAAACTTCAAAGATTTTATATTTTCATCATTTTGTACGACTAGAAAAAGGACAACTTTCGAAACAAAAAGCACAATATCCTTTTCAATCTCACTTCGATAAAATCACATTTTAACTTCTGAAAATCAGGTAAAAAAATTAAGAATTGCTTGAAAAGTTAAGCTAAGATACTTACGGTGGTAAAGGAGGTAGCTTTGTGTGCGACATTTCAAATTATATAAGATATAAAGCTATTTTTGTCTCTTGTCAACAGGACGAAGTTTGACTTCGAAAGTCCACCATCTTGGATTTGTTGTTGCTATGTACGAACGCTTGGTTACTAGCCTCGGTATGGCTAACACAGGAAGCCCAAAATGTAAACATCTCATTTAGTCGAAAGGAATAAATGAATAAATAAATTACTAAATGAGAGATAATATTTTCTAAAAATATAAAAAAATGACATTTTAAGTCTATCGTCTGATAATGAGTTCGTTTGCTATTTTTTTTCGTTTTGTTGTTTGTTTGTTTGCTTGTTTGTTTGCTTGTTTGTTTGTTTGCTTGTTTGTTTGCTTGTTTGTTTGTTTGTTTGCTTAATATATTTTCTTGCTTTCTTGTCTGCTTACTTTGTTTCTTTGTTTGTTTATTTCAAAAAGTATTATTTCCATTCAAAAAAGACTTCGTTTCTCTTTTTATCGAAATACTGGACACCAGTTTATCGACCCTATATCATTTTTTTTATTATTTACTAGTAAGAAACTAGTTTTTAAATTTTTTTTTTATATGAATACATATAAAACTATTAAATAAAAGAGAGAGAAAAGAGCTACGAACTAGTAAATAGGTATTGAAAGTAACGAAACAAAAAAAACACACACGTCCCTATATTTTAAAACCACTATATTCCAATGACGTAGCATTAAACAAAGGTCAATGACGCTTGTACGATTAATGAGATATTAATGACAATTACAGCGCAACGCGTAAAAGTATGGTCACTGATAATGTATTCGCATACTTCTGTCTCGCCATCGATCCAATCAGCGTTGTAGGATTGTGTTATCTTGTCGCTGATTGGATCGATTGCGAGACAGAAGTATGCGAATACATTATCAGTGGCCATACTTTTACGCGTTGCGCTGTAAAAAGCTTTTCAAAATACAGGCAATTACTATTGCAAATTTACATCGAAAGCGCCTAGCCAATGGTAGTGGCTAATTTCATAATTGGAAACTTCAGACGGGACAGTGAGGTGACGTAGCCTTGGTAAATAGACAGCCAAACACTCAGTGTGTCCGCTTCCGCTTATCTGGTTCTGACACGGACAACCACATTGAATGTGTTTTGTGTAGACAGCTAGGAAATGGTCGCTGAGTTTACGGAGGCTATTCAAAATGTCAACTAAGCCAGGGAAAAGTGAAGTCAAAATGGAGCCTTTCAAGTTGTACATTGTTCGAATTTCGCCATGTTGTCGTGTCGTGTGGTTGTATTTGCTTCAGGTTTGTGTGATTCTATATTCTTCTCGTTACATTGTGGTGTTTTTTATTTTATTCTATACTGCATTTCTTGCTTAAATGTGTTTTTAAAGCGAGAAGTTCAGAGTAAATGTGATTTCGTATGTTTGTATAAAGTTGCGAAACCGAATTGAAACATTTTGCTTATAACATGCAATTGTATTCTCAATACGGTTCGTATAGAGTTTTCCCCCATTGCTCTCGCTAAAAAGTGTCTTATGTACTATTTTCTTTTAAGCTTATAATTATAATATTCTACGTAAAAATAATTATTTGAAAGCAGCGGATTTTATATATACAAGTAAATTATATCTATAATGATAATACGATCAGTGGTTGCCATATTTGTTTTCTGTAATATTTTCAATCTACGATATACAGCAAAAATCATTGATGGAATACCCATATGTGATGTACGTTTAAATACGACCAGCATTTGATCAACATTTCCTAATATTTTGCTTAAGATATATATCATAATTGTTTAACATTTTTGTGTCTCATACTTGTTCTAAATAGTCTATTTTGTCTGGTATAAAAATATCACTTTTGGAGTCAGAAAATGTGGAAAAATAAATATCATTTCCATTATTTGTAACCAGACACCTTACCACCATAATTGGCCCGGTGTTTATTTGAATAACTTTTTTCCTCTTTTGTAATTTCACCCCTGGAAATTCAATTGTGTATGATTCGCATTTCCTAAAGAAGGCACTTGAAAAGCCCTCTCGTGTGCCATTCAAAATTATATCCATAAGTTGTTGGTCGAGAAACAGTTAGTGTGCTATTTCTGTGAAGATAAATAGTTAATATTTACAGAACGGAAAGCTTTCAGTCTGGTCAAAATACATCTGCCGCACATTTCAATAGGAGAACACAAACAAACTAAAAAAAAATACAATTTCTCCGTCCTTCGTTGTAATTTATACTAAGAAAAAGTCTAAAAGTCTAGAAGTGCTACAAATTTTAACGCCATTTTGAGTTCAAAATATGTGGAAAACATTCAAGCAATGTCTTTAAAGCACATTATTTATGTCCTTTTGTTTTCAAAAAAGGAATTGAAAAAATGAGTATACATTTAATATGTGTACATTGTTCAAAGATTACAAAAATATATAAAATATAAACTACAAATCTTTTAGAAACGTTAAGTATATGTTTATTTACTATGTTTTTTTCTCTTTTTCAGAATAATTTGCCGGTTGAATTATTAGATGTAGATGTCTTCGAAGGGGAGCATAAACAGCCGTCATTTACTGCATTAAATCCACACCAAGAGGTTCCCGTTCTTGTCGATGGAAAAACAAATGTTTTTGAAGGGTATGTGTTAATTATTTCATATAAGGCTTCTAGGCAATTGTGCGCTAGAATGCGCCTTGATCCTAAAAGGATTACGAAATAATCACTTTGGTCACAACCCATCAATTCCATATGTATATTCATTTAATTTCTTTGTTTATTTGCATCGCTGTGGTAAATGTGTCTTGTACGTTTTATAAATATGAGTTCTCTTTCGTTTGTTTATGAGATCGTAAGGAAATTGCTAAGCAATTTTAGAACATGTTATTTGTTACTCTTTCCTGTTGCCATGGAGCGTTCACACACTGCGCACTGATGCAGAACTGATGGACTATATATTACTATATACTATATATTATATGTTAATTCAAATGTTATCGTTAGGGGTGGACCATTTAACTTTTGAGGGGGGGGGGGTGGATGATTTTGAAAAAAAATTCCCTGCAAGCCAAAATTGCCACTGAAATCTTTGCTTTTCTATAAAATAAATTCCGTGCGCACGCCAGCGGGCTAAAAAAAATTTCCTGCACGGACAAAATCATCCACCCCCCCCCCCCCCCCCCCCCCCCCCTCAAAAGTCAAATGGTCCGCCCCTTACCTTTTGTCATCGCACCATCCTAATTTGTATATTTATATTGGTATTCAATTTGAACGTTGTCGTTAAAATGCCTTAAACCCCTTTTTTCATTGCACCACCATAATGTACATTTGTTTAGCTTATTCAACTATCAAGGTCATTGACAAAAAATTAAAAAAAAGATCAATATAAAGCTTGTTCTCTAGACAGAAAGAGTCTTATATGTCAAAAATTATGATTTCTACACATTTTTGATATACCAATGTTGTGCGTATTTAATTAAGATTTTCTCTGACATATATTGATATATATGTCAATCTATATATGTCAATATATATATATCAATTCTTTGTCAGGATTTCAATTTTAAGCTACCTGGCACAAAAGTATACCGAGTACGCAGGATGGGGCAAGACACCTTGTGAGAGAACCAGTGTTTTATCGGTATTGAACTGGGCTTGCTTTGATCTACACAGGTAAAGACAACTGTTGCAGCGCGACGCGCAAAAGTAGTGACCCCTTTAATATATTCGCATACTTCTATGCATGGACTTTATGCTGCGAAACGAGTTTTTCACAACTTATTCGGTAAAATCAGACAACTTCACATCAAATGTGTCTGTTTAAAGTACAAACCCCCGTGCATAGAAGTATGCAAATACATTAAATGTGGTCATACTTTTGCGCGTCGCGCTGTAATTACAATCAATTTCATGTTAACATCAAGAAATGTTTCATTTTGCGTTGCTTAAAATAATTTACTTTGTGATACCGTTATGAGTCCATAGTGAGTAAGTAAGTAAGTAAGTACGATTATAAGTGTGTAAGTAAATAAGTTAGTTAGTTAGTTAGTATATAAGCACGTAAGTAAGTAAGTAAACGTGTGAGCATGCACACTTCTAAGTAACGGTAGTAGATAAGTGAGCAACGCTAAGTGAGGGAATGAATGAGTGAGGGAGTAAGTAAGTAAGTAAGTAAGTAAGTAAATAAGTAATTTTTACTCGGACGAAGGACTAAAGCTCGAAACGTCAGTAAGTTAAGTCAACATTTTTTTACGGTGTTTAATACAAATTTCATTATATTACCAATCGTTTATATCAAACACCGACGCAGCCTATACTAGTTTACTCGCTAGTTTTCGAGTAAATAAGTAAGTAAGTAAGTGAGTACGTAAGTAAGTAAGTAAATAAGTGAATAAGTTAGAAATGTACCTATAAGATCCTGTATAAGAGCGAGCTATAGAATTGGGTGATAATCGAGCGAGCGCAAATAGCGAGCTGCAAACTCTCAAAGCAATAATTTTGCACATGTATGCATTGTTAATTTTCCTTTCTCTTTTTCAGAATTCTCGGTTACAAGTACATTTATCCACACTTTCTGGAGAAATATCACCTAAAAACGCACGAAGAAACTGAAACAATGGTCGAAAAAGGAGCAGAGCAGCTAACCAA
This sequence comes from Metridium senile, assembly GCA_949775045.1. Taxonomy (NCBI): domain Eukaryota; kingdom Metazoa; phylum Cnidaria; class Anthozoa; order Actiniaria; family Metridiidae; genus Metridium; species Metridium senile. The sequence goes on from OX459100.1 coordinate 7,240,995, forward strand.
ACACATGGAAGTATTAGAGAACTTTTACCTACGAAGAAATCCCTTTCTATGTGGCAAAGAACGCACAATAGCTGACACATATGTAGCAACTATACTTTGTCAAAGTGAATGGCTTGATTTTGATCTTGGTTTATGGCCGAAAGCTGCAGCTTGGTTCAATAAAGTTAAAACACAAGAACATTGGAATACGGTGCATGAGAAGCACGAGGAGTTTTTGCACAAGCTGAGGAAATGTGCGCATGAATAATGATAATAATGAATGAAAGAAGAAATGAACTTTAGTGACTAATAAAGGAGAAGAAAAAATCACGTCAAGATGAAGACAGATGCACAGACACACGGACGGACGGACGGACGGACAGATACAGAAGGGCGGACAGACAGATGGACGGACTGACGGACGGACACATTCAAAGACAGAGAAACATTTGTAATATAATATGTTTACAATATGAAATATGATAGACCCAATTTGATAGAATTAAATTGTAATTTCGTATTTGAATCAATTTGAACTTATACGGGATCTTCAGTGACGAATACATCTGAATTCATGTCAAAGTAGATGAAAGAAATACTTAGATTTCACATGTAGATGTATATAGAAAATGTAAAAATGGTCACTTTAATTTAATTGGAAAAAAATCACAATTTATTTATATTTACAAATGTGTTGTGGGCTTTCTGTGTAAACGTAAAAAACCGCTGACCGCACTGGATCGCATTGTGTCTTGCAATACTTACAGAGTATACAGAGTTACTAGACTTGCTTCGTCTTCGCGCGCGCCGATAAAAAAAATCACAGGAATCCCGACCGGATAGTCGTAGCGTCCATTATGATATTTTGAATATTACTTTGAATATCACGTGAAAATTACAAACAAGCAAAAACAAATCAGGAAAACAAACATATCTACAAAGCCGCAAACCTCATTCAAAACGCTTTCTTCCTCGTCCAAGTGGCAATAACCTATCTGTGTAGATGCATCTCTTGTTTTGAACAAAGGTTCCTTAAACAGGGCCCTTGTGCACGTCTTTTTTCCTTCAGCGTCCTCAGAAAGTCTCTTGATCGATGGTCTTGCCTTTTCTGAACTGATTTGTTGAATTGACGAACCAAGTTTTGACCTCACAACATGGATTTTTCTCACAAGCGACTCATTTTTTTTTTTTCAGCACAATTTCTACACAAAATAATTGTAGGTAGATCAATGACCCGAAAACATTGTCCGTGAGTAATTCAAGATTGCGACAAAATGTTATTTGTGACAATCGAGATTGACATAAATTAATATTTTGCCGGCACGGAGTCTAGTTAGTCCGTGCGTGCAGAGCGTCTAGTCCCTTGTGTAATAGAGTGTATATAGAGTGCTGGCTGTTAATGATTTCTTCCGGACAGAGAAAGCAAACTCGTTCTTGGTATTCCGGTGATATTGTTACTCTATGAACCATTTTTCTCGGAGTTGCAGTCATTGCTATTAATTCACTAAAACGAGTCGGACGATGGAGGATGAGTAATATCAATCGCCATCATGTCACGCTTACTTGCTATCGGAGCGCCGCCTCTAGCTCATTTGGCGGGAAACGCAAAATCAAAATCCTGCAAGCTGTACAAGTCGTCCTCTCCGGCTGCTTCGACTCATCCGCGGGGCAATATACGCGCGTGCTTTGGTTTGGGCTTCCTGTGTACTCAGCGCACGTGCATTTATATCACTCTTCATGTTCACTTGAAAAACCTGTAAATTCAAGAGAGGTCGACTTTTAGCAGAAATCCATTTACAATCACAGTAACTACTGGGTTACAAAATTCCATCTTTTGAAATTTTTAAATTAAATCGTCAACGGCTTTACAACTCTCGGGCGACAATCGTACATTGCTCGTCCCTGCGGGACTCGCTCGGCAATGATATTTGCGCCCGCATTTCTACTGGTCAGTCGACGAGAATATTTAAATGTATTCAAACAACAGTCTGCCATGCTCTCTTGGTGTTGTGATGTTTGAGCGCAATTTTACAGCTAAAATCTATATCAAACTTGGATTATACTGTTTCTGGACGTTTATATTGAGGTAGGAAAATAATATTCAATGTTTCTGGTGTGAATTAGAAAAGTTTAGAAAAGTTGTTGGAAAAGTTACTCCAACAAGCCGGTTTACACGATACAACTTTTCGCTACAACTGTCGCGCACATAGAAATTGGGATATATAAAGGCTCAGGAAATTTTAGATGAAAAGGGAATCTTTTCATTAATAAATCCGCTTAGTTTTGAAATTATGGCAGATTTTCATGTTTTAACCAATGAGATGGACGAATTAGACATTACACAATTAGCACCTTTCTTCATTCCATTGCCGTTTACCTGCCACGCTCTTATACACATATCATCATTACTTGATAATTAACTCAATAGCACACAAGCATCCAGCAACAGTCCATTGTTTATTGATTAGAAGATATTATAGAACATAAATGTAAACACGAATAAAAAAAAAAAAAATTCTGATGATGGATAGCGGAGGCTATCCGAAATATCAAACAAATAACTTGATAGTTAAACTTCTTGTTATTCACTTTATTATAAACACGAATAATTAATGTACTTACTGAACAATGATTATTGTTGTACATTGAAAGCCAGATCCACATTCAAAGCTAAATATTGATAAGATGATGAAATGATGATGATGCTGGTGATAGTGATGATGCTGGTGATAGTGATGATGCTGGTGATGATTGTGATGATGATCAGTGATTATTAAGGCTATGTGATGATGACGATGATAATGATTGTGATGATGATGCTCTTGATGATGATGATAATTGTCATGATGCTGGTGATGATAGTTATGACGATGATTGTAATGATGATGATGCTGGTGATGATAGTGATAGTGATGATGATGATGATGGTTGTAATGATGGCGACTATAATAGCGATAAGATGATTGTGATTGGCCACAGAGGTGTCTTCTCGTCCAGATTGTACATATCTACCTGAATACCCGGATGACAAGTGAGACCGTTTCCACAATCAAATCCCGCCACATATGGTTCACGAAGACGACGAGGCACGTGATAACACCTCTGAATACCCGGATGACAACTCAAACTCTTACCACAAGGTCTAGTCATGTGACATGGATCATGACGTAGTTGCCCTGGAGACACACACCGCTGTACACCGGCCTCGCAGGTGTTCAGTGAGCGACAACGACAGAAAAACAAAAATATATCACCTACGTCACTACGACCGTTTCCATGACGACAACCAACAAACCAAAAACTTGAGGCAGGTGCATGGCATGTCAAAGCAGAAATCGTGAAAATGGCTTCCTGACCGTAATAACATTTTGATGGAGAAAAGCGACTTTTCGTAGAAGAAAGGCCATTAATTTAGTCTCTCTCTCAAGTGAATTTCAATTCATGTCCATTGTGTAGGCTCGGTTATTGAGGACTTACTCGTCTTCGTGATGAAGAGAAACTTCATTATCTAGGATTATAGCATTAACTTGATATTATTTCCTTGTTAATCTGGTCCTTTCCTGTCGAGATTAACTGAAGTAATATTCATTACCATGGATTACTAACAACACGTTGTGGGGAAAACGTTATTGATTATTAAAAGTTAAAATGATAGTCAAACAATTTAACGGTACGCGTTTTTTTATACACAATTTACACACTATTTCCCTTTATTTTCCTTGTCTATCTTTCGGTCTCTTTTCTATCAATGAATTATCAATGAATAAGCGTATAAATTATTGAAAATCAAACAAACACTACAACTTAAATAACACAAAGATTAGCTCTATTTTAAAATTATTTCTCTCTTTTACTCCGACGAAGGGCTAAAGCTCGAAACGTCAGTAAAGTTAAGTGAATATTTTTTTACGGTGTTACAACTTTCATTATATTACCTATCGTTTATATCAAACAACGACGCAGTCTATACTAGTTTACTCGCTAGTTTCCATTCAGTAAAGTTAAGTTTACATTTCTTACGGTGTTACAAATTTCATTCTATTACCTATCGTCTATATCAAACACCGACGCAGCCTATACTAGTTTACTCGCAAGTTTCCATTTCTATTTTAAAGTGGTAATATTCAGTGTGTTTTCTACCAATGAATTAGCGTATGTGGTGTAAGTGTACAAATTGGTGAAAACCAAACAAAAGTCTACAATTTAATATAGCGTGAAAACTTCTCAGTTGAAATGAAAAGCTATGTATTTTCTCGATATGCGTTAACATTCAGTGTTTTTCTGTTATAAAACTATCGAGATGAAAGTCAGAATTACTTGAAATTAATCGTTTTCTCGTGCAATATCACTCAGAACCTTTTTCTTGTGTAGAATTATTGGTAAGCTAAGTGTTCTAGCCAAATCAATTAAAGGATTACATGACTACTTCTTGACTGCTACCACTCATTAATTGCTCTTGTCAGATTTAGATTAAAAGTGATCATATTTTAGCCAAATTGAAGTCACTTTTCAAGTATAAGTCTTTCTCATCCTTAATTTGTGGGATTACTTTGTTGGATGTAAAATCGCTTTAGTTTGTGAGGGACCATTTGTATGACGCTACTATAGGCCTGTTAGTTCGCCTTTTTTAAAAAGGTTGTCCAAGGCGATAGGTAATTCTAAGATAGAAAGGAATTGTTGGCATATATCTATTTCAAAACGTTGTCCAAGGTTACAAAATGTAAAGGAATTATTCTCGTTGAGCATAGAGGTTATTGATGAAATATTAAGAGCAAACATCTAAACGAATTATTAAGGTGCTTACAATCATTATTCCAGTCGTCAAGAACATGGAGGTTATTGTTGGAATATTATGGACATTCCTCTCGATTATTTGTAAATTTTACCCAACATCCCTTTCTCTCTGAAAATGACCGATTGCCTTGGACAACCTTTTTAAAATAGGTGTGTATAATTACAAGTTTGTTTTGAGTCGATTTCTGATATTAGGTGTAGTGGGTTTTAGATTATTTTCAGATTGTCAGTCCAAGAGGATGTGTGTGTGTGTGCTTAAAAAAATTACATCTTGAATAAAGGAAAAAACAATTTCTAAAAATTGAATTAGTGAGAAGGCGGTGGAATATATTTTCAAATGTAACAAAATTGTAACGAATTAAGTTGAACTTTTAGTTTCGTTTTCGAACTTCCTTTCGATTTTTTTATCTTGTTTTCAAATATTTTAAATAATGAGATTTTTTATTGCAATATTATCGGTTTTTAAATGTTTTCTTGAAATATTTTATTTATCTTTATTTTATCCCCATAATTGAGCAAAAAAAATTTTCGATAATTATGGAGCATTCCAAACTAGTTTTAGTGGAATATTTTTTTTTCGATTCCTGCTATCTTCAAAACAAGTAACATGTTTAAACAAAACAAATTTGTTATCAAATAAAATTACATTTTTGATTTGAAAAAAGATTTTTACGATAATCAGTCATTCAAGCTTGATTTGTCAACCTTTTCGCAATGAAAACCAAACTGTCAAGAAAAACTGGTCAGTTTTCAGTCCATAATATCTTCATTCCTCTTAAAATAAAAAGGAAAGATGATAAACAATGTCGATTATTATTTATCCTATATATAATTATACAATATATTAATATGAGTAACGATTTTGAAACACATAAATAGTTCTTTGTAAACGATCTCCTTACATTATTGTTATTATTCTTTGATAATGGAGCGTGATGGCTCCGAAACCTCAGAACAAGAATCTTATATCTTTATTCAGTCTCTTTTTTACTACTTAATATATTAATATATAATTATTTATCCTTATATATCTTAATATATTAATTATATAATGTGAGCAGAGTTGTGTGCTAAAATATTCAAGGTATAGAGGTAGTGAGTGTGAGTCTCCACAATTAGCCACTGGATAAATACATTGAGACGTTAAAAAAGTGATTCATTTATTGTATTTTTTATATGATGAACTATCGATTATGCGCGAATGTGATCTCAAAAGCCCTCACTTTTCGCTGGTGTTTTTGAGGCTTATGCTAAAGCCTTTTCTATTTGAAATACTAAAATAATCTCGGAGATCTTGTGGAGATCTTAAAAACCATGTGCTTTGTCCTTAGGTGTCTTTACGCTTATTAGGAATGATAAGTTATCGTTCATTTTGAGAACAAGTTAGACTTTTTGGAGTTTTGCTTTTATGTGAAATTTCTTGACATGGCTATTTTCATAGTGGGGATATGCGTCATGATTGCGTCAAGGCATTGCTCCCTGGGGAAGGAGTGGCATAGACACCTATTTCAAAAATCGTTGTCGCAGCCAAAGCTACGGTCCACACTCTGAAGCCTGCAAAGGATGTCGGTTATATGGACTTAATTTGTGATTTATTGCATGTTTTTTAAAGAAAATATTTCTATTTGTATCTACCACAACAACAACTTGTTATGGTCATATAACACAAACACGTACAGCCAAAATATGCTATGAATATATCGATAACAAGAGAAGAAATACCGACATCCTTTGCATGCTTCAGAGTGTGGACTGTGGCTTTGTTTGCGACATCAATTTTTGAAATAGGTGTAACATAGGTGTTTTTTGTTCTCTCCGCATTGCCGCGAGGGTTTTACGATTCTCAGATTTTTCCTACCTCAGCTCCAATCAACATGTGACTTGAGTGCTGTGTGACGTAATTAATGAATGTAATAATAGTAGTGAGTGTGTCAGATACTTCAATCTGATTAGCCATGGGCTATAGGGAGTTCGACAACAACAATTCCATGTATCTTGACCTAAAACAGCGATTTTTTTTAATTTTACATCTGTATTGATGGAAAACCTTTACGGATTGAAGATCTATACTTTATAAAGAGTGCAATGATCAGATTAGGGCGTTCTTAATTAGAGTATAACTATCGGATTACAGTGGTTTTCATAAACCTGGCAAACAAAATGAATTTATTGGAATGTGATCATTTGTCAGCTTAGAGTGGTTTTCGGAGACAAGTATACTTTGAAACGTTAGATTGATTTAGGAATGAACCATTTGACTTTTGAGGGGGAGGGGTGGGGTGGGAGGTGGTCAGGAAGATTAAAAAAAACTACCTTCAGCCCCCAAGGAAGGAAACATCCCCGTGCATGATCAGTTTTGGAAAACAATTATATCCTACAACGTAAAATGAATATCTTGCCTGTTGGTTAGTATAAGAAATCGCACGATCTTGAGTACAATTCGTAATTAATAGGTACGAGTGATGTTTTGAAAGTTTTCAAAATTGGACGACCCTTTTAGGCAAGTCCAATTTGATAACTTTCAAAACATCACGAGTATCTATTAATTACAAATTGTACGAGAAGATGCGATTTTTTATTCATAATATACTGAAAAACTAATTGGTATACTCTGCAGAGTACAATTTACGATTAATCGAGTAATTTTGTACAGTGTATTATAAGTGAGAAAATAAACTCCTTCCGCGGAGCAACCTCGTTTCCTCAACGAGATTTGTAGCAACGAGGATCACAAACTGTACCATTTATTACCTAAAAAGAACACACCAATCTACTCTTTGAGGAACAAAAGACCATACAAGTTGCCAAAATACAAGACTGAACGATGCAAAAACAGTTTCATCTTAAGTCATATTTATAATAATTAGATTTTTAAATATATACATATATCTTTCACACTTTTATTAAGTAGGTTTCCTCATTAAAATTTCTTAGTCTTTTATAGTGTTATATTATAGTTTTTGCTATCCATTTTATAAATTCCTGTAAATAGTAAGTAATTCAGCCAAAGGCTGCAATGTCTTATTCAAGTAAACTATCTATCTATCTATCTATCTATCTATCTCCTAGCGATCGTAGCAATCATGTAAGCGAGGCTTAACTGTACCCTCTGTGCTTCGATGTTAGAAAATCCATCGCGCCATTTTTCTCGTCTCCACTTTCATTCCTCGACTACTAATTCCTGTTCCACTTTATCTCTGAACGAAAAACCCATTTCCTCAAAATCCCCTCTTATTTGAAAATTCTCATCGAGAGGGATTTACGATGTAGGAGTATTTTTTTGTAGGTAATTAAGTTGGATGTTTGGTATTTGTTAATTAAGCGTATTTTGCACTATGCACTACCAAATCCTACATAATTGAGATGACGCATTCCACGTTATAAATAACCTAAAAAAGAATTAGTAATTTGTTTAAATTGCGAAACTCAATATAAAAATCATATAGACAAAACATTTTGAGTTTAAAGTCATGTCTTTAAAACAGCTGGGGAAATTTTAGAAATAGAATATGAACTGTTTTAGTAAATGAAAACAAGGCAGCTTCACAAAATGTCGTTTTTACCTTCAAAACAATGAGTGAAATAATTATACTTATTTGACTTAATACTAATACTATCATTATCTTAGACATATATTTCATTTATATTTTATTATAAACATATATCATAATCATTCACACTGTCATTGTATTTATATTTTAAAGCCACCGAGATATATAACTGTTTTAGTATATGAAAACAATTTATTTCACCCAGCATTTTTAAAGATAAAGAACAACATTTTAAAATGATACTTATTTGGCTTCTGTGAAAAGTAATTACTGGTCTTCATGTGACGTCATCAAAAACTCAAAATCTAAACTATACATGGTATAAAGACATTTCTAAAATATACTTTAGAAATACGTGACATAAATTACAGGAGAAAGCTTGGAGTCATTTTGTTGCTTGGGTACCGAGTTAAGAAGGTTGAATTTGGGTCACGAAATACCATTTTGTGTATCTGAATAAGTATTCAAATGGAAATTATTTATTGATTTCAACTAGCGTAAATAATTTTTCAGACATACAACCCATGGTTTAAAAAGCTTACATGTTTACAAGTATTAAAATCGAAATCATTTCACCCAAATTGAAAGAGTTCAACTATAATAAATCATTTCTCATGCAGGTAACCCATGAGTTAAGAAGCTTATATGTTTCTAGTTAGATTTCAAAAAGAAGCTGGATTCTCAACATCGAATATCAATACATATAAGTAGCATTTCGTTATCAATATGAAGTATGAACCGCCTTTGAAATATTCTCCATTTTAGAAATCAAAGTGCAATTCGCCCTTAGTATTGATGTACTATATATTGAACGTGTTTTGGAACGTTTCAGGGATTAATTTATGGAAATAAGGCACCGTTACCCCTTCTGGCCCCCGATTTCCTTCCGTGGCACGCCTTCTCTGGTCATTCTGACGCCATATATTTCTTATAAAGTGATACCTCTATTTCAAAAAGGTTGTCAACGTCGATACGTTATTCCAAGATTTAAGGATATCATCGGCCTACATCTAATTCTAAAAGGTTGTCCAAGTTGATGCGTTTGTCCAAGATTTAAGGATATCATTGGCATACATCTATTTCAAAAAGGTTGTATCAAGACAAAAGAATATTGTTATACTGCTAATTTAAAAATGTTTTCACTAAAGCGAATATTCGAAGTTTTTACGATCGATATTCTTTTAAACAACATGAAGGTTATTCAAGAACATGGAGGTTATTATTGAGATATGATGGACATACATCTAACCACGAAAAGTTGAGGTGCTTACAATCATTATTCTCTTCACGAACATGGAGGTTATGGGTGAGATATGATGGGCATACGTATAGATATAAATAATCTAGGTGCTTACATTCATTATTCTCTTCTTCACGAACATGGAGGTTATTGGTGAGATATGATGGGCATAATATAGATACAAATAATCTAGGTGCTTACATTCATTATTCTCTTCTTCACGAACATGGAGGTTATTGTTGAGATATGATGGGCATACGTATAGATACAAATAATCTAGGTGCTTACATTCATTATTCTCTTCACGACCATGGAGGCTATTGCTAGAGTATTATGGGCATACTTCGAGTTATCGAGATATTAAGCATCATTATTCTCTTCAAGAAAATGGAGGTTATTGTTGTGATATTATGGGCATACATCGAGTTATCGAGAAGTTTAGCTTCATTATTCTCTTCAATAACATGGAGGTTATTGTTGTGATATTGTGGGCATACATCGAGTTATCGAGAAGTTTAGCATCATTATTCTCTTCAAAAACACAATTCCTTTCCTTTCCCAGAATTCTTTTCTTAGAATGAGGTATCGCCTGGGCAACCTTTTGGCAGCAGGTGTATACTCAGTGTAATTGCCCTCGGGATAAGTGAATATGGTTTAAAGCTTAAATAAACAAATTTCAAAACAATTCTATCAATTTAGGGGAAACACACTCCCGCATAATTGATTATTTTAAGATTATTATTTGCCGTGGGTTGTTTGTTATGAGGTGGCTATGAAACGGATCCTCTCCTTTGTGGTATAAAAATCTTCATTTCATGCCAGCGACAACAATTTGAACTTGTTATCAACGGAAAAATACCAGAATCTACAACAACTAGAACTGTACAGAGCCTAAACGATCTGCAATGGGCGAGTGAACTTAGCATTTTGCTTACAATTTCAGCTTCAGAATATACAGGTTATCTGTCATCTGCATGAAACTGAAATCAGTTTATAGCCACCGAAACAGCGAGATTTGTTCAGTTTTCAAGTCTGACGTTGTCTCAGTTCAAAAACAAAGACTGAACTTGCTAACATCAGAACTTGGAAGATCAGAGTTTAACGAACGGCTGCTACCCCAACTCCAGAAGTTGCAACTGAGTTTTCCCTCCAAAGTCTGGATTAAAAAGGTATTTTCTCAAACAACAAGACGATTTTTTCCATGTTATTTCAGTGAAATTACAGCTGTTACTTAACTCAAGAAGTTGGAAGATCAACTTTTCAAATACATCTCATTTTACATAAGATCTCAGGATTTTTATCTATCTAAATTTCAAGGTCTGTCCTTCAAAAGTCCGTAAGGTTTACAAGATCTGCATCAAACAAGCATTATTGTCGATTGCCTGATGGACAAAGTGACATTAACATCGTCAACAGTTCAAGTGGAGCCGAATGATCTAGGATGATGAACCAGAAACGGTGCATTAGTCAGCCATCGTTAAGTAACAAATCCTGATCCTTTACTCTCACTCACGCCGATGGTAAGTGAGAGACATTCTAGATTTGTCATTCTTCCAATGGTTTCGTGTTATTCCGGTAAGTTTGCGGTACATGCTTTTATCTTTTTCCGCTTTTTTGACAAGATTATATCTCTTTTTTGTCTTTTTTATTTGCCTTCTTTTCAAAAGTAGTGTCGAATTTACATTGTTGCTTAGAAACGCCGGAATTTCTTTATTTAAAGGGTAAACTTTCCAATTTACCTTTTCAGTTTCTTTATTAACTACAAGGAGTAATTCCCGTAACTTCTGTAAGTATAACCCTCTTGGTACGATGTACTATCTTTTACTACCACGAAGGATTACAACCCAAATGTTAGTACAAAATCTCTTGTCTACAGTGCATATAAGTTGCCATTTTTACTCATTCTTTTATACGGTGTACGAGATACCGTTTTAGCTCCAAGAGAGAGGATAAGCGTCCTATATGTCAGTAAGTAACACACTCTTTGTACGTTGTACAAGTTACCATTTTTACTCCATCGAATGACTAAGGTCCTAAACGTTCGTAAGTAGCACTCTCTTTTATACGTTGTACAAGTTACCATTTTTACTCCATCGAATGACTAAGGTCCTAAACGTTCGTAAGTAGTACTCTCTTTTATACGTTGTACAAGTTACCTTTTTTACTCCGTGGAATGAATAAGGTCCTAAACGTTCGTAAGTAGTACTCTCTTTTATACGTTGTACAAGTTACCTTTTTTACTCCATCGAATGACTAAGGTCCTAAACGTTCGTAAGTAGCACTCTCTTTTATACGTTGTGCAAGTTACCTTTTTTACTCCATCGAATGACTAAGGTCCTAAACGTTCGTAAGTAGCACTCTCTTTAGTTTTACATTGTTACTTCGAAAGAATAACCATTTTTACTCCGAGGAAGAATTACAACCGAAACGTCAGTCAAAATTCCCTTTTTTACATTGGCACTTTTACTCCGACGAAGGATTACAGCTCAAAAGCGATCAGTTAAAATTCCCTTTTTTACAGTGTATAAAAGTTGCCACTTTTACTCCGACTAAGGATTACAGCTCAAAAGTCAGTTAAAATCCTCTTTTTACAGTGTATAAGTTTTTAATGCCACTTTTGCTCTGTTTGGTAAATCTTTTTTTTTTGGTAATTGAAGACAATAATGTCAATCATATTATACAAAACGAGAAACTAAATATGATAATCGAGGAAATATCCATTCCTTTTTCTTAGAAATAAAAACATCGTCTAATGTGTCAGACTGTTTTAAGTATTTTTCGTCATTGGTTACTTTTACAATCAGATTGAGAATGTTTTCTTATACAAACCAGTATATTTTTCTATGTGATTAAACTATTTCCTTTTAACTTATGTAAAAATATATTTTCTTGTTTCAACTAAATGGAAGTCGCTCTCTAGAAGTCAATGCTATTTTGGTTTCTTCAGCGTCTTGTTACTTTTACAGTTGAGAATGTTTTCTTATACAAACCAGTGTGTTTTTCTATGTGATTAAACTATTTCCTTTTAACTATTTCCAATGAAAAAATATATTTTCTTGTTTTAACTAAATGGAAGTCGCTCTCCAGAAGTCAGTCAACCTATTTTGGTTTCTTCAGCGTTTTGTTACATTTACAGTTGAGAATGTTTTCTTATACAAACCAGTATGTTTTTCTACGTGATTAAACTATTTCTTTTTAACTACTTCCAATGAAAAAATATCTGTTCTTGTTTTAACTAAATGGAAGTCGCTCTCTAGAAGTCAATGCTATTTTGGTATCTTCAGCTTCTTGTTACATTTACAGTTGAGAATGTTTTCTTATACAAACCAGAATGTTTTTCTATGTGATTAAACTATTTCCTTTTAAGTACTTTCGATGTAAAAATATCTTTTCTTGTTTTAACTAAATGGAAGTCGCTCAAGTCTATTTATTATTATCAGCATTAACAACTAGAATCAATAAGTATAGTTTATTTTTTTGTGACTGAGGGGTTTCTTCGTGTTTCTTCTTGCCGACATAACTAATAACATGATGGAAAAATTTGTTATATATATATATATATATATATATCAGATTTTTTATTTAAATGATAAACAGTACCTCATTATTTACAATTAACGAATACAGTACTAAGTATTGTAATCCTAGATTTCTTTCTATTATTTACAATTAAATAATACTGAAATGCGGCAAAAAGAAATTCATTTTCTTTCAAAATGCGAGAAGATACAAAATTTGATATTTTCTGTGACTGATCTAAATTGAAAGTGTTTAACATCAACAAGAAAAAAGAAACATGCCTTTCAATTTCATTATTTAAAAAAAGGAAAGATAATTGTGTCGATTGAATATGTATATTATATTATATCATATTATATATTTCAATATTAACTGAGAAAGAGAAATATCTTTTTCCGTACGTGTTTTTTCTTCTTCCTCGGGTTTTCACATTGGGGAGATGCCAAAAAAGATTCAATCTTTCAGTGCGTGGTTTTCAGTATAACTACCTTACTTAAAAAAGATATCTTTCTCTCTATCTTTTCCAAAATATGAAGTTGCTAATAGAATGTTCTTCTGTGATTTTAGTTATTTCTTATCACAGAGAAGAGGAAAAAAATGTGTTTTTATCTCCTCTTTTCGAGTATCAATATGTTTTCTGTGATTTATGTTAAGTTTTTTGAATTATGTATTTACTAAAATGAATATTCTTCTGTTATTTTATTGAGTTGTTTCTTATCACAGAGAAGAAAAATATATGTTTATTTATATCCTCTTTTCGAGTAATCACTTAAAATCAATATGTTTTCTGTGATTTATGTTATAAGTTTTCTGAAATATGTATTTACTAAAATAATTGTTCTTCTGTGATTTTATTGAATTATTTGTTATCACCGAAAAGAAAAATGTATGTTTTCTTAATCTCTACTTTTCGAGTAATCACTAAAAATCAATACGTTTTTCTGTGATTTATGTTAAGTTTTTTGAATTATGTATTTACTAAAATGAATTTTCTCCTGTGATTTTAGCTATTGTTATCTCCAAAAGAAAAAATGTTTAATCACCATGAACATCCCAAATATCTTTCTCTATCTCTTTCAGAGTGACCATTACAAGTAAAGCGATTTCTTTGATGTGGAATGACTTCAATAACAGCCAATACTAAAATCATACCATGCGAATATCAATACAATACACAGTGCTTGTGATTGAATCTAATAGACTATTTCTACTGGAATGATCGCTGGATAAACTCAAGGGAATCGCACCGCTTCAAGTTCAACTGGTGAATTATTAGCGCACGATTATCTATTCAACTGATTGAAATCCTGCGTTTTCGTCCTTCAAACTCATAAAGCAACATTTGAAATATCTTGAAATGATCTGTTAATTGAAATACATCTTGTAAGACAAACTTAAAGGGAAATTAAGTAACCAAAGACAAAAAACTGTAGATCTTGGTGCTAAAACTTTGGTGCAAAAAAAAAAACACATCAGAATTCTCTTGAGATTACTCAACTACAAGACATTTGTACTGTATGCGTTTGAACTGACTCCCAAGTGAGAATTTCTGGAGTTTCAGCTGGTAAAACGACTTAGAATTAATCCGTGAAACAAACTGCTACTGCTGTAAAAGTTGGAATAAACCATTTGAAGATTGGAAAAAAGACAGTAATTTCTTGCAGCCAGAACAGACAGAAGTGACGACGCACAAGTAAAGACATCAAGCTGTGATTTTTAGTACCGTTTTATTGAGATAATAAGGAAACAAAAAGTAGTCAAAAGAAATGATTTGCGGCTTGTTTTAAATTCAAATCAGCAGGAGAAAAATAACGAAAACAAAAGCTGTAATTGTGGATCATATCCGCTGTTGACTGGAAAAGCGCAGTCAAATTTCCTTCAAAACACAAAAAAACGGAGCAGTCTCAAATTTGAAATTGTTGATTGTTGTCTTCTTTAAAAAACAACTATAATCTCTTATAATTAATTGGGGAAAAGGTTGCGTATTGCAGATAGGAATTGCGTAGGATATATTATTGTTTTGACATTTAAAAGCGCAATTTAATATCTATCAGGACTGGAAAGCAAACACAACAGTCGAAATTACTTTTTTTAGCTTTATCTTGACAAGCGCAGCAAGAAATATCCTAAACCCGATTGTCGGAAAAAACAAATAAGTATAAGACAGCTGAAACGTTGGAGTATTTGCTTTACTTTGAAGTGAAACGACTCAGCTACAAATATCCACAAGTAATCTGGAAAACAAATTGTACAGTTCATAAAGAGGTTGAATTCGAGGTTTTCTTTTCCTCAAAGTGTACAAGCGAAGCTTGCGAAGTTGTCTGAAAAAAAGCGAAGCTACAAATATCCATCAATAACCTGGAAAAACAACTTGTACAGATAAAAAGATTGAATCCAGAGTTTTTCTTTTCTTCAAAGTGTATACAAGCGAAGCTACAAATTTCCACAAACAATCTGGAAAAACAAATTGTACAGTTAAAAAGGTGGAATTGAAGGTTTTGTTTTCCTCAAAGTGTACAAGCAAATCTACAAATATCCACAAATTGATTGGAATTAAATATCAACTTCAAAAAGATTAGCAATTGAATGTAAAATGGAGATATCATATCCACCACGAGGATGGAAGGATGATACAAATGACACGTTTGGAAGCAATTGGACATGTATGTTACACCCAGCCGACTCATTACCATCGATAGCTGCTAAGAGCTCAGCGTATATCCTAATATTCTTTCTCTCAATCGTTGGAAACTCATTAATAATCGTAATTATATACAGAGGAAGGGAATTGAGATCAACGACTAACTATCTCATTGCCAATATGAGTGTGTCGGATTTGCTTGCGACTGTATTCTTCATGCCGATAGCAATACTAGAGATTTACAATGGCCACAGAACATGGCCGATTGATGGCTTTGTTGGCTCGGCGCTCTGCAAAATGGTCTACTTTATTCACGATGTGTCGGTAGCTGTCTCAGTGGAGAGTTTAACTTTCATTACTATCGATAGATTTTGTGGGGTTGTTCATCCTCATCGTCGGAAACCGTTCGTTGGCCGAGTGAGGAAAGTCGTTGCCTTTATATGGATTAATTCTATGCTACTTCACTGCCCTTTTCTTTACACGTTTCAACTGACTTACAAGTTTAATGCTACCTATTGTGAAATGATCTGGCCGTCTCACCTCGACTCGGAGCTAGTCAACAAGCTGTACTTTCTAACTCTGATCGTGCTTCTCTTTGTAATGCCTTTGACTGTCATTGTAGCACTACAGACTTTGATCATCAGGAAATTCTACAATCAGACCTTACCGCGCGGTTTATCGGGAGAGGCGCGTGTGCGTCGACACAGGCGCAACTGTAAAGTCATCTCGATGGTTCTAGCAGTAACGGTGGTATTTTTCGCTTGCTGGAGCCCGATAATTGTTTTTTCTTTCATCACTCTCTTCTACAACAAACGGTGCCCTGATTTTGAACTGTTTCGCTTTGTAGCGTCTTTTATTGTGGAGTCGAACAAGTCATGGAATTTCTTCATATACTTTGCGTTCAATAATACGTACAGACGAGGTTTAGCTAGTGTTTGTCGATGTGGAAGGAGAGGGGAGTATCAAAACGGAGAGATGTCGTCGCATCATGTTCATGATGTTGAAGTGGTAGTTCAAACGATATTTCCTCATGACAAGGATAGCTTCTTTGATGAAGAGAAACTGTTTTGAGACGTAGATACGCGAACGAATGAGCATTATTATTAGGTCTTAAACTCGTATGAACGATGAATGTGAATATCATGATCTTCTTTATTGTCGTAACTACCCAACCAACCAACCAACAAGCGACCAACCAACCAACCGGCCAATCAACAAACAAACCAACGAAATATAAACCAACCGGAACCAACCAACCAACCAACCAACAAGCGACCGACCAAACAACCAAACAAACAACTGACCAACCAACCAACCAACCAAACAACTGACCAACCAACCAACTAACCAACTAACCAACTAACCAACTTGGTTGGGCCAACCAACTAACCAACCAACCAACCAACCAACCAACCAACCAACCAACCAACCAACCAACCAACCAACCAACCAACCAACCAACCAACCAACCAACCAACCAACCAACCAACCAACCAACCAACCAACCAACCAATGACTAAAACATGTGTGATGACTTTGATTAATGATTGGTGACATTTGTGATTGATGACTTTGATTGGTGATTGATGAGATGTATGATAGTGACTATCATCAGCATCATCTTTGTTTTATAAATGTTAGGTTGTCATCGTTGTCATCATTATTATTATTATCGTAATAATCGTACTCTAATTGTCATCATCTTTATCAACTTCTTTATTATTATTATCATCATTGTCATTATCTTATTATACTGAATACTCCATTGATTATTGCTGCGTACGTAGCTGAAATAAACTCAATCATCTATATAAAGATATATTATTATCACCATCGTTATTATCGTCATCGACATCGTCGTTATCGACATCGTCGTTATCATCATCATCATTATTACAATGATCATCATTATTATCATCATCATTATTACAATGATCATCATTATTATCATCATCATTATTATTATCATTATTACCATCATCATTATCATCATCATTATTATTATTATCATTATTACCATCATCATTATCATCATTATCGCCATCATTATTACAATGATCATCATTATTATCATCATCATTATTATTATCATTATTACCATTATCATTATCATCATCATTATTATTATTATCATTATTACCATCATCATTATCATCATTATCACCATCATTATTACAATGATCATCATCATTATTATCATCATTATTACCATTACATCTGTTTTCATCATCATTATCAATTCCAGCATTGTTTACTTTGTCGTCTATTTCTAATTTATTGATGGTGTGCGCGTCAATTCTTCCAACACTTATCCAGCTTGGGCTACCTGTGTACTGGATACACTAAAAGCCCCAACAATACCTTTCGGTCGTACTAAGTTTCTTGTCACTTTATCCATGCAATACAAGCTACAAACCTTTTAGAAAATCGCTGTAAACAAATGCTTGGTACTTTCCATTTACTTAAATGTTTTTTAAGGTGGAAACTAGCGAGTAAACTAGTATAGGCTGCGTCGGTGTTTTATATAAACGTGATAGGTAATATAATTATGAAATTTGTAACACCGTATAAAATGTTGACTTAACTTTACTGAATGGAAACTAGCGAGTAAACTAGTATAGACTGCGTCGGTGTTTGATATTAACGATAGGTAATATAATTATGAAATTTGTAACACCGTATAAATGTAATCGTTAATGTAAAAATCAGCGATATGGTATTTTTTTAAGTGTATCAAATTTGAAGATATTAAATTTCGACATCTTTTTGGTATCTTTTAAGGGTATTGAACAAGGAAAATCCCATCGTTTCCCGCGCTTTTCTCGTTATTTATTTGTGTGTAATATCTTAGAGATAAATACACCGTCCTTGCCACACCTTGCTCAAAGGGCTTCCTGTATATTGTAGGGGTGTTTTTCACGACAAGGATACCCGGTACCCCACTGCAGGGGGGATAAATACACCGTCCTTGCCACACCTTGCTCAAAAGGCTTCCTGTATCGTCTGTATCTTGTAGGGGTGTTTTTCACGACAACGATACCCGGTACCCCACTGCAGGGGGGATAAATACACCGTCCTTGCCACACCTTGCTCAAAGGCTTCCTGTATCTTGTAGGGGTGTTTTTCACGACAACGATACCCGGTACCCCACTGCAGGGGTAAAGTATGATTTTTCAAATCTTGAACAGGATCTGCTATAACATCCATTTAGTGAATTATATATGTACTATATATGTACTGTTCTTCACGACCAGAATACCCGGTACCCCCCCCCCCCGGTACCCCCCCCCCCCCCCCCCCCCCACACACACACACACACACCCCTCCCCCTAAAGTATATTTCCAAATCTTGAACCGGATCATCTACAATATCCATTAAGTGAATTATACATGAAATTGTCTAGACAGTCGAGTGTTGTTTTCCATCAACGATATGGATACGCATTGTACAAACAACACACAACCACAATATGACCACGGGCAATATAATCTATCGCATTTTTGTACCGCATCCTGTCTTGATTTTAGCCAGATATCTCATTGATATCAAACTCGTCTAAAATACAACTAATATATCAAGGATGAAAAAAGAAACTGAAATTGATAAAAAGGCCGCCATATTGGATGACGTCATGACGTCCATATTAAATGACGTCATATTGGATGACATCATGACAGCCATTTTGAATAACGTCCGGCTAAATAGACAACGTTTATGACATTTGCTGTATAGTATTGCTTGTTTTATTAGTTTGTAAGATATAATGTAATCTAATACCTTCAAACAGTAATGTATATATGCATCTATTTCAAAAGGGACAAGATGGCAAACTTAGACTTCTATAAGACGGCACGAGTGGTGGTTACGACCCAACATGAAAAACATGACCAAACCACATTGAAGGACTTGAATGAAGCTGGCACTGTCCGTGTGTCATTTGCTGTCAATCAACAGCTGGAACTAATCTATAAACGATGTAAACATCAAACCTTCGACCTTCTGATCGCTTGCCGGACAGACCCCTCAAGTTCTCTGAGTCCAGTAATACCGAGGGAGCTTGGTCAGCTACCTAAAGGTCGGCTTCACTCCTCGCTATTAAGAACTCTGCACTAAATCAACTGCAAGTATGTTTTGTATTCAAAATTGTTTAAGTAATGGGCACGATTATGCTCTAAGTGTTTGTTTGAAAACAGCCCATGCATTAAGTGTTCCCTAAGGCTAATTTAACTTTTACCTTGTTAAGGGCCCGTGCAAACGGTTTCAACATTTGCTTCAACATCCGTTTGATTTTGTTGAATAGCATTCAACATCAATTCAACATCGATTCAACACGTTTCAACAATGTTGAAAGAGTTCAAAAGCGTTTGCCCGTTCCTTTACTCTTACTATGGGTGCAATAGCGGATTACCGCTCGCCGTTCGCCGCTGTGGTCAAGGTTCGAGTCACGGCTCGGGCATCATATGGGAGCTGCGTTTGTTTGATGTGTTCTTCTCTCCCATGTCACGAGGGTTTTTCTCCGGGTTATCCTTCCTCCGCAAAAAATCAACATGTGAGCAGAATTTGTGAGCTAAACATGTTAAAGTAGAGGTAGTGAGTGTGGGTCGGATAATAATAATAATAATAATAATATCTTTATTTAACGAGAGTGACACTTTATCCTCAGATAATTTTCAAGTGGCTCTCAAATAAAATATAAATACAACTATTACAATACAACTATAATTACAATACAATACAATACAATACAATACAATACAATACAGTACAGTACAGTACAGTACAGTACAGTACAAATATAAAAGGTATAAGGTGACTTAAATTGATACTAGCTATACATGTCATATTGAATAAAAATTAACTATCTAAATAGAAAGGTATGTTGTAAAGGTTTGTTGACAAATTTGTACGATATTTATATTTAAAATTATCTAAAGAAGGAGCCTGTCTTATATCTAATGGAATTACATTCCATAATTTGCTACCTAAAAAATTAAAAGTCCTTTGACCGAACGTTTTTCTATACAAGGATACACTAAGATTGTTGTTTGTATTTCCTCTAGTATTTAATAAAGGTCTACTAACTATGAATTTATCTATGAGATACTGAGGAGCATTAAAACCGCTCTAAAATAATTGGCTCTTTCATCTACAGGGAGCCAATTTAATTCTTTAAAAATTTCTATTGACTTCTTATCCTGCTTACGTTTAATATCTAAAATAAGTCTGCCAGCTCTTCCCAATTAGTAGAATACGTGTGCCTGGCTATCAGATTCGAGGACACTTATGTCCGCCTCTAGGATTCGAGGACACTTGTATCCGGATTCTTCCCAATTAGTAGAATAGTGTGCCTGGCTATCAGATTCGAGGACACTTATGTCCGCCTCTAGGATTCGAGGACACTTGTATCCGGCTATTTGATTTGAAACGTTATTTGAGATTTACTGAATGATATCACATCTATAAAAAAAAACTCGATTCTGATTGGCTGACAACATTGCACACATCCGGGAACTTTGCTTTTGGATACCTTTCAAATACTTGCACTTTTGTTCTCAGAAACTCGTATTTTTTATAGATGTGATATTAACAGGAAATTACACCTATGAGGCGCACTCGTGGTATTAATTCACTTTCATCAAATACGCGCGGTATTTTTCATTAATTCTTCTCGAACGGTGTAATTTCCTATACTAATTAGTAGTTTCATTTGGCGCATCAATATTTTTTGGAAATAACACCGCGAAGGATAATACTTTCTCACGTTTAGAATGTTAATATAATCCTTCGTTTGAGTAACATTTGACATGCACCGCAAACATGGATTAACGACTTAAACCGCTGAAAAAAATATAAAACTTTATCTAGGAACCATACACGTTTTAAGCTTCAACAAGGCAAAACCCTCGAATTTTGCACGGGACTCTATACTTTCGTTATGCTCAATTGAAAGAACCTAAAAAACTGTACATTAAAGGACTAAATATGACAGATCAAGATATTTCTTTGTCTTTTATTCAAAACTATCCATGTTGTATTTTAGAATGATTCATTAGCTGGCATTTTTGCTTTATATAGTATGAAAAAAAAATTTTCTTATGAGTTGTGATTTTTTCATATCGCTTCCGTTTTCGCAAATTTTGCTTCAAATCTCGCGCGAAGGCATTTATTAAATGCTGATTATCTAGAAAACAAGCTCGGGACACCCCATTTTTCTTTTTATATTTGGAATCAGCATTAAATTTCACATTAAATTATCGTACTTTAAAGAAAAGTTTAATATTATTTTTAAAAGTAGCCAGTCACCTTAAAACATCAACTAGCCACACTGTCTGATACGATGTAAAGGTTACATCAGTTTGACTATTTATATGTAATATATACAATATGAGCGGCCGATCTGTATCCGATATACAACGGCGAGTCGAAGACGAGCCGTTGTATATCGGATACAGATCGGACGCGAATATTGTATAGAACTTATGAAAGTCCAACGTTAGTTCTTTCATATTTTACTAAAATTGTCAAGATAAATGTAAATCTGGCCGAGAAAATTCAAGTTAAAACTTATGCAAATCAGGACGAAATCTGTATGAGATTTACAACCTCCGTCACGGACGTGAATTCTTTTGTCAATTGCTCATTAATTATTCATGAATTTTATAATTATCAATAAAGGCTTCGTCATCATCATCATATATATGTATCATAAACATCATTATTATGACCATCATCATCATTATCATCACCATCATCATAATCCCTTTTATTTATATCATTATTATCATCAATTATTACAATCACTTTTGTTATAATCATTATTATTATCAAGCCATCACCATCATCGTGACCGTCATTGTCATAACCATCACTATTATCATCACAATCATCATAATCCCTTTTTTTATTAATATCATTATTATTATCATCACAATCACTTTTATAATCATTATTATTTGCAAAGCCATCATCATCATCATCGTAATCCCTTTTGTAATCATCATCATTATTATTATCAAGCTATCATCATCATCATGACCATCATTGTCATAACCATCAACATGATCATCAACATCATTATAATTCCTTCTATCAATATCATTATTATTATCATCACAATCACTTTTATAATCATTATTATTTGCAAGCCATCATCATCATCGTAATCCTTTTTATTATCATCATTATTATCAAGCCATCATCATCATCGTGACCATCATTGTCATAACCATAACCATTATCATCACCATCATAATAATCCCTTTTATAATCATCATTAAAATCAAGCCACCGCCATCTTAATCACCATTATCGCCAACCTTTTCAAGACCCCATCTGCGAGAAAGATAATTGATTTATTTTTCGAATCATTTGTCGTAATGGAAAACATTGTGGTGCGCACTTCCAAGTATAGTATTGCATTATGTCTATCATATCGAGCTTTCACAATGAGTGCTTTTTTAAGAAATGTCTAGATATAAATATAAATACAAGAAGCTCCTTCCGTGTGAGAATTATTCACTTAAAGGTGGACGTAGTGTTTACAAGTGTTGGTATTGTGATTTTTATTTGTCAACCAGTTTTACAATAGATTTTCTTAATTTTCTTTGTTCTAATAACAGTGGTTGGTTGGCAAAACCATGGCAAACTACGTCACTGTAAGTCCACCTATTGAAGTGTTTATTTAAATAGTGTCTTTCTTTCTTTTACTTTTCTATTTTTTTCTTTTCCTTTTTGTTTTCTATCCTTGTCTTTTCGCTTCTCTTCTCTTCTCTTCTTTTCTCTTCTCTTCCTTTCTTCTTTTCCTTTCCTTTCCTTTCCTGTCCTCTTCTCTTTTCTTTTCGTCTATTCTCCTCACTTCTCTACACTTCTCTTCCTTTCTTTCCTTTCCTTAACTGTTATCATTATCATTATTATTATTTTTTCTTTCTTTCTTTCTCCCTTTTTTTCTTTCCTTCTTTCTTTCTTTCTTTCTTTCTTTCTTTCTTTTTTCCTTTCTTTCTTTTTTCTTTCTTTCTTTCTTTCTTTCTTTTTTCTTTCTTTCTTTCTTTCTTTCTTTCTTTCTTTCTTTCTTTCTTTCTTTCTTTCTTTCTTTCTTTCTTGCTTTCTTTCTTTCTTTTTTTAACAAATGCATCAGTGTTTTTGTGGATGAACGTAAGAGTTCTTTTCGAACTTAACATTCCAATAACTTCAAACTATAATTGAAAAAAAAATACAAGTGGTTTTCAATGGGTTTCTGATAATCATTCATTACTTAGAAACTAGAAGTGTTTCTATGTAGCGAGCTTGGCGATGTACTCACTCTGTCAAGCAGTGCATTGAGTGCTTTTATACGTAAAAAGAACAACACTTGAATTCGCCGGTAACAAATCGATTTGGGGACTGAGCTCAAGTTTTTACTCGCACTGGTGCTTTGGATTGTTTGCATTAACATACAAGAACCGGCTGATGTGAAATTACTCTAATACTTCTAAGAAAACTCCACAATTATGGAATACATGAAATAATTAATGACTGGTTCTCATCATATATTTAATAGGCCGCACTCAAACTACACAAATAGGTGATTATATATCCGATAAAGTGAAATTCATCGGGCGTCCCACAAGGGTCAGTCCTGGGACCCCTACTATTTATCCTTTACATAAATGACATCTACAATTCGTCCGATAAATTTTATTTTTTAATGTATGCACTGATGACACCAATTTGCTGTTTGAGGATAAAAGTCTAAAATCAGTTGAAAATACTGTCAACAAATAGCTTTCTCTCATACACGATTGGTTCTAGGTGATCTCGCTTCGAAGCGCGCAAAGGATTGTTTGTCAAAACGAATAGTTCCAAAATGGCGCCTCGAGACAAAAACAATTTTGGTTACTTTTAGGCCGATTTGCGTTTTGTTTTTATTCTTTTTTTATCCTTGAAAGAGCAGCAGTGAACTTTTATTGCCCAAGTAACATATAACTTTTTAATGTAAAGCTAGTTTGATGATGTATTTATCAAGGGTTAACACAGGAAACAACTCTCTCTAACGACGCCATCTTGGAACTGTTGGCAATGCGATAGAAATGCTTCTGATTGGCTTATACTAACCGGAAGTGTGCGCGCGAAATAACCTGCTTGACTGCAAACAAACTATATCTCAATATCAAAAAGTCGAATTTCACTATTTTATTTTCTCTAGAACATAAAGATTATGTAACATATCTGGGAGTATTTATTAAGTACTTATTGACTGAGTGATCAGGTGCATCACTATAAAACCAGATCTTCTGCAAAAGGAAATTATTATGTCAAATATTCACGACTGTATAAACAAAAAGGATCACTCTCCCAGACCGGCACTAAAATTTGGAATAGTATTCCCTAAAATTGCCAAAATCCTCTTTTAAAAAAACTTGTTACAAATACTTTCAGAGGAGGATGCCGACTTTGTTGACCAGACAACTCTATAATAATGAAAATTGCCCAAAGCTATAATTGACATGCATGTTTTATACTATGCAAAATTATATGTTATATTAGTCTATGCTATATGTTGGACTGAAGCTTTATCATCATCATAGTTGTGTATATTTATTGATTCGCCTTTTTTCTTGCTTTCTTTATACTCTTTCTTTATAATATATTTATCTATTATAGGTAATATAATGAAATTTGTAACACCGTAAAAAATGTTGACTTCACTTTACTGACGTTTCGAGCTTTAGCCCTTCGTCAGAGTAAAAAAAGCTTTTTTTTTTACTCCGACGAAGGGCTAAAGCTCGAAACGTCAGTAAAGTGAAGTCAACATTTTTTACGGTGTTACAAATTTCATTCTATTACCTATCATTTATATCAAACACTGACGCAGCCTATACTAGATTACTTGGTAGTTTCCATTTATTTATCTATTAATTTATAATTACTTATTTAAATTGTAGTAGTTATTATTATTTAAATTGTGTGTATGTAAAATCTCTTAAACTGAATTTTCAAGTTATAAAATATTTCACTGCTTGCCTCGAATAGCTATGCTAACTGCGGCATGCAGTGAATATTTCGAAATGTATTGCCAAAAATGGAAAAAAATGATGTAGAATCGTCTAGCAATGTCACAATTTACCAATTGATGTTTTCACCAAGGGGAGGAAAGTTAAGTTGATTCTCAAGGGGTTTTTCAAATGTGTGCGTTCGGTTATTTATTAATTGAAAGAGCTTCTACTCAGCTTTTGATAATCAATCATTCTCTTCCGTCAACAATCACAAATATTGGATATTTATTTTGGGCATTAAGGTAATTCTGCACGGAATTCATTTTGTAAATCTAATTGTATGTTGTGTTTTTTCTTGCTGACAGTGCTCATAATTTTTTCGTATTACTAGCTAATTCCTTAACAAGAAACATTCACACATCTGTTTTAGACCGCCTGGGTTTATTAAAAATGTTGACGCTTACTTGTCTCGGTGGAGATTGACAACCTGTATTGGCACTCCCCAACAGGCAGGTAAAATAGTTATTTTAATCCTTGTGGCAGTAAAAAGGAAGACAGATTTTTCTCACCTGGGTACAAAGGATTGACATACTGTCCTCGCCATATTGTGACTTCAAAACTATGATTTATTAATTTATTTGTATATGATACAGACGATTTTCGACATCTTTTTATACCGTCGTCTTGCTTCTACAGACTTCCAAGACAAGACTAGGTTTTGCAGCTACGTTATAGTGGAAGTACGCTTTTCTCCGTTACCCATTGACTGTGTTGCTGCTCCTTAAAAAAAAGAAGCAAAATTGACATGCATAGATTGTTTTGCAGCAGTATGTGTTGAGCCGGTTACAAACGTTGCGTCACAATCAATTAATGATAAGCTGGCTTGAACTCTTCTATATAAGGCACAAAGCTTTTAAGATATTTTGACTCAGTATGTAATAGTGTTGTAATCTATCAACCTCTCTGCGTTAATTTTGACAGAAAAAAGATCAAATTACATTTTTTTTTCTTTTCTTTTGAAAACAAATTTGCAGATTGACTTCGATAGAATCTAGACCTTCTAGAAAACCATTAACCCAACGTCGCCCTTCTAGATAAAGAACAGTAACATACAAAAAGGAAGAATTATACAATTTAGTCAGTGTTGCGAGGAACGACAATTGGCAATTTGACTTACAACATTACAGAGGTAAGTGCTTTTTTTGTTTGTTTTTTTGTTCGAAAAAGCTTTGATCACCACCGCCCATCAAAAACAACACCGGGGGGGGGGGGGGGGGTACCTTTTAGGTTAAAAATATTTCCTGTGCGTACCTTTTAGGGTCCTTTTAGGATTCTAGCTCAAAAATCAGTTACGTAACATGATTTCGTACCTGTAAGAGTCATTTTTACTCTGTTTTGTTGCTTTGTTGGGGTAAAAATCGACAAGGCTTTATCAGTTATTTTTATCTGTGCGTACCTTTTAGGGGTCGTTTTCAAAACCTCCGCCGATCACCCCTACCACTTGGACAAAGGGAGTACCCCCCCCCCCCCCCCCCCCGGGAAACAACCAGTCGTTTTGCAAATGTCTTCCTCTGACAGAGCTCAGTGTTGATAACAAGTCGAGAAAGAGATAAGTGAGGCATTAGCATAATGTGTGTAAATGTGTTTACAAATTGATAAAGCTTTATCTTTTCTAAAGGAGTCACACATGGAATCGGATGTGGTTTTTTTCATTATGTAGAAGGAAATAAATCCAAGAATTCAGTCTTTTACACACTTAAAGCCAAGAAATTTATTGATAATATAGATATTACAATATGGCTCCAATGTTCCGTGGAAAACTTTTAAATACTTAAAAATTGATATGAATTCTGGGGGTATTTACGTATGGATAATTGCATACGAGAAATAACTAATTTACAAATTTCGTATTAATATTTTAAAACTCGTTAAAAAGACAGTTTATCACATTTTAATATAAATATAGATATTATAATATGGCTCCAATGTTCTGTGGAAAACTTTTAGATACTCAAAAATGGATATGAATTCTGGGGCAAATGGATAATTGCATACGAGAAATGCGGAGCAATTTACAAATTTCGTATTAATATTTTAAAACTCGTTAAAAAGACAGTTTATCACATTTTAATATTAATATAGATATCAAAATATGACTGCAATGTTCTATGGAAAACTTTTAGATACTCAAAAATGGATATGAATTCTGGGGCAAATGGATAATTGCATACGAGAAATGCGGAGCAATTTACAAATTTCGTATTAATATTTTAAAACTCGTTAAAAAAAACAGTTTATCACATTTCAATATTAATATAGATATTACAATATGGCTCCAATGTTCTGTGGAAAACTTTTAGATACTCAAAAATGGATATAAATTCTGGGGCAAATGGATAATTGCATACGAGAAATGCGGAGCAATTTACAAATTTCGTATTAATATTTTAAAACTCGTTAAAAAAAACAGTTTATCACATTTCAATATTAATATAGATATTACAATATGGCTCCAATGTTCTGTGGAAAACTTTTAGATACTCAAAAATGGATATAAATTCTGGGGCAAATGGATAATTGCATACGAGAAATGCGGAGCAATTTACAAATTTCGTATTAATATTTTAAAACTCGTTAAAAAAAACAGTTTATCACATTTCAATATTAATATAGATATTACAATATGGCTCCAATGTTCTGTGGAAAACTTTTAGATACTCAAAAATGGATATGAATTCTGGGGCAAATGGATAATTGCATACGAGAAATGCGGAGCAATTTACAAATTTCGTATTAATATTTTAAAACTCGTTAAAAAAAACAGTTTATCACATTTTAATATTAACATAGATATTACAATATGGCTCCAATGTTCTGTGGAAAACTTTTAAACACTCAAAAATGGTTAACAATTTGAAAGAATTAAAAATAGATACTAATTATATACGAGAAATTAATTTCGTATTAATATTTTAAAACTCGTTAAAAGACCAGGTCTTCGCATTTCAATATGAATAGAGATATAACAATATGACTGCAATGTTTTGTGGAAAAGTTCTACTGACACATGTTATTCACAAAAAAGCGGATTTTTTTATTGAACATTCTTTCAACAACTAGATAAATAAATTCAATTAAAATAAATTCAGGTTGTTACTAGTGAAGAGATAGCTCAAAAGTTATTTACAAAATGATCGGGTTTTTTTCATGAATATTTCATCTCTTTTCAGCTATTAGTTCTACAGTTGTAAATTGTATAACAAATACTTGCTTATCTATATATACCATAAAAACATCCTGTTGAGCAGATTTTTGCCTTTATATTATATTTATATTGTATATATTATATTATTATATTATATATAGTCCGTATTATAATCTGGCTTTTATTACTAAGAGATTTACCCTGTATTTAGGAAATATAGGTCGTCTTATCGTACAAAACTCGGTTGTATATGAGTGGTTTTTAATGAGATCGTTGGGCGTTATTAATTTTATCTCACTGGAGTCAACAATTATCTGGAGATAGTACTTATGATAAACAGACTTTCAACGAGCAATTTCAATCTGAGCAAGTTATCATGATTTTTACAACTTCCGTCCGACCTTTCAAGTGAAAAAAAAAGATAGAGATTAAACGAAAAATAAAGATTTCACGCTGACTTTCCTAATTATATAAATGTACAAAAAGTATAATTACAAGGTTTGCGGGTTTATTGATATGTAGCGATATACAGTCAATTTAATATTGTCAATACCAAAAAAGACATTAACACTAAAACAAATGTCACGTGACACCACATTCGCTCTATTAAAATGCTTGATACTAGTATTACTTGTGAACAGAGATTTCATATTTCATTTCTTATTCCATGTTCACGGTTACTCATTAATACAGTTAAACATGGAAATTTCAACTGCAAAAACAAAGAATCACGCGTCAGTTGATGTAGTGTTGATCTCTACTTTACCAGGACAGCGTTCAGTAATGACTTAGCTGTTTCAAAGCATATTAAATAGAACAAAAAGAAAAAACAATTTTGGAATTCAAAAACAATTCTTCAGCAGTTTCTCTCGTATTACGAACTAGATACAAACAAACTTCGATACAATTGTTTTTATAATTTTCTATGAAGTTTTCCTGTGCGCAAATTAAAAAAAATGCAGAAAAAGTTGCTAACTATATCGAGAATCTAACGAAAACTCTAACATAAAATAGTTTTTATAATATAAATTATTGGGCAAAAGAAAAGGGAAGTCGTAAAAAAAATCTTATCATAATATGACATCATAGCATCAAAAATCCTATCAAATTTGCCAATTTTTTTCAAAGCCAATTAAGAAAACCATATTACATCAGTTTCCCTAATGCTTTTAAAAAACATATTCGTAAGCGTGGGAACAGGTAGCTTTGTGAACAATTTGAATATAAATTGATTACTTAGCTACTAATCGATTTCTATAATTCCGCGTTGGCAAATCATAAGTACAAATGGATAATTTATAACGAAAACATGTTATTATCGACACTACTTGCAATACCATTTTCGCAAGGTATCAGGAGATTGAACTGAACACGACCACAGTACGGATTGGTGTGGAAGTCGACGCTGAACTACCGGAGAGAGCAGTGCAAAACTAGAAGTAAGAAGAAGTAAAGTAGTAATACAGGGTCTGAATGGGGGGTCCCAATATCAGTTAACAGCTAAATTTTAGCAATTTTCTCAGTTATCAGTTAGATTAAAAACAAAGAAATATTTATTTTCAAATTTATTAATTAAAAACAAAGAAATATCAGCTAACAGTTATTCCTAAAAAGACACGGAATTCTCAGATAACAGTTAATTTTTTAGCCGTTTCTCAGTTAACTGTTAACCCCATGCAGACACAATCTTTTCCACTCTTCTGATGACGGTCGGTGCCCGACGAAGGCTAAAGATCTAAATCAAAAACAGTAGTATTAGTATGGCCTTACTCTTATGTTTACACACAATGCTACAGAAGGACAACTTTAATATTCTTTAATGGAATAATGATTTAAAGTAATGAATGATCATCGAATGACTTGTTTCGATTGCATTCGACAATCGAATGAAATGGAATTCACAAACTTTTTTGAGAAATTCGAATGCGTTCGATTTGAAGCAAAACACAAAATAACCGTAAATTAACTAAAAAGTCACTAAAAAAAAACTGTCTTATTATCATAACTTATATATATTACTGTAAATTTACGTTTATTCGTATTTTATTCGTATTGTACTCAACTGCAATCAACGGAAATCGAATGCAATCATCGAATTCACAATTTTTTTGGCGTTCGATTTCGTTCGATTGCATTCAATCATATGATTACGTTCGATTCTATTCGATTTCCGAATCATTCGATTGATAACGCCGGGAAACAAATGAAGAGAAACAATCAACTGTATTTCCAGGGCAACACGTACTAAAATGTCCGTTGCAGATCAGCGATAAACTCGCTAGTCAAAAAGGTACTATGAATGACAAAGAAATAAAGACAAACAATCAACTGCATTTCCAGGGCAACACGTACTAAAATGTCCGTTGCAGATCAGCGATAAACTCGCTAGTCAAAAAGGTACTATGAATGACAAAGAAATAAAGACAAACAATCAACTGCATTTCCAGGGCAACACGTACTAAAATGTCCGTTGCA
Source organism: Metridium senile (assembly GCA_949775045.1). NCBI lineage: Eukaryota > Metazoa > Cnidaria > Anthozoa > Actiniaria > Metridiidae > Metridium > Metridium senile. Next base: position 7,272,371 of record OX459100.1, read on the forward strand.
GATCAGCGATAAACTCGCTAGTCAAAAAGGTACTATGAATGACAAAGAAATAAAGACAAACAATCAACTGCATTTCCAGGGCAACACGTACTAAAATGTCCGTTGCAAATCAGCGATAAACTCGCTAGTCAAAAAGTTACTATGAATGACAAAGAAATAAAGACAAACAATCAAATGTATTTCCAGGGCAACACGTACTAAAATGTCCGGTCACAAAGTTACTATGAATGACAAACAAATAAAGAGAAACAAGAGATGCATGAGTACAGTAGAGAGAGCTTAGGAAGGATTAAGAATTAATAAATAATCTCTTACAAAACTCAAGAACCATGACTGGAAAGCCAATTTGTAAATGAATACATTGGGTTTTTTTTCACAAATAATAATGTCACTTTATCCGTATTTGAGCGGAAATTTTGAAGACAGTGGACGAGAAGTTGATAAGGATGACAAAGAAAGAAAGATGATACACAGAAATAGATAGAGAGGATTACGAAATCATGACTTAAATTTAGAAAAACAATGACCGATTACAAGCTAATACAAAACTCAAGAATTAAGATTGGAAAAGGATTTTGTACTAAGGTATGCACGAAACGGAAAGTACCGCACGAACCAACAAAGACAAAATAAGTGCAAAATAGTAAGTGATATATGCACCTTATAGTGTTACTTACTGACGTAAGAAGATGATAATAGTAAAATGATAATAATAACATCAACAATGACTGAAAAAGGTATATGTAATGATAATAATAATAATGATAATGATAGTAATAATAATAATAATGATAATAGTAATAATAATGATAATGATAATAGTAATAATAATAAGAATGAGAATGATAATAAGAATGAGAATGATAATAAGAATGAGAATGAGAATAAGAATGAGAATAAGAATAAGAATAAGAATAATGGATCTCAAAATACAGAGATAGTTAAAACATTTTACCAATACGATGCATAACAACTCATTAAAAATGACAATGTAATGATTGAGGACCAAAGACTCTCCTAAAAAAACAGCTTAGCCTAGGAATAATTTATTCACGCAAAGTTGTCAATAGAAAAACAAGTATCTTCAATAAAAAGTCAATAATCATAATCATAATAATATTGATGATGATGATGATAATAATGATATTTATATATCTTGTATGTGAAACATTTTACAATGAAATTGTTTCGATTTTTTTTGTGAATAATTATAATAACAATTTCAAAAAAGCCGGTCATTCTTTGATTGATAACTGACAGTGATATTATTATTTGCCTTTTAATTAAAACACGTAATGTATTTGCTTTTCATCGTGTTTCCATTTCACATTAGCAAACAGAATAAATATATTCTGATATCGACTACAAATCAATTACAAACTTGAATTGGGAGCTCCTCTGTTGTTAAGGTAATTGTACGTGCTTTTGTAGTCATTTATTTAGACATTTAAAACTACGTCAGTCCTTTAAAGAAAGTTGATGGCTTATGTAGTCACTTATAAAGCGCAGTTTTAACACTGATGTGAGTGATGATAAAATGCTTATCGCTGTTTAAACGAAACGACTTTTGCCGAATGTAGTCCTTCGCATGCAAAATTGCATATCCCCAGATTAAAGTTTACTTATCGAAGCTTTAATGGAACTACTTCGACACACTGATCCTTCACATATCCCTAAACTGAGCCAGTTGACTTATATAGGTCTTTCAGTTAACTACGTTTTACAGTTTGTCCCTTCACATACAAAACTACATATCCCTAGAATACACAATATACTTTACGATGTTTTATCAATGTTTCATCATAAAACTCGAAAGAATTTGTTTCAAATCTTTAGAAAATGTATTTTAAAAACCAACTGTAATTTAATACTCATATGTTATAAGGTAATGAAGCAAATACACCTGTACGCCCTGACAAAAAAACTATTAATTCACATTCGTAATGTGTCAAGTAAAACGCGTATATTTAAGTAGCTTATTATAATTTGTTTTTAATCGTTTATTTTTGCACGTTTCAGAAATAAAAAGACACCCAACTCAGGTTTTTGCAACGCATTGTTGACAGAAAACAATAATGATAATAATAATACTATTATACATTAAACGCTGATTTAAATGAATATTTTTTTAGGTAACTGGCTACTTTTGAACGCCTTTTGAACGTTCGATTCGAGCCCACGATGTGCGCGCAAAAAAAAAAAACGCTGAAAAATAATACAAGACATACAAATTTTATTTAGGAAATATACACGTTTTGAGCTTCAACAGGGCAAAACCCTAGAAATTTTGCACGGGACTCTATACTTTCTTTATGCTTAATTGAAAGAATCTAAAAAAATTAATTTTTCTAACGTACAAAAAAATAGATTTTTGTAGGAGTTTTTGTCCGAGTTTTGAAAGTACTTCAAGGACGAAATATCACAGATCAAGGTATTGCTTTGTCTTTTATTAAAAACTATCCATGCTGTATTTTAGACTTGAATGATTCATTAGCCGACATTTCTCACAAGCAGTGCTTGATATAGTATGAAAAAACAAATTTGTTTATGAGTTGTAATATTTTTCATATCGCTTCCGTTGGCGTAAATTTTGTTATAAAGGAAATAGGTCCGGTATCTCTATTCAAACAGATGGACTTTTCACAAATGTGAAACTGTTTTTCGTTGCTTTAATGGGTTTTCCCATCTTATTTATCGAAGTTACTTAATGTTAACTCTGACGTACATGTATAGTTATAATACTAGAGGTCGAAATTATATCCACTTATGTAAGATATCAACTAGGTCTGGGCAAATCTGCTGCCAAATTATATATTTCTCCACTATTAACTCTGATTTGTACGCAGCGTTACCATGGCTCTCGAGCAACGAACATTTTGTAAGACTGATAATAATTATGCTTGTGGTGGTGGTGGTGGTGGTGATGGTGGTGGTGGTGGTTGTGGTGGTTGTGGTTGTGGTAGTGGTGATGGTGATGGTGATGGTGATGGTGATGGTGATGGTGATGGTGATGGTGATGGTGATGGTGATGGTGATGGTGATGGTGATGGTGATGGTGATGGTGATGGTGATGGTGATGGTGATGGTGTAAAAACTGCTTGTAATGATAATTAATAATGCTGAATATTCCTTAACAATATCAAATTGAAATATATACAAACCACTAAAATGTATATATATCCCAACCTCATACGCTGATTCAGATAACTAATATCCATCCCGTATTTAATATTTACAATTTGCAATAATAATAAATAAAATTATATAGGGGCGGATCCATTAATTTGTAAGGGGTGTTCCAATTGCAAATAAAGTGCTCATGTTGTGCTAAGGGGTGTCCGTTCCCGAAATGACTAAAATATAATGGGAGTAATTGCGGCTCTAGGGGGGGGGAGGGTGGGGGTAATTGCGGCTCTAGGGGGGTTGGGGGTGTCTGGTGCCACTTGATATACCACGAGGCGTAAGTCCATAATCTTTTTCGACCATAAACGTTTATTGACATAGCTATATGTCATCTACTAGAAATAGTGTCTGGTGTTGCAGCCATATCGTCCAAGTATTTGAGAGCTTTATAATCAGCACTTAAATTGCCTCAAGGCGACCAATAAGAATCGAATATTCTCGTTTAGTCAGTGCCCTAATATCCATTCTCATTTGATATAAACGTGTTGAATCAGTATAGTTTATCATCGGGTATGTTAACCTATGAATAACTACTAACAAAAGCTGTTTGAGATGCCGTCACTGAGATGTTGTCGGTGGTCACTAATAACACGGTAAGGTATTTTTTATGTAACCGTAAGGATAGTGAATAAGTTGGTACATGAGTGAGAGATTGACCATCTCTTTTTATTAGAAAAGATTAAAACCTGCAGATTCATAAACACTTTTATCCCGTCATCGGTAAAAGCTTTAAATATGCCGTAACAAAATATATCTTAACATATATAGTACATATACATATATATTCTATAATTTAATATTGCCACAATTTTATAAAATTCTTAGTACTTTTACTAATTTATATTACATATTGTACACGCAATTCAGCTTACTTGCTGCAAGGTGTTTAATTTAATAAAATCTATCTAATCTAAATCTATATATTACGGAAAAAGAAAATAATAATAATTTGCTTATAAAGCGCTAATTCAAGTTTGTTCTAAGCGCTGTGGAAAAATAACATAAAAATACAAAATTATAATTTTAAGTACGCCGGTTTTCAGTTCTGATTTAAAAATTGAGAAATTTTAGATGTCTCTTATAGAAGGATGTAAGGAGTCTGCAATTTTGAAGGAGGAACGCTGACCATAGGACTTGATCATGACGAATGATGTGTTCTTGAATATAGGCAGGTATGAGTTCATAAAGTGATTTGAAAGTTAATTAAATAATTTTCAACTTTATTCGATCAGCAACAGAACCCAGTGTAAATCAATGAGGACAGTAGTGATGTGGTCATATTTCCGTTTTAAGGCGATGAGACGAGCAGAAGCATTTTGAACAGCTTGAAGCTTGTCAATGATTACAGTAGTCAGAACAGCACTTAAGGTAGTTCGGGATTCATGGATTCCTTCGATAGAATTTTTTTAAACTTTTACCACATAAAATATGACATAGATAGAACTCAAAACTGAAATAAAAAAGGGGGGTCACCGTGTTCGTTTTAGAACTGTGAGGGGTGGTGTAAGGCACTTTTTTCCAAATCGGGGTTCCAATGCTCACTAAATTCGTTAGAAATATAATTACTACAATAACCAGCAATATCTTTACTCAAATATTACGACAGATTCTCACAAAATAGGTATTTTACTATTGTTTTCATATCTTCTAGCCTTGAAAAAGCCAAAGATTTGGCTATTTAATGAACGATTCAAAGTATTACCAGAGTCATTTTTTTGTGGTCATGATCCTACAAAAGTTAAAATTACTATGGAATGCTTTCGAAAACGACATTAATTTTTTTTAAGATTTAAAAAGATTATCATATGAGCAATGTGAAAAGCGAAAACAAATTGGGGGTCACCGTACTAATAGGTTATAAGCGACCGAATCCATTTTTCTTGTCAAAACTGACACGGCAACGGTCCACACAGGACTGGGTTCTAGTACTTTAAACATCTGCTGGAAACTTGTCAAATTGTCATTGTCATCTCCAGAAACCCTAAAACCTATTTTGTATTAGTTTTAGTACTAAAGACGTCAAAATTATATTTAATCTATTCATTTTTACAAAGTCGTAAATTTGTTGTTTTGAGACTAAACAGCGACCATGTCAGGTAGTGAAAATCTGAGCATGTTTCGAAAAATGTCCCATTTTACCTCCAAAGTTGCATGAAATAACATAATACTTTCTTAGGTTATAGATAAGGATTCAAATTAAGATATTATTTAGATAAATTTTTAAAAAACGCAAATAAATGATGAAATACGAGATGCGCGAAATGGATGCGCAGTAGCAAGAGTCCGGAACTACCTTAAGTGAGAATCAAGATAAACTCCCTGTCTCTATATGTATATCTACTGAAACGTCTTTACTAAGACGATGGTGTAGTTTATACAATCGTTAGAGAAGGTTTAATTTAATTAGCTTGTGCATAAATGAGAAATTTTGCCTTACGAAAGAACAACATATAAAGTGAAAATCAAGGCAAGGTAGACTCTCTAGATCCGGCTCTCTCTCTCTCTATCTGCTAAAACTGCTACAACTAAGAAGATCGTGTAGTCTATACAATCTTTAGAGAAGGTTTTAGCAGGTTTATAAAAGAGAGATTGAAGATCTTATCTTACGGGGGAAAAAACATATAAATGAGAATCAAGGCCAGGTAGACTCTCTCTATATCTCTCTCTATCTATATAAATGAGAATTAAGATAAAACGTCAACTAAGAAGATCGTGTAGTCTATACAATCTTTAAAAAAGGTTTTAGCAGGTTTATAAAAGAGAGATTGAAGATCTTATCTTACGGAAAAAAACCCATATAAATGAGAATCAAGGCAAGGTAGACTCTCTAGATCTCTCTTTCTCTCTCACCAACAACAGTATATAAACTAAGACAATCCTGTAACTATTTTAGTATAAGCCAATCAGAAGCATTTCTGTCGCATCGCCAACAGTTCCAAGATGGCGTCGTTCGAGAGAGTTGTTTCCCGTGTTAACCCTCGATAAATACATTCTTAAAATAACTTTACATTAAAACGTTATATGTTACTTGGACAATAAATGTTCACTGCTGCTCTATCAGAGATAAAAAAAGAATAAAAACAAAACGCAAATGACTAAAAGTAACCGAAATTGTTTTTGTCTCGAGGCGCCATTTTGGAACTATTCGTTTTGACAAACAATCCTTTGCGCGCTTCGAAGCGAGATCACCTGGAATTATCTAAGAGATTATCTAGTACATGAATTGCCAATCTTACCTTACAAAAGAAGAAAACAAGAACACATCAGTAAATGGGAATCATGGCAAGATAGACTCACTCTCTCTCCCCTGAGATCGGCGACTAAAAATTCAATTCAATTCAGTCTTATTCACCAGTACCGTGAGTTTCAGTATATATGTACATATGTATCTTGGCTAGATTTCACAGATTATAAGGTACTGGCTATCTACAACAACCACAAGGGATAACCTAGATAGATAGCATATAGATATTTTACAATTTAAAGTTAGGGTTAAAAAAAATAATATACATTGAATAGAGCTCTTCCACTTCGGTGGAATCGAGCACTTTCATGAAGTTGACATAGATTACTGTTTTTGCATTTACGCGTAGCTCACTCACAAAGATGGCGCAGTTGGTTAGTGCGCAGCATTCTGTGCGAGAGGTCCCGATTTCGATTCCCAATAACCTCACATCCTTGTTTCGACTTCTCTCCTTTCCGTGTAGCTTTAAGTAGCTTTAAATACCCGTAAAACGGAGCACTGATGGAGAGAAGGGAGTAAAATGAGCGCACCGTCGGCCTCACGTTTATCAGTATATGACTGTCTATCAGTATATGACTGTCACGAGTTACCGACGTTAAAGTGTATATGAACTCTCGCGGTTTTTTGGCGTTTTAAGAAGTTGATATATAGTTAAGTCATGAGCTGGGAAAAAAAATTGGATTTGAACATTTATTCGCGGAGAAATAGCGCTCTAAACTTTAAAATCGACCGCGCCCCTTCGGGTTGGCCGGGAATTGGGACTTTGAAGAGACTGGTCCTAGGGCATTGATGACGTAAATTCGGGACCATTTCGCAGCTTGTACAAAGGCTAGTATACGGACTTCAGTAAACTTATCATCGTTTTACTGGAGTATTTTAGACACTGTGCCAAGCAGATCCTTTCTGGGAGGTTGTTCTAATAGAGTAGAGGACAAAAGAGGCATTCGTCTGCATTAATATATTTGGGCAAAGATCGTACGCTTGCTAAAGCGAGAAGACGTAAAAGGGTCAACTTGGTTTGACAAAGACTCCTACTACTGCTACTTTAGCAGTAGTCATTTCAACGGCTAACCCCAAAATTATTCCCTGAAATATTTGTTAGTGAATTGTAGAAACATCTGGCTCATCTAATAAGAGTTGAAGTTGGAATTGTACCCTGTTCAAGCCTAGATTTATAGGATGAAGAACCAAAACAAATGTCTAGCAGAAACAACGCATACGAATGGTAATGAAGCGTTTCAAACTATGGCAAATGTACGTGTACCATGGCAACTGAAATAGTATAATTATAACTGAAATCTTTGCTATATTCTACTTTGAAGATATTATATATTGAAATATGATTGAACTGTTTATATAAGTTCTAAAGAAAGACGTTCTAGTGTTACGAGTCAGCATTTCGCGTACGATAATTACTAATGATCGTGGAAAAAACTAGCGAGATGCCGCCGGACAATTGCAAGTTAATCATTTAACTCAGTGATACTAACAATACTTGTTATCAAGTTCCAAAATGGATTTAAACTAGTTTTAAAATAAAGATTGATAACACTACTTGATAATGAAGTCATAGAATCATAGAGTGTTAACTTATAAAAACAATTTATGGTAACTTAACGGCCACAAATTATTATTTTGTTGTTGTTGTATTTTCATTATGAAGCACTTTTTATGAGTTCAAAATGGCATTTTATTATAAAAATATGTTCAACTACAAATGGATAAAACGGGAATGTTATCAGGGGAAATCATTGAAAATTTGAAGCGTTGAAACGGTAGTAGTTGTAAAACATCATATTTGTTTCAAGCAGGATGTTTTGTGTGATTTTTTCACTAATTGTCTTCACTCAGTCGTTCTGTATTAAGCCGCTGGCGATCGTAATGGCCAGCTAGCGGTTTAAACATATGAATATATACGGGATGAAATCCTGGATGTAGAGTCAGATTGACTTCTATTTCATATAGCTTGCAGTACAAGTTTGTTTTGGACGGACTCGATGTAACCATCAATTTCAACACACGAAACTCCGCTTTTAAGTAGTTTTTAACGTCGAAATTATCAGTACTTCAACGCCTAGATAAAAGTGCAAAAAGAACTCTGAGCATGATTAAAACATTTCGGGGAAACATCATATACCATCATATAACGATGTATGATAGCAATAGATAAACGTTATCATCGGTCATCAGGAAGGCTCTTTGTACGGCAACTTTTTAGCTTCGATTGTATCGAGATTAAAGCTATTTTGAATGCTCCACGATCTTTTAATTTCTCTGTCTGCGTAGTAGCAATTTTGCTAACCAATTTTCATCGGCTAAAGGCTCACATCTGCATTGGTTTAAGGCTCAAAACTGTCACTATTTTCTCCTACGATTTCTCATACTTCTAAGTAAGAAAGTTCTCAGTCTTCGAAAGTACTTTGTAAACTTCACTTGTCTTGCTACTGTTCTTTGAATTCAAGTATAATTTTTTATCGGTATCTGATAAAGATATTCTGATTGTCTAGTTTCAACTGATGTCAGGGATGATTCAGTCAACGTTAAATACTGCCGATTTATCGAACTTTTCTTACTCAAAACAACAGAGAAACACTGAGTGACACTAGCTTGGTTTCCCGAATTTACGTCACAAGTTACCAGTCTCCCATTTCCCGGCCAACCCGAAGGGGCGCGGTCGATTTTAAAGTTTAGGGCGCTATTTCTCCGCGAATAAATGTTCAAATCAAAAAAATTTTTTTAGATCATGGCTGACCTATATATCAACTTCTTAAAACGCCAAAAAACCGCGAGAGTTCATATACACTTTAAATAAGGTTACTTTACTTTACTTACTTCACTCCCACATGGGTTAAAGCACTTTGGCACTATGTCTCTTGTTTTTCTTCGGAAGTGTCCTTTTTTTATTGATTTATTTCATTACTAACTAACACATACACACACAAATTTTTTTTCTTCGGAAGTGCTCTATAACTGTAAAGTGTTCTATAACTGTACTCTGATGAGCTGTAATACAGCGAAACACGTGTCTGCAGTTTATACATACGATCAAGACAAAAACAAAACTGATATAAAAATAAAGGGAGAGAAAGAAAAATGAATGATTACAAAAAAACACAAAAAGGATAAAAGGATCAGAGAAATTATTTTTCATATGTAGAGAGGAAATGAAAGAAAATACGGTGATTTGATATTACTTGATATCATATCACTCAGGTTTAATTTATTCGAAGATGCATCAATTTTGCTCTAGAGCATCCAATATTGAATTTGCCAAAATTGGTTCTGGTCTTATAGGAAGGGAAAAACTGCCAGTCTGGTATTATAATTATGTGTCTTTGATTTACCGTGAGTAAAGTAATCTACAAAACGCTACTAGTCTAACCAGTTTAATTAAAATACTTGTCATCTTGTCAATCATTCCCTCAGCTATTTGTGACCGACTATGTGACAGTTATATAACCGCGGCAGAACTTTTAAATTTGGATTCAAGGATAGCTTACAGCTGCAGCTTACATCTTCCTTTTTCAAACCAACTAATGTGAGTATATTGCAATGTAGTATATTTTCTTTCTCAGTCGCTGTACTTGAAAGCACATTTTTGTAGAATTTAAAGACAAACGATAGTACATGTGTTTTGTAAAAAAGATATTCATGTTTCGAATAGACCTCTTTCGTGAATATAGCTCTCTTGAACGTACTTCGTGGTGCAATACTTGTGTCCTCGCTGAGTGTTTGTTCGTGTGTGTGTTTTTTTTTCCGATGACACGATAACTTACCAACGACGAAGGACTAAAGCTCAAAACGTCAGTTAAATTTACATTTTTTTACAGTGTTACAAATTTCCTTCTATAACATATCGTTTCTTTAAAACACCGACGCAGCCTATACTAGTTTACTCGCTAGTTTCCATTCAGTAAAGTTAAGCTAACATTTTTTACGGTGTTACAAATTTCATTCTATTACCTATCGTTTATATCAAACACCGACGCAGCCTACAGCCTATACTAGTTTACTCGCTAGTTTCCATTCAGTAAAGTTAAGCTAACATTTTTTACGATGTTACAAATTACATTCTAGTACCTGTCGTTTCTTTAAAACACCGACGCAGCCTATACTAGTTTACTCGCTAGTTTCCATTCAGTAAAGTTAAGTTAACATTTTTTACGTTGTTACAAATTTCCTTCTTGTGACAGCGTCAAAAAGACAATATTTTAGAACATTTAGTAACTATTATTAATTGGTTTTCAAAGATAATTTTACGTAATCGAATGAACAGGAAATATCACTATTTCCTTTTCTATAGTTAGTTTACAAGGACGCGCAAACAAATGACGAATTTCCTTAGTTTATTAGATTAAATCTATGAGTAATTGCCAAAGAAGTAAGTTTAGCAAACTTTGGTCAGTAAAGCCGGATGTTTTTCATATGTTTAGGCATAGAAAGAATGTACGATTTCATATAAATATATGTTGCAAACAAGCATTATTTAGTGTAGTCTTTAGTAGAGGACAGATAAACATCGAATGGTGCTTTAACAGGACAAAGAACTCTCTTCGAAGCCAGATTAATGCTGTAAACTCATTCCCGTTTTAATTGATGTGTGAAATTGTGTTTTATTTTCAATAAATATTATTGTCAAAACTACTTGCAATCTGACTCATAATTTGTGCGCCTTGCCGCCGGTTACATTCTATAACCTATCGTTTCTTTAAAACACTGACGCAGCCTATACTAGTTCACTTGCTATATAGTTTCCATTGAGTACTGAGTCTGTTGTACTTAGATAACGTGAAGTGAAGTAAACAGTATTGCAAGCAACCTTTTAAAAAAACGAGGCATGCAAATGCAGATTTTGAAAGAAGAAGCTAAAAAAATCGCGACTAGAACAACCAATTTTACTTGGCTTTATGACTTTAATGAGTAATTTAGTAATATTTAGAATAGGTTAGGAATAAGAAAACTTGCCAAGAATCTTGCTTATTGAACATTACTTCAAAATGAAGTGATATGTGCTAAAGTATTCAATGCAGTGGTAGGGAGTGTGTGTGTATTCATGATTAAAAACATTAGCCACTGACTGAATGAATGAATGAATGTTTTTATTTTGCTCATTTTTTTACATGTATTTTACATATTTTTTCATAAACTTGTTATAGATTACATATATATATATTATTATATAGATTACATATATATATATATTACTTTTACTTTATTTTACAAAATTGTTTTTATAATATTTTGAGCGTGAGGGCTAAATTAACTAAAGTTTTCTAGTTAGCCCCCAGCCTTTTTTTATGTTACCATCATGAGCAGGGTTAGGTAGAACAATAAGTGGATACATATATAGAAAATACTAGATACAGCACATAAATGCACACCATATATAAAGAAAAAAAATAAGTTTTAAGAAGAAACTATGAAGGATTTGCTAGGGAGATTTGGTAAAGACTCCCTGTATTTCGACGTAAAAAACTGAAATGATTTATGATCTATTTATTGCTTAGAAATTTCGAGAATAGAACAATTAACTAGATTTATCTGTGTTTAATGACTTTAATGAGTAGTATTTAGAAATACTCATTAAAGTCATAAAAAATGATTATAAGGAAGGTGCTACCAAATAAGAACCAGTTTTCCAATTAAAGCTTCCAACCGACAACTATAGTTCCTAAATTTGTGAAACTAAGAACAATAGCATTTCATATTGCATTAACTGAGGTGTAGAAATAGAGCATACTTGTGTTTTACGACTTTAATGAGTATTTCTAAATACTCATTAAAGTCATAAAAATCAAATATAACCGACAAAATATAAAGATCCTTTATTTGTAAAACTTAACGACAATAATTTCATATTGCATTCTGAGGTGAAGAGCTAGTGCATGTCAACATTTTAGGATATTGGCAATCGGTTTGTTTGCATTAAATTCAAACAGTGATATAACAATCAGACATACTGTACTAGCAGTTTTTTGACATTGGAGTTTTACATCGCTTTTCGGCATAATTATGCGACCACCGAGTTCCAGTGCCAACATGAAAAAGGCGGTCTACGCTGCAGTTTAATCAAAAATATTTAGTTGGTACCTTTGATGTTTTGCTTTTTACCATAGTAACTATTATAGGATCGTACTTTCACGATCCAGTGCAACCTCGTTCCCAGGGCCCTCTCCCTTCGCTTTTGGGTTGGGGAGAAGGCCCTGGGAACGAGGTTGGATCCAGTGCAAAATTAAGTGAAAATGTATGTCAGTATTGTGAACTTAAATCTCCAAATCTTAAACTTGCAGCGATCTGAAATTGTGCTTATATGTAGACAATAAAATGTTAACTAATACGATCATACTTTGTTTGGATCAACCATAGCAGTTAACAGAGGAGACAATAAGCGAAAGAAATAGGTCTGGAAAGCAATAAAATTCATTATATCGCGTGGGTAAAGTAAAAGATACATCTCTATTGCGTAAAGTACATCCTGGGGCCGGTTGTACGAAGGGTGAATAGCGCTATCCACCGGATAAATCCTTATCCAGCGGATAAAATCTATAAAAAACCTATGCAGTGGATAACTTTTATCCGCGGATAACTTTATCCACCCTTCGCACAACCGGCCCCAGCTGTGGATTTATGATGCGAATCATTTTTTTCTTTACCGTTGAACAACATTTGAATCGGTTCTTTTAAAAACACTCTTAAACTTCCTACATCATCCCAACAGCCACGAAGAAAGACTCACCAACTGTCCCTCTTGTGGTTCTGAATACATAGATATGATATATGAAATAGGTTATTTCTCAGAAACGATTTTCAAAAGCTTCTAATTTTTCAACTGATTGTATTATTTGAACAAAGGCATCGATCACAGGAAGCCCAGTTTAAATAACTGTAAAGTCGAGGATGAAAAAACATCTCAAAAACATCTTGGAGATTTTGATCACGTGATAATTCAGCCTTCACCAGGATCTTCCCTTCGAGTGCCGCCATTTTGAAAAAAAAAGCGAGACGGGAGACCTTGCATGGGAACGAGGTTGTGTTTCTCGGTGTTTGGATCCGGCCACTGATCAAACACTCGCACTCGTTTTTGATCTATTACGTCACACTTTAACTAATACACTTTGTTTCACGTATGGCCTGCGTTGGTCTTTTCTTTTCTTTTCTCTTCCTCGCAATCCCGCTCACCGCCGGCAACGCGGACTCTCTATATCTATATCTATCTTGTACATTATCCCGTTAAATAGTTAGCTAATTTTTGTAAATGTTTTTGTCACTCGGTATCAATGTAGATTGTAAAGTATGTTTCGTCGAGTGTAAATAATCCCAAATTTTTCCGAAGAAAAATTCGGGTCTCAGCTAATTATTGAGTTCAATTTTATGCTAATTCTATTGTTTTCTATTGTTTAATTAGTACTAGTTTGTACTAATTAGCACTATTTGTTTCACGGGTTAATTAGCACTATTTGTTTCACGGGTATATTATTTGCCCTCTATCTCTCTCTATCTATCTGATAAAACTTCTACGAAGCTACGAAGACGTGTAGTTTGTACAATCGTAAGATTGAGACGAGGTTTAAGCTTGTGCATAAATGAGAGATTGACGATCTTATCTTAAGAAAGAACAACTTATAAATGAGAATCAAGGTAAGGTAGAATCTCTATCTCTCTTCTCTCTCTCTGTTCATAGGCTTTTCGTAGGCTTCTCAGCCAGGCTTTTCATAGGCTTTTCCTAATATAGTAGGGCTGTTAAGGATAAAAATTGTTCGTTTTTTGATACAAGCATAAAAGTTTGCACAAATACTTATCTCAATGTACTTAATAATTTTTGATATGGAGGCATTTGAAATATGACCTACATTTCAAGAAATGCGCATGTCTAAATTCCACAGGGATCCCATGAGCATGGAAACGAGGCTGTAAAAAAAACTTGACTTTTTCTCGATATTAGATGCAGTTTGTAGATGAAACTTTGGAATTAGACATCTTTGGCGTATGAAGAATTGTTCTTGACGATTCTAAAGCGATCACGTAATTAATCACGTGACTAAGCAATGTGATCTAAAAATAAAAACAAAATTAAAATTAATTAAATTGATGTTTGTTATTTTTGATGGGAAATCTGAATTTTGACCATACCTTGGCAAAATTAAGAGTTCTACTGGCATTGGCCTCCACAATTACATAGAGCAGTGCAGTCTAGGTTTGCCTTGAGGCACTTACATCTCCCTTTGCACCCCTTCTTACACCCACAATGAATGAGCTCGTAGCAGCTGTCTTTGGCCTGGGCCAGTGTTGTCCACAGTGGTTTCCATACATTGTCGTCTTTCTTCCAACCCCATTGCTCTGGACTCTGTATAGTTGGTTTCTTTAACAGAGATTGTCCCCATATTTGAGCGCCTTGGTACAATGCTCGTAAAATGTGTTGCTTAAGAGCAGCTTGAGTTGGTGGTATTCCATCAATTTTTCTACTTTTCTTGGCAAATAGAGACTGTCTTGCTTCGTTCACTCCTGAGAGTACGCTGGTCTTGTCATAGAGAAGCACAACAAACCTTTCAAGGACTGCTAACGATCCATCTACATCACGTAAGGTTGGCGAGGGCGTTGACAAATTCACTAGCGCAGTAGTGAGTTCTGGATATAAATTCCAGATCTCCCAGGCAGTCTTTTTTCCTCGTCCTGCGAAGAATGACACTGTAGAGAGATATATATGTATATTAAACAGAATTCACATCAGCACAAAGGTATAAAAAGTGCAATAGTGATTACCTGTATCACAACCGGTCATAGCATGAAATAGAGGGAGTGCTTTACATCTATCAATCCCCAGCTTTGTGGCAATGTCGTGAATTGGAAGATATCTGAAATGCTTCCCCACACCAAACGCAACCCAGAGTTCATCTGCTGCAATCCAAGGAAAAATAGATAGTGCAAGTACGACGACATCAGTATCAATTGTCCTTATCATAATACGTGTGTAACCACAGAGCGAGGCATCATGAACATGTAACAGGATTCTTGTGTCTGCTTCCTCATGTGTGCAAGGCATAATATTGGATAATTGACCATCACTTCCATAAGAAAGAACACTCTCTTCATGTGTACTACGAATTTCTTTGTCAACCAATACAGCTTCATCTGTATGAATCAGTTGCTCTGAGAGAAGATGAAACAGTTCTTCCTTGTTTTGATCGACACGCAAGAATGAGTGCCAATTCTTGGGAATTGGAGTAGATGGCTTGACTTGACGTCGAGCTCCCTTTCCTCTTCGTTCCCTTGCACATTTCTTAATCGAATCATCTCTGTATACGTCCCAAATTATATCGATTCTCTTGACATCTTGAAGCCTTTTCAATATAAAAGGCTTGAACACACTGTCGCTATATTCTTGAAACGTACGTGCAGTTCCAGGACTCAGCATTTGCACCACCACAGCTCCATCAATAACTAGCACCTCCACTTCTGGGCTTTGGGCTTGAAGAGTATTTACGTATCCCTCTAGACACTTCACAAGATCTGCTTTCTGACCCTTTCTTAGTTCTCCCATGTCAGCGATTGATGGTGGCCATGGCTGGTTTTCATGTCTAAAGAAATCCTCTAAGTTTCCGTCCCTACTCTGACATGCGATGTAAAGCCGTGAAAATAGTGCACAATCATTCTTGAGCTCAGCAAGTTTGGTCTTGTGTTTTGGTTGGTCCTTCTCTTGGGAACCGAATAAACGCAGATTGTTCTTCTTTAGTGGTGTTGTAATTGCTGTTGATCTCTTTATAAGTCTTGTATCGACATAAGACTTATATTGTTCCTGGCCAATGTTGATGACATTCTTGACAGTTTGAACAACCTCGTCGCTCATGACATCTTTGGTGTCAAGTGCTACCAACTCTTCATCATCCTCCATAAATGGATTTCCAAGATCCTCAAAGCTGCTGATGACTGACTGTAGATCATTTTTAAATGCCATCTGCTGACTATACGTTTGCTCATGATGCTTGAGATTCTGGTCATTTGAGGTAGTTGCTGATGTCTCAAATTCCTGGACTATTCTTGCAATCTCAGGACCTGACACCATCCAGCGTTTTAGAGCATTTTCATTATCTGTAAGCCCTACAGCTCCGCCTTCGCCTTTGACTATGGCATTTTCTTGTTCATGCGCTAATTAATTAATTAATTAATTAATTAATTGATCTAACGCCATTGAAGAAAATGGTTTCCTCGATTTGTGCACAACAAACAATCCCTCCACAAATTTTTCATACACTTCTGGATGTTTGGATTGGAGCTCTTGCATGTCACGAATGTGTACTGGTAGCCATCGTGAATAATTTGTTTGGTCAAGAGCAAACATCCATGGCATTAGCTTGATTAAAGACTCCACGTACAACTTGAAGTCACCAACTCTGAACGCTTTCACTAATTGGAGGCACAGAAGCTGTAGTTGGATCACTCTAGACCAGTATAGAAAGTTTGGAGATTTACCAGATAGCTTATCTTTCCAATGGGGGAAAGGCAATGGTGGGTTTTCATCTGTTGTATCAATGTACATCTGGTAAGCACGCTGCTGAAGGATGTGCAGAGCTGCACAAGTTATCTGATGTGCTCTCCTTGTTCTTGTTATATGGCTTGCACTAACAAAAGAGTCTACCACACCTGGAGATGCAATGTCAGCATTCGTCAACACCACTGTCCATCCACTTTTGTCCAGCCATTTCCCCAACGCTCTCAATGATGCCAGTTCGATGTGCAGACCACCAAACATGATCACAAACTTGTTTTCTCCATGCGTGTGCGGCCATTTCCACTGAATTTGTTTGGCAAGGGCAAAAAGAGGTTGGTCCATGGCTATAACAGGTACTTGTTCTGGGTTTACGAGCTGCACTGCAGATTTGACGATATTCATACCGTGTAAAACCATAGGCGCTGAATGTGCGGATTCTTGAAACATTGGCATCAGCGAGGTAACTGCGGGTTCATGTTGAGTTGGAGGTTGCTTAGATGCGTGAAATGCAGCCCATGAGAGGTTGTCTTTTGCATCAAGGTTTTCTTTTTCATAAAGTGCAGAGATGTTATTCAGCCATTGCTTATCATTCTCGTATCCTCTAGGTTCCATGCCACAATCGGCATCCATCTCTCCAGTTACTGGCGAAGCAAACACATCTCCTTCTGGCAAAACCAACGGTTGGACCTCAGTAAACTGTAATGGCAATGAAGTGATTTTTCTGTCTTGTCGACGAGAACCATCTATAACATTTATCTCACGGATAGTACCAAGATTGTCATTGGTTGGGTGCTGAATAAGTGATATAGCTGTGCCATGAAATGAGTCACGTGAGGTAGTCGAGCTTGGATTGTGGTCAATATTGTCGTACCCAGCTGTGGTAAAGAGGCCATTTCGTAGAACAGGGGGACAAACGACCCCATCTCTTTCAAAGCGATCACATACAGCATTGGCAACATCAGTCGATATTCCAAGCACTCTGTCATACGAAATACAAAGTCCTAAGTTAAAAAGAGTGTCAATGAGATTACGTCCTCTTGTCAAGCCATGAATCTTAAGTCCAACATAAATGGGCAGTGGACTTTCTCTTTTTCTGTTGTGACGTGAACTACATGCCAATGCCTTACTTTGACGTACAGTAGTGTTGTAGACTATGAGCTGCGAGATTGTTCTAGATGCTTGACTTGGGTTAACTTCTTCAAGATCTATCTGTCTTATTATTGTACCTGGGCCTTTTAGAATCATACATATAAGAGCTCTTAAAGATGGTGGGATAGAGCTATCTTCACAGTCAGGGGAGAATGTTCCATTGAAGGACTGAGGCTGGTTTAAAATCTCATTGCGCACTATTTTTGCGGCTTTTGCTAGATACATGCCATCAACATCATCTTGTTTGTTAACATCTTTTATGGCTTCTCCAATGGTACGATCTAAAACCAGTAAGATATCGCGTCCTTGTGAATGGGCTGACATGCTTGGAAATGCTTGCAAAATTCTATCTTTTAATCTTGTAGAATTTACACGACTTGCATCAACTCCCAACTCCTGGAGTTTTGTTGAGTACAACTTGACAAGATCGGCTAGTTTAAGAACAGGGACATTAGCATTAGTATCTTCGAAAAATTCGTCAATGTAGGACACCAATTCAGCAAAGGCTAGTCCTTGCAACTTATCCTTAGGCTGTTTACTTTTTGACGTCGTATTCTGCCTTCTTCGATTGTACAATGCAACAAGGCAATTTATATGGTACTTGGCCTCTAAAGCAACCATGTCTCCAGCAGCTAGCTTTGCCAAAAGTTTACCATCCTGTAGTTCCAACGCACATTCACGAACTCGTGTATCAATTCCAGTTGTTGATGCAGCTTGGAGAGCTGATATTTTGTCGATTTTTTCACAAAAAAAGCATCTGACTTGATTTGAAGTACTCTTTGTACTAGGTGTACTTGACCTTCGAGCTTTCACAGGACTATGCTGTTGTTCTTTCTCTTCATTCATTTTGCGTTTTTGAGCTCTCTTAAATTCAGTGTTATTAAACTTGTTCCTACATGACTTGTGCCACGATGCTTCATGCTTGACCAAAGTGTTCTCTATTCCTGATCCATCATTAATCGTTTCAGGATCAAAAAATGAAGGTATTGCATCAATTGCTTTGAACAGATTAATACTATTGGTTAGTGACTTATACCCTGCACCTACGTCATTTCTTTTAGAATAAGCTGGGCACTGTAAAGGCTCGTTGGTTTGCTCTTGACAGAGTACACACATTGTCCAATCGACAGAATTACCTTGATACTGTGACGTGCTTACTACATTTAGATCATTGCTACAAAACAAAATCAAGGCAGACTATGTCACTCTAAAGATCATATCACTCCAAGATTATATACCCTCAAAGTTGAATGAGCCTTAATTAATGCTTGCTTTCCCTTCTTTATTTTAAAGAATTAAGATTGTTTATTCTGATTGCTTATTAGATGAATCTATTCATATATTAAAGCATGTGTGTAGGCTAAGCTGTAACTGTGGTTTTTGTGCAAATCATTTTGTGTTTTGCATTCAAATACATGATGATTATTTTGTCCAAATCATAAATATAATGCATGCTAACGTTCGATAAAATTATGCAATCAAAAAGCTAAAAAATACCCCAAAAATAACACTTTAAGAAGTTTTTTTTGAATTTGTTCATCTATGAAACACTTTTGACTTTAAATGTTTTATAATAAAAGCTAAATAACGTGTTAAATGGAGTCAAATGCAGCTATTATAGAGAAGACATGATTTTACCTTGGGGTCGCCATTTTGAAAATCGAGTAGAGACTGGGCACTAATTGGTTAAATATTTTCGAAAAATCATACAAAATCATGACAATTCTAATTATAAATAATTAAATTTACTCCAAAATGACTTGATACCTAAATAAATATAATAAAAACAATTTAGAAATAATATATTTTAATAATTTGTGGATTTGATAAAAAAATTGTTGTCTCCAATTTTTATCTTAGATTTTATCACGTGATTAATCACGTGATCGCTTTAAAATCTTCAAGAACGATTCTTCATACGCCAAAGATGTTTAATTCCAAAGTTCCATCTTTATACTGCATCTAAAACCGAGAAATAAGTCAAGTTTTATCACAGCCTCGTTTCCATGCTGATGGGATCCCTGTGGAATTTAGACGCGCATTTCTGGAAATATAGGTCATATTTCAAATGCCTCCATATCAAAAATTATTAAGTACATTGAGATAAGTATTTGTGCCAACTTTCATGCTTGTATCAAAAAACGAACAATTCTATGATTTTATGTACCTTAGCAGCCCTACTAATAGGCTTTTCCAATCGAATAAACTACAAATTCTTGCAATTACTGAGAGTTGGCTAACTAAAAACATCGATGACTCCAGTGTCACGGAAATCTTAGGTTTTCATAGGCTTTTCGTAGACTTTTCATAGGGTTTTCATAGGTTTTTTTTAGCCAGGCTTTTCATAGTCTTTTCATAAGATTTTCTTAGCTTCATCACGCAACGCTCCCTCATTTGCGTGACGAGGCTAAACACGGCTGTGGGGGAGACTACAATCATGTGCAAAATACCCTGGGACATTATCTGGTGACAAATATTTCAACATCATTTAGCCACTGGCTAAGGAGATTCGGTAACGACTCCCTGTATTTCGACGTAAAAAAAATGATTTATGAGCTATTTATTGTTTAGAAATTCGAGAATTGAACAATTAACTAAATTTACCTGTGTTTAATGACTTTAATGAGTAGTATTTAGATATACTCATGAAAGTCATAAAAAATGATTATAAGGATGGTGCTACCAAACAAGAAACAGTGTTCCAATTAGGGCTTCCAATTTAATCTTCCAATTTCATATTGTATTAAGTGAAGTGTTTATGACTTTAATGAGTATTTCTAAATGCTCATTAACTGAGTCATAGAAAACAAATAAAACCAACAAAATATATATATAGTTCAGCCCTATATTTGTAAAATTACAGCAATTCAAACTAGTACATATATGTCAACATTTTAGGATATTTGCAATCGGTTTGTTTTGTATTAAGGACGGGGCCTACTAATTAAAAAGTAATGTATTCTTCAAATAACTATGTGAGTTGTTTTAACCCTTCAAAGGGTTCTACAAATCTGTCTAAAAAAGGTAGGGTCACCGGGCAGTTAAGAGAAATAATGAGTCTTAAATATGGCTGACGTCACGATTTTACCGGCATCGACAAATAATATTTTTTTTCAAAGGATTTTCATTGAAACATCTCTTTGATAGCGGTAAACAATTAACAAGTAATTTTCTAATAGGAATATATATTTTGTAACGTATTTTCAAAAGTTAGTAGTGAAATATGATTTTTTTAGCATCGCGACTTGTATTTTACGAGGTTCAGAAAATTCGAATTTTTGTCTATTTTCCATTCAAAAATCAGTTGCTTTTTCGAAATTTTACATCAAAACCATTGTTTAACATGTTCTTAATAATTGCAGTTATAAAAAATTGGGGTTACCGGGTGTTTTAAAAAGTTATCGCGTGGTAAACTTTGCCGCCGAAGATCATCATAAGACAATTTCTTTCCGGTCCCCTCCCTACTAAGTAAAGAAATTCGTCATCATAAGTGCATTGTGGGACTGTTTTTATAAAAACCGCTACCGTCGCGTCTACCATCGTTAGATGGTTTTTTATTTGTACTTTGTCATCTTTTGAGGTAAGATAGCGCGTTAAAATGGAAACTATGTATGTAGATGCGCAGTAGCCTGCGCAGTGGCAATAGTAGGCCCCGTCCTTAAATACAAACAGTAATAACAATCAGCCGACGTACTGTACTAGCAGGTTTTTTTACTTTCGATTTTTACATTGATTTTCGGCATAATTATGCGATTACCGAGTTCCAGTGCCAACATGAAAAAGGCGGTCCAGTCAAAAGTATTTAGTCGGTACCTTTGATGTTTTAATTGACTGCAGTAAATTAACGCCTTTAACCATAATGATTTGAAATGAGTTCGGTGTATAAGTGAAATACAGATACATGAGAAAAATATCATATGCTCTTGGCAGGAATTGAAACCCATGGTGTCGGCTTTCTAGTCGAACGTGTTACCACTACACCACAAGGAACAACCACGCTGGATATGCAGCTGGACGATATAGTATAGAGCATCTGTGGAGGTCCCAGGGCAATATTAAACTCTAAGGTAAATTTGAACACCGTAAATAGAAAAGCAGAATTGAAGTGAACAATTAATTGAAATGCGTTCGGTGTATGCTTTTTACCATAGTTACTATTATAGGAAAGTCTATGGCTGTACTTTTAAACGCTAAAACTTGCAGCGACCTGAAATTTTGATATGCATGTACCTAGACAATGTTGTCTTCTATTCAACTATTGAGGTTTCAGAACGAAATTGTAATATTCATAAATTCGTCACGTCACACTTCGGTATTCTATTTTAAAACTAATATGTTTTTACGCGTTGTTGTTTAGTCGTCGATGGCTATTAATAGTAATTGCTAGTTCTCATATAGCACATTTCAAGAACTGCTCAATGCGCTTACTAAACGTGTTCGAGTTGAAGGTATATCAAGGCGCATTAAGCTGCCACCATGTAACCCATGTCTGACGGAACACGGAGTTATTTTACGTCCCTCAATATTGTTAAGGAGCAACTTCTTTTCAATTATTTAAAGACCCTGAGTAATGGTCCGGCCGGGGTTTGAACCCAGACCTTCCGCACAGTAATCCGAAGCTCTATCCACTGAGCTAATCGATCGGCGGTATCACGGTATTCAGCCGGTATTTGCTTGGTATATCTCGGTAAACAACAATTATCTGCTCGTTATTGCGGATTCTCAAGGTCAGTGATACACGGTATTTTTGTTTTTTTAAGTCGAGGTATACGAAAATTAATCAACGTGATTAGTGCGGTATGGCCCGATATCTAAAACTTGCGTTCCCTACTCGCTCGCCTCGATGACGTGTTCTTAATGAAAAGAATCCAATGTCCCAATCATGCTGAAAACGTATACTGTTAGTCATCTAATAGTCTAGTGTTATTTCTTTTCTTACATATATTTAGTTGAAAAGCATTTTATGGCGTGTATTACATGTGTATTGTAGTTGAACTGCTGATTGATTTTGGCACTCAGCACTGATTTGTAATTTCTGGCACAGTATTGCGGTATTTTTGATTTTCTGGCACAGTATTGCGGTATTTTTTATTTTTTGCACAGTATTGCGGTATTTTTGATTTTTTGCACAGTATTGCGGTATTTTCGATTTTTTTGCACAGTATTGCGGTATTTTTTATTTTCTGGCACAGTATTGCGATATTTTTGATTTTCTGGCACATTATTGCGGTATTTTCGATTTTTTTGTACTTTATCGCGGTATTTTCGATTTTTTTTTGCACAGCCATGATTTCGAGTTTTAGAGATAGATATGTTTATTAAAAAAAAAAAACACCTTGCAGCTAGTAAGCTGAATTGCGTATACAATATGTAAATATTAAATAAGTAAAAGTACTAAGAAGTTTATAACTTTTTTGCACAGTATTGCGGTATTTTTGATTTTCTGTCACAGTATTGCGATATTTTTGATTTTTTGGTACTTTATCGCGGTATTTTCGATTTTTTTGCAAAGTATTGAACAGTATTGTGGCATTTTCGTTTTTTAGGTACGGTATCGCGGTATTTGGGCCCCACGCTCCCCTCATTGAACAACAACGTTGATATCGCGCTACAAGTGACTAAGACCCCGTCTACACGGATCCGGATACTTTTGAAACCGCATACTTTTTGATGCGAATCGGCCTATCGTCCACACGAATCCAGTGAATTCGGTCACCGAAACCGCATACTTTTAGGCCTCGTCTACACGAATCCGATCCGGCTGAAACCGCATACAAATATTTGCGTCCACACGAATCCGCGTATCCGGAGGATTCAAGTAAAAGTATGCGGTTTCGGTGACCGGATTCACTGGATTCGTGTGGACGATAGGCCGATTCGCATCAAAAAGTATGCGGTTTCAAAAGTATCCGGATCCGTGTAGCCGGGGTCTTACTTGAATCCTCCGGATACGCGGATTCGTGTGGACGCAAATATTTCTATGCGGTTTCAGCCGGATCGGATTCGTGTAGACGAGGCCTAAATACTATTTACATTTAATACCTAAGATGACACATACCACTTAGGAAACCGGTTAATCTAGCCTATCATATTAGTCTATTTGACAACTGTCTGCATGGTCCTAAGTGTTAGATTACACAAATCATTCGGTACACTTTATACAATCTAAAGCACAGATCTACAATCTTGTGGTAAGACATTCTTATTCATATTTCATAAGTTTAGTCATTTATATACTTGATTGTCTATATTGCCGAAGGTCAAGAGTTAATTCTCAGGGCGATACTCTCTTTGTCCAAGTGGTAGGAGTGATAGGCGGAGGTTTTGAAAACGACCTCTCAAAGGTTTAATAGTTTCCTTCGCAGCCGTTTTTAGTGTCGTCACGCAAGCAACGCTCCCTAAAAACGGCTGTGAAGGAGACTACTAAAAGGTACGCACAGAGAAAAATAACTGTTAAAGCCTTGTTGGTTTCAACCCCTAAAAGGTACGGCTGTGCGATGTTCTTGCCAGCCAAGATTACAAAGCAGGGTAATAATGACCCTTAAAAGTACCCTAAAAGGTACGCACATGAGATATTTTTGAATTGTTTACGAGTTAATGACCGGCTTTATATTCATTTAATAGATAGTTTAATAGAGTACAAACATTAAAAGTGTGCAACATAAATTCCACTAAATAATACTGCATAATTATGCTAATTCTATTGTTCTCTATTGTTTAATCAACACTATTTAGTGGTAAATAGTGCAAAGTATTGCACACTTTAAGTGTTTGTACTCTAGTATGTTTACTAATAGACCGATCCAAGGTTATTGCCGCCATCTTGTAGGGGGTGCAGAATTACTGGGGCGAGCAGTAAATGTATGTGATTTTGGACTACTTTGAAAGTACATATTTTTCTTCCAATTCATTGGATTTTCAAAGTTAAAATTGTATATCAAAGGTTTTGCATTTGTTAATAACATATCCAAAAAATAGCGCTGGGAAACGAGCTACAGGCTCTGTAATCAATATTTTAGATTTACATACAAACACTGTGTTTCAGCGATATAGAATTACACAGTAAATATAGGGAGATTTGAAATCGCCGTTTACATACGTTTCGCATAATTTAACAACCTTAGTTTGATCTCAGGTATAGCCATGCATAGTATCTTTGATATGAAATGTTTATATTGAACATTCGGCAATTTCCAGTGGAGTTATATAAGTTCAAAGTTACATACATTTACTGCTCGCCCCAGTAGTTCTGCACCCCCTACAAGATGGCGGCAATAACCTTGGATCGGTCTATTGGACAACAACAGAATACCAGATAGATAACCATCTATCTGGTATTCTGTTGTTGTCCAATTAGTAACTCAAACACTTACATAATCTGACCTCACATAGTCCCGCATAGTCCAGTACGAAATGATATGGTATTTGTTTGTTTATAGCTGCCACTGTACTTTGTTGCCCTTATTTTGTATTTAGTAAAAACAGTTTATATAAAACAGATTACGATCGAGTGAACTTGGTCACATTTTGGTTGTTATTTGACTGTCACACCACAGGTAGCCCAAGCTTGGTTTTTTTAGGTTTTTCAATACAATATTTGTTTAAAGAAATACTTTAATAAAACTTCTGTTTCTTACATAGAGTGTATTTTTGTGTTGTTTGTGATGTTTGTAACATAACGATGATTTTTTCATAACTTACCCTCTCCTCATTATAAGATGGATTTCGAAACATCACAAACGACAAATACACTCTATGTAAGAAATGGAAGTTTTATTAAAGTATTCAAAAACCAAGTTTGGGCTACCTGTTTCACTTAGCTTGCATTGGTCTTTTCTTTCCTTTTCTCTTCCACGCAATCCCAATTTCTCTTGTATTATTTGACAAGGGAAAGAAAACAACTAATGTAATGTGTTAGGGAAATATAAGCACGAACTTTCCACGAACTTTCTTCTTTTAAGATTTACCAAACGCCGGAAAATCTCCAATGGTTTTATTGTAAACACGACCGTCTTCCGAACGTGCGCAGTGCGTTTTTCACCCGTGTCAGTGGAGACTAGTAACTAGTTTACTAACTACTTGTATTTTCATCCAATCCTAGTTCTTGCTGATCATTGACTATCACCAATGTGGTCCATTTCATGGCTGTTTATTGTCGAGGCTGTTGTCATAGTAGCAGGCAACGCCATCTCCATAGTGATATTCACAACCACACGTCGACTGCGCAGTCGCAAATACATGATGATCATCAACTTGGCTGTTGCTGATTTACTGTCAGGTGTGGTGTCAGTACCTCTATTGGTTTACTTTATGGAAGGCCCTGACCTAATGACTATACGAACTATTTATAAATTCGCTGATTCGTTCTTTGGAGCTGCGTCGATATTTGGTCTAGCAGCTTTGGCGATTGAGCGAGCTCATGCAACGTATTTCCCATTTAAACATAACACTTTAAGTAAGGCCACTTACATCGTTGGGCTTGCTGTGGTGTGGTTGGTCGCGCTAGTCCATGCCCTTGTCTCGCATTTCTTGTCCTCGTACTTTGCGCATATTCTCAAAGTGGTTTTCGTCATTGGAATCTCATTGACTGTCGTCACTGTTGCATATCTCCTTATATGGATTAAAGTTACCCGGATGAGCAACCTACCCATGCAAGCTGTTCAAGAGGGGAACCGGAAATTGACAACAACTCTTGCTATCGTTACAATCATCAGTTACATTACGATGATGCCGCTGATGATAACATTTATGTATGTATTCATATGCGGCTATTCGTGTCTCGATGGTAAGGAATCACTGCTGAATATATTCTCCCTACTGCATTTTGGCAACTCCTTCGTAAACTTTGTTATCTATTCATTGCGCATGCGTGAGTTTCAGGCCGAGTTGTTGCGTAGAATGGGATGTCGTCGTCTACGGCAAGATGACGATATGAGTTTCCCTGGCAACAGTCAACAAAGGTCCTCAGAAAAGACGAAAGAAACTATACATTTAGTTGATTGCACTCATCATAGTGACCATGGTAACCACGATGACAATGAACATCATAACCAACATCTGACACAGTAGCAAGGTCCCGGGGGTTACTTATTCAAAACTATTTCTTCGTTTCTGATAGGCCGAATTCAACTGGCGAATTCTTGGAACCATTGTATCAGCAAGCATTATTGAATCGATGACGTCACAATGTTCAATAATATTCCCATCTTGAAAGGTAGCCGGGCCTTTGCATCAAAGCGAGACGAACGTTGAGCTTGCAATGATAGAAACCTTTTAACACCTTATTTTCACGTGTCTCTATCATTGCAAGATCAACGTTCCAGGTTCGTCTCGCTTCGAGGCAAAGGCCCGGCTACCTTTCAAGATGGCGCCGGGTACTGTGAAGGGGAATATTGAAACAATTGTTGAACTCTGTGACGTCACGCTATAACAGCTTTGTTGGTTTGTGAGTGAGACAACACAAATAACTATTGAATCAAGTACTTTTTACCACGTTTGACCTCATTTATATATTATGTAAATATTTTGAATGAATAATAAAACAATTATTGATTGAAGCTTTCGTCTGATATGAAGAATTATGCAAATCTCGGCTATGGCCTCGACAGAGAACACGCGTGCTCTTCTCTCTCTGAATAATCTTAACAATAACCTTTATGAATTAATTGTCTGGGCTTCGTTAATTCGTGTTTAGATGATTTCCATAATATCCCCACAATATCCTATTTCTTATTCTTTACAAGAATAATGATTGTAAGCAACACTAAATATTTTAACAATAACCTCCATGTTCTTTACAAGAATAATGATTGTAAGCAACACTAAATATCTCAACAATAACCTCCATGTTCTTTACAAGAATAATGATTGTAAGCAACACTAAATATTTTAACAATAACCTCCATGTTCTTTACAAGAATAATGATTGTAAGCAACACTAAATATCTCAACAATAACCTCCATGTTCTTTACAAGAATAATGATTGTAAGAAACACTAAATATCTCAACAATAACCTCCATGTTCTTTACAAGAATAATGATTGTAAGCAACACTAAATATCTCAACAATAACCTCCATGTTCTTTACAAGAATAATGATTGTAAGCAGCACTAAATATCTCAACAATAACCTCCATGTTCTTTACAAGAATAATGATTGTAAGCAGCACTAAATATCTCAACAATAACCTCCATGTTCTTTACAAGAGTAATGATTGTAAGCAATATTAAGTATCTCCATGCCACAATAACCTCCATGTTCTTTACAAGGATAAAGATTGTAAGCACCTCGATCATTCGCGATTATATATTTGCTTATAAAATGTATAAGTATATTTTAATATTCATGAAAATATGTATTTGTAGCCGCTATGACAACCAACAAGTTACTCAATCCTCCATGTCTGATTTATGCACATTGTGACATATTATCTTAAATCGTATTAAGGTAGTTCGGGCGTCATAGATTCTATCGTTAGATCTTTTTGAAACTTCTCATGTAAAAAGAGCAAACTAAGTTAAGTTCAAAACTAAAATAAAAATAATGGGTCACCGTGCTCGTTTCGGAGATAAGGGCGGTAGACTGGGGCCCATTTTGGTCATTTTTTGTTACAAAAATTATCGGAATTTGATACATAAAACGCTATTTATTCTATTTTTCCCGATAACAAACTTTTTAACAAGCATTTGCAAAAGAAAGACACTTTCCTAACAAACATATTATTTGCCATGTTTTACTCAAGAAAATCCTTTGGGCAAAAAAATTCTGCGAAAAGTACGTGCATGTCGATAATTTTGATACAAAAATAAACTCAAAATGTGAAAGATACCACATTTTGCGCTCGAAAACCATATCATTTTTATTTCACGGAATGAAGAGTTCTAATAAGGGAAATCCATCTATAAAATAAAAATGGTGTGACACCGCGCTCTTTTCCGAGTTATAGCACGAAAACCCTTTAAAATGTATATTTCGTGAACCTGTTTTTTGCCCGTGCGGGACTGGTAACTAGTTCCCTATAAGATTATCGAAACAAACTTTAACATTTTTTGGTCCGCTAGTATCTCTAGAATCGATGTAAAGGTAACTATGACCAGTTTAATTCGTAATTCTTGCCCAAAACACTAATTTATGTGACACATTATAGTTCCAAAAATCGACACTAAAACGACGCGGTTTGAACACGAAAAAATCATGAATTTAACGAAAAATCTTGATTTCTCATGAATTCGGGTCTAAATTCAGGAGATTTTTTGCAGAGATGATGTGCTTGTCTTGTGAATGCATAACGTTCCCATGATTTTCAAATCGGAAAATAATAAAAGCTAAAAAACGAAATTAAGGGATTACGGCTGGGTCCCGAACTACCTTAAAGTTCATAATAGTATTTGTTAGTCATCAATCTTTTAATTTTAAAAAACTTGTCCTATAAGCTTTCGGCCTTCGCGGCCATCTACAGAGGAATGAAAGATCGTTACAAGTCGTAAGAAAAAAAAAAATTAAGAGCGCGCATACAACACGAGGAAACAAATTACAATTTGTGCATGTGAATAGTAGTAAAATGCAGATCAA
Source organism: Metridium senile (assembly GCA_949775045.1). Classification (NCBI taxonomy): domain Eukaryota; kingdom Metazoa; phylum Cnidaria; class Anthozoa; order Actiniaria; family Metridiidae; genus Metridium; species Metridium senile. Next base: position 7,302,006 of record OX459100.1, read on the forward strand.
TTGCCAATTATGTTAATGTAGTTCGCAGGTAGAATTCTACCGCTGTCTCTATTAGATATAACGTATTTTCTAGTACACAGACTAGCCTTTAGGCGAGTGTAAATGCAAAGAAAATACAAGTTTTTGAGATACCCGTGTCATTACTGTGGGGAGTAGGGTGGAGGATTTAGGGAACAATGCAATTACTGTGAGGTGGAGATTTTTTTAAGAACCCATGCAAATGCTGTAGGGAGTAGGATGGTGGGCTTTAGGAAGCCATGTCATTACTGCGGGGAGTAGGGTAGAGTTTTTAAAATACCATTGCCATTACTGTGGGGAGCCGGTAAGGGTTGGGGATTTTAGGAAGCCATGTCATTACTGTGGGGAGTAGAGTAGAGTTTTTGAGGTACCAATGCCATTACTGTGGGGAGTAGGGCGAGGGATTTTAGGAAGTCATGTCATTACTGTGGGGAGTAGGGTGCATGGGGGATTTTAGGAAGTCATGTCATTAGGGTAGGGTATAGTGTTTGATGTACCAATGGTACTGTGGGGAGTAGGGTGGAGTTTTTTTATTTACCCATGACATAACTGTGGGGAGTAGGGTCGATTTGTTATGTCACGTATTTGACACAGACTGAATGTTAAATGAACGATAAACATAAACAAAGGTAAACAAATAATGGAATATTACACATTTGTTATCATTTAACTTTAAATCTCTGCTATACTTTATACAGTAGAAATGTTAAGAATGCTTATTATTATCATTATTATTAATATGCAAGAAACAATTAACGCATAAACTCGAACTACAAACAAATGAAAATGTATTTTAGACAAGAAGAAATTATAAGCTCATCAATCACTATTACAATACTAAGTGTTTTCAGTTAAAAACAACTTTTACACACAAATAAACCGAATATGTAGATGAAACGAAATGCATATGAGTTCATAAGATAGTGTGAAATTTCCATGAAGTAGCTTTTATGGGTGTGCTTTTGGTGAGCTTGTACAATGTGGGACCTGCAAGGAAAGGAACAGATCGTCAGCTAGCAGTTGCGCAGATAGCTAAATGGAAAGTTAAACGTCGCAAATTTTCTACGTTTTACTTTCTCTCAATATCTCTTACTTTTACATAATCAAAGGTTTGAGCATTGTTTATTAGCAGTTGTGCACATAGCTAAATTGAAAGTTAAACATCGCAAATTTTCTAGTCTTTCTCTCAATATCTCTAACTTTTACGGTAAACGCATGTTACAAAAACGTGACGAAATCGACTATATCTTTCGTTTTCCGTACGTGTCACTATTTTCTATTGTTAATAAATTTAGTTACTACCATTAATTTTCCCTATAACTTGTTAAGTTGTAGCGAATTAAAGTAGCAGAGCTTTGTCCTTGATCACTATGACCACAAAATAGATTGATAAGCATGACAACAAACAGAGATCGAGTATTGCTGACACGGCGTTTGGAATACTAACTCGCTCCTGCAGACGGATAATCTGACCGTAGCACCTTCATAATTTCTTCAATAACACTAACATTTTTGATCCCAAGGGTTCCCGTGTTGATGAAGTGTTAATACTCGAACCGTGAACTGTTTTTTGTTACTTTTTTAACCCACATCCAATGATCAAATAGATTCGAAAAAACATGTATTATAAACACTTAGTGTATTTGAACTAACTGCTTCATTTTTAGAAGTTTAGAAGCAGTAGAAGCTTCAGAAAGTCATGATAATATGGACAAAGATTCGAGTATCCTCACTGTAAGCAAAGAATTCACTCACCAAATTAATTATGAACACAGAGTGTATTTGAAGCAAAGAATTCACTCACCAAACATAAATGCTGACGATGATAATGAGCTGTAGATGTAATTAGATGAAAGGATGATAACCTCCATAACCAAACGTAAAAGGCCTCACAACATAATCATCATCTTTATCTGACTGTTTGGATGCTTTGACGATCATGCACAGACTGATACCCATCATTGCAGCCATAGCAGCGACCAGAGCGGAGATTCCGAGCACTGTTAGCAGCACTGCCATCTTTGTGTTGCTTTTGATGTTGTTGTTAATACTGTGTTAGCGTTGTTGTTGTTGTTGTTATAACTGAAATCAGCTAAAAGTCAGTCAATCAAGTAAAACGCAGGCGTCTTTGTTATTGTACAAAGCGTATCAAAACATGAATATGCAAATCAAATATTGTTCATTTGATTATAAATTCAATGCAAATTTGGTCATTAAATGAGTGATCGAGTGAGGCCTTGTATTCTATTCTATTCTACTTACTGAATTTTACGTATGTACATGTTAATTCTTGGTTGGAGTTAAAATGGTAATTTTATCTTAATATTCACCGTATAAAAGAGAGCGTTATTGGCGTTTTGGACGTTAAAAAGATTGTTCCTTCCTTCCTTCCTTCCTTCCTTCCTTCCTTCCTTCCTTCCTTCCTTCCTTCCTTCCTTTTGATTATAGAAGTTGAGAATAGCGCCTGTATTGTATCATTGTTGTTCTAAAATTGAGATATTTTTCGTTTTGCATATTTTCAGGTCAGACAAATTAAAGTGATGTTAATCCCTTATTGGATAAAACCCTTGAATTGGTAATGACCGTATATATAAGCGATATAAGGACCTATACAAATAACACAGAAAACAAACTCAATTATATAATAACACAATTGGTATAAATAAGTACAAAAATTTAAGGGGGCTATCAACGCTATTTTTAATTTTTGAAAGTATCTAATTATAATATATGTTGAACAAAAGCTTCGATTACCAATATTTTAATGTTTTCCTCAAAGCTGTCAAATTTGCATTCATAACAAACTAAGCTAAATTTGAAGTAATGTTTTAAAAATAAAACAATTACAGTGTCTTGAGTCCAAAAGTAAAGTATAGACAGCGTGATTTTTGTGTTATTTTGTTGTTGGAGTTACTTCACTGAACCGATCTATAAACATGACCGAATTTATCTTCTGAAGTTGTCCTTTAGTAGCATAATTGTAGAATTAAATGAGTGATCGATTATTTAATCATTTAGTCTGTGGTGATGCCGTTGACGGCGAAAGCTCAAACCCTCAATAAATACACTTATATAGTAGCTTTATTTAAAGAGGGTAACACTCAATATCTAAAGATAATATACACATGGCCCTCAAAATAATAACAATGAATAAATAAAAGAAAGCAGTTTTAACTACCCTAGCTGATTCTAAGTAAATTGGAATAAATAGCCTATCTAAATAATGATTGAATTCTATCTATAACTAATTTACAAAAGTAGAGTGAAATAACCCGTATTGACTGAAGTGGAATTCTCTTCGTAAAGTCCGTCTTTGCAAAGAAAATTCCGGATGCAACGTAGGCTAAGTGCAAACAGTATATCCGTGAAATACAAATTACTTATAAATTGTACAAAATAGTGCTAATTAAACAATATAATTAACATAAAATTGCACCATATTTCTTATAAAATTGCAAGGCATATTTAGTGAGGTAGTGAATGTGTTTTTGAATGTCCCCAATTAGTATGGCACTTGTGTCCAGCTAGAAGATTTGAAACGTTAAAAATTGATTTATTTCTAACATTTCACGGACACATTATATGTACTCTAACACTTTACCAGGGCGTTTACCTTAGCATGTGGTTGGGGAAGGTAATATAATGTTACCATTGTACTACGCCAGTAAATAACACTCTACGTGTTCAAGTTACAATTTTAACTCCAACGAAGGACTAACGTCCGAAATGTAAGTATTGCTCTTTTTATACGATCTACAAGTTGCCATTTTAACATTGTTGCCATAGTAACAAACTATCTTTTCATCAAACATAGTTAACAAAAAAATGTTATTTTGATTGATCTTAAAAATAACAGAACGTACCAATATTAACCTTCATCTAATACAGCTTTTGTTAAAGTTAGATTAATTTGAAACGAAATATTAGATTAACGAGCCCCCTTAATAAAAGGAGCGAGTTATTTTACTCTATGGGTTTCCTGTGGTCTGCGATAAGCTAGTAACTAGTGTCATGCCGACCGATCAAAACAACGTTGAAAAGAGCAACAACATTTTTTTAAAAAGCATCGTTGTTTTAAGCTAAATTTCCCGTCAAATAATCCATGTTACTTGAAATTGGCCTTTTCTTTATAGAATCTTTATCTTATTAGATCTTTTTGTATCAAAACTTACTGAAGAAACGCAGTATTTCGAAGATGTCGGCCCAAAAACGCCAAAGCTTCGAAGAACGCACGGAAATGGACGAACGGCTGACAAGCAAGCACATTCGAACACTGCTTCATTTACAAGATGTTAATGGCGAAGCAGCAAAACTTAAACAACGTATTGCCTATCTTGAAGTTTGTGAAGTGAAGGCGAAAAAGTGTGATTTCTTTGAGCAGGAGTTGGAACATTTGAAGGTACAAAATGATTGTATCGAAAAGTTGCTAATAATACATACATATGTTACGATTATACTCAAGACAAATCTACAAGCTAAAATATTACAATCGTCCCTGGAGCTGATCAGCTTGTGTATTTTAGAGGTTCCACTATATTTATACAGACATTTTTCTCTGGTCCTTTTGGTGTCTGTATTATAGAGGTTCCCCTGTATTACAGACACTTTTCTCTGGCCTTTTGGTGTCTGTATTATAGAGGTTCCACTGTATTACAGACACTTTTCTCTGGCCTTTTGGTGTCTGTATTATAGAGGTTCCACTGTATTACAGACACTTTTCTCTGGTCCTTTTGGTGTCTGTATTATAGAGGTTCCACTGTATTACAGACACTTTTCTCTGGCCTTTTGGTGTCTGTATTATAGAGGTTCCCCTGTATTACAGACACTTTTCTCTGGCCCTTTGGTGTCTGTATTAAAGAGTTACCCCTGTATTACAGACACTTTTCTCTGGTCCTTTGGTGTCTGTATTATAGAGGTTCCACTGTATTACAGACACTTTTCTCTGGTCCTTTTGGTGTCTGTATTATAGAGGTTCCACTGTATTACAGACACTTTTCTCTGGTCCTTTGGTGTCTGTATTATAGAGGTTCCATTGTATTACAGACAGTTTTCCCTGGCCTTTTGGTGTCTGTATTATAGAGGTACCCCTGTATTACAGACACTTTTCTCTGGTCCTTTTGGTGTCTGTATTATAGAGGTTCCACTGTATTACAGACACTTTTCTCTGGCCTTTTGGTGTCTGTATTATAGAGGTTCCCCTGTATTACAGACACTTTTCTCTGGCCCTTTGGTGTCTGTATTAAAGAGGTACCCCTGTATTACAGACACTTTTCTCTGGTCCTTTGGTGTCTGTATTATAGAGGTTCCACTGTATTACAGACACTTTTCTCTGGCCCTTTGGTGTCTGTATAATAGAGGTTCTACTCTATATGTATTTACAGACACTTTTCTTTGGTACTTTGGTGTCTGTATAATTTATAGAGGTTCAATTGTATTACAGACACCTGGGGGGGACTCCCTTAGAAAATGGATAGGGGTGCTCGACGGACCTTTTAGGGTCAAAGATAAGACCCTTGCGTACCTTTTAGGGTCTCGAACTGGCACTGTACCTTTTAGGGTCAGTTTTCAAACTTAAGATTATACATATTGAAAAAACTTTTAATGTGGTTGTACCTTTAAGGGTCTGAAATCAGTATCTGAGTTAATTTATGCATACCTTTTAGGGTCATTTTCAAAACTGTCCGTCGAGCACCCCTATCCATTTTCTAAGGGAGTCCCCCCCCGGGGACAGACACTTTACTTTGGTCCTTTGGTGTCTGTATTATAGAAGTTCCACTATATTACAAACCCATTTCTTGGGCAGATCGGTGTCTATATAATAGAAGTAACACCGTATATATGTATTACAGACACTTTTGTCTGGTCCTTTGGTGTATGTATTCATTTTATTTTTTAAATTGCAATGAATAATTAACTCTGAAGGATTACAATATAAATTTTCTGTTTGAGTAACTCTGTCTAGGCTGTCTGAATCTGTCATCTTAAAACTTATTAAACTAACCAGTGAACCATTGAAACAACTACATTCCTTCGTAGTGAACTAAAACAGCCTAAAAAAAATTTTTGCAAACTTATCAAGATGTTACTTTCAATAAGAACAAGGCAATAAGAACACTGTAGTTATTAAGACAGAAAACTAGTAGCATCATTTAATTCAACACTCAGCTTTATAAGCTTTGTTTGTCTAAGTTGAGAGCTTCATTAAGCATGTGGATATGTTTTTGTAAACAGTTCAGGGGTGTCTAAAGATCTTTGCATGCAGATATTTAGCTCTCTAGACGCGGCTTCATCATTTGTGCTATATATTATTTGAGTGTTTGACCAAGCTTTTAGCAGCAGTGGTTTTATCTACAAAGTTTGAAAATACTTGTGTCATTTTAAGCAAAACTATCACAGTCTTTTTAATGAAAACAACACATCATACATAGGAGTGGAGTTAAACAATGTACTATATGAAATAAGGTAAAACGTTTCGTGGCGTTTTCGTTGTTAATCCTTTGTGTGAAGTAGAAGAGGCCTTATCTTGAAGAATTTGTCTGTGTAGATAATTTTGCTTTCGAATCACACAAAACTATATCAAAGTAAAAAAGCAAACTTTTACATCATAGTAAAGAGAGTGTTATATATACTAAACTAACTTTTTGGACATTGATCCTTAAATTCAACAGACGAAAAATGGTAGCTTGTTCACCACATAAAGTGTTAATACTGACATTTTAGACTTGAATCCTTTGTTAAAAGAAATTATTGTTTATTGATGTTGTGGAAGTTAATTTTTCTTTGCTTGATCATCACATTATTTCACTAAAACTCACACTTCAGTATTTTACTGTTTACTGTAGAATGAATTATCCAAGTGCAAAGAAATCCACGAACAAGCAAAGGACTGCCAAACAAGGCTACAAGAAATGCAAAAACAGTGCAATGCAAAAATCGACCGAAACAACAGACAACTGACATACAAACACGAACAAGAGGTTGGTGAAAAGTTTAAACGCTCAGCTTTATATTGTTAAGTAGTTGACTTATTTGAAGCAATGTAAAAGGACAATATGTAGGCATTGTTGTGTTGTTTGGATATGCGATTGGTATAATGGTATAGTGATTGACTAGTTAGTAAACGTGTGTCTAGTCTCTTCAATTATTGTAGTGTTATCTATGTGATTTCTTATGATTTTCACTGCCTTTCTCCTTCTTACAGGTAATGCGATTAGTTTCTGAAAAACTTGAGGAAGAAAACAGTTGGGCTATTGAAAAACAGAAGGTTAGAAGAGTACAAAATGTTGATTATCGTAAACGATGCGAAATTACAAAATTGAATTAGTAAGCAGTGCGCTTTATTGTGAATCAACTCTAGTTGTTAAACTAGAGCAAGCTGTGCCGGTGTATAAAGAAAAACAATTTGAGAAAATGTTAACGTTACTATATAGCGGTAGAAATTGTGTGTCAGTGTTGCGTCGCTGTTTCTACTGAAGGAAACCATTGGAGTAAAAATATACGATGAATGACCAGTGTTCAAATAAGTCAGTGCGGGCAGTTTATATAATTATATATATATTTGATTATTTCTAGCTTATGGAAAGAATCGCCGAGCTTGAAAGAGAAAACAGTCATTTGAACTCCAACATCATAGTACAAGAGAACAGTCAGGACAAAGAAAAGGTTAGGAACTGAAAAAATGCGCGAAGCGAGCACGCGCGCGCGCCAGTACATGCAAAATGGCGCGAAAAATCTTACGATTCTGTTTGCGAATGGGCTTGCGTTATTGCCAAAAAGACAATTTATGCTTGCGTTTGCGCTAGTATGTGTGTTCTGCTCGCGAAAACAGGCAGAATCTTTTCGAATTCTTCTGTGCTTTTAGCGCTTGCAAAAAATATTTAAGCTTGAAGCGTTGCTTTGGTGAAAAACCGCGCGAAAATTGAACAAACAAGCAGTGACTCCCCAGTTTGTTTTTATTATTGTAAACTTATTGTTTTTCTCTGTTATTAGATGTCTCAATCAAAAATCGAGGAATTACAAGCAACCATCGAATCATACAAGAAGCAAAACAATGAGCTCGAAGAAGCAAAATTAACCTTGCAAAAAGGAATACGCGAACTCACACGTGAAAACGACGCGCTTCGGACATCTCTTGAATCAGTGAACACGAAAGTAAAAGTACTTGAAGTGCAAGTAAGGCAGGCAAGAGAAGCGAGAAAGGAAGCCATCAATAGCCAGCCTGAACCAACTGAAGACCTTAAGCCACAAGTTAAACAACTCGAAGCTCAAGTAAAGCAGCTACAAAAGATAGTTGACGAATTGGCAACTGATAACAAAGAAAAGGCGTTGACGATAGAATCTTTGGAGTTTTGCGTCCAGGATTCATCGCAATCTCTCAAGCAACTATACAAAGACAGAGACTTGATGAAAAACAGAATAGCTGGTCTCTTAGGCGAGATTGAAATCCTGAAAAATCAGAGTCCAGTCGAGCCGAGGAGTTCTTCCTTCTTGGAATATGTACAACTGAAAAGAGACTTCACAACGTTGCGAGATGAACATGATAAATTGTTGAAGAAACGAGGGTCTAAACCTAATATACTGCCTTGCTTGACAGCAGATTCCAGAACTGTTGCTAGGACTTTCAGTGGTAGTAGTATCAAATCAAAATCGAGCAGTAGTTCTTAGTGAAAACATCTTGTTGATGATGATGAACTGTTGAAGAAACGGGGTTCTAAACCTAATATACTGCCTTGCTTGACAGCAGATTCTAGAACTGTTGCCAGGACTTTCAGTGGTAGTAGTATCAAATCAAAATCGAGCAGTAGTTTGTAGTGAAGACATCTTGGTGATCAGTGATGATGTACTGTTGAGATTGCAGTTTAATAGAGATTTTCCAGTCGTGAATTTGTTGGAAATACTAGAACCTCTATCATAGGGACAGCAAAATCTTTGACGTATATTGAAAGTTGCGTTATTCCCAGATCATTCAACTTTAGTACAAACGGTCTCTGCTTTTTAAATCTTTTTAAATCTTTTTAAATCTTGTACAGGTACAAGAAGCTGAAAATCCTTCACTCCTACTCCTGCGGTTTTCGTCTTTATGCGATCTCAGAAATTCCAACGGCTAGTTGTGAAATACGTTCATGGTTGCTGTTAGTTAAGGATGGTGCCTAATGAACGATCTTCAGCTTTTTGTACAGATTTAAAATACAGAGACCGTTTGTATACGAAAGCTGAATGACCTGAATAACGCAACTATAGAAATCACAGGAGTGGTGATATGCCCGTTTGAAATTGTGCCCTTTATTTGTATCATGTGATCGCTTTTGTCCAAGAACACTCGTCCAAGGCAGATTTAGAAATGGAAGTTTTACCACTTAATGATTTCCACAGTATCAACCGGATAAATGTTCATCCAGTAGAGAAAATTGAATATACATTACACATATCATGTTTATAACACGTATCCATAGGGAACTGTATCAACATTTGTACGACTGATCCCTGCTAGGTACATACTCGTTGCTTAAAAGGTTGACTGTCTGCCAGGGGGGATACGCCCTTTGTCCAAGCGGTAGGGGTGATCGGCGGAGGTTTTGAAAACGACTCCTAAAAGGTACGCACATATAAAAATAACTGATAAAGCCTTGTTGATTTCTACTCCAACAAAGCAACAAAACAGAGTAAAAATGACTCTTGCAGGTACGAAATCATGTTACGTCACTGATTTTTGAGCCAGAACCCTAAAAGGACCCTATATAAAAGGTACGCCGGCACAGGAAATATTTTTACCCTAAAAGGTACGCCGATCACCCCTACCACTTGGACAAAGGGAGTACCCCCGGGACTGTCTGACATTAGAATCTGATACAGGATCTGATACTTTTGCACGAAGACCACACTTTCAACTCGAAACTCAAAACGTATATTCGAACTTTTCAACAAACTACACGATAGGCAATAACATGAAATTTGTTACACCGTGAAAAATGATAACTTTAACTTTACTGACGTTTCGAGCTTTAAACCTTCATTGTTTTTTGCGGTGTTACAAATTTCATTTTATTGCCTGTCGTCTATATCAAACACCGACGCAGCCTATACTAGTTTACACGCTCTGATTTCCCATTTAGAAACTACATGGTCCACTTTAAACATATCAAAATTTACAGCTAGTTATTTTGTGTCGGCCTATCAGACAGTCAACCTTTCAGTTTCGAAATGGAACTGAATAAGAAGAAAATATGAAAAAAAAGAAAATAGATCCCTAAATAGTTAGATAGAATTATAGAAGGAATAAAATATCAAAAATAAAGAGTGTTTTTTAGAAGACTTTGTTGCGTGTTTTAGTTATATGTACTGTAAAACCACTATATCTTTATCACTGCATGAATCAATCTTGGTCGTCGTTCTGTACCGGGCGTTTTTGAGCCTCCTAAGCAGCCGCTCCTTTGTGTCGTCACGCAATACGAGTCTCCCCACGGGCGTTTTCCTACCTTTGACGACACGAGCACCAAGAACAATAATGGTTTTATCAGTAAGTCAAGCATTATCTGATTATTCGTTTTAGAACAATGCACACTGTATTCCACTCATCTCTTTTTGGAGGATATATGAAAATGAATAAGAACTGAATGGGAAATAATAAACTGATATTTTTTTCAAATTAAAGAATTCAAATTCTTTTATCTTGAAGTTACCCTGCAAGCAGAGATTTCTTTCTCTCTTACCTTGAACGACGAGGTAAGGAAAGGCACCTCTGCTCGCACTTCAAGTACACTTCAAGGAAATAAATTTATTCAAACATCGAATTTAAGTATTACGACTGACTCAAATAATTGACCGACTAGCCTCGCTTTCATGTAGACATTCAATAGTTTGTACACGAATGAGAAGCTAGGGGAGTAGTTATTCAAATTGATTGCTGCCGCAGCGGAGCTAGCCTCCCACGCAGCCGCTCTTAGTGTCGGTTTTAGGGATTAGGGATGGATAAGAAAATATTATGATCGTAGAATAACATTCTTGGATCAGAATTCTATGAACTTAAAAAAGAAAGGATTTATGAGCATGTAAAGAATGTTGACACGTGTTTTAGGCTCTCCGAAGCTGCAAACTTCCCGGCACAGTGAGTTAGACGAATTTTAAAATAGCCGTAACTCGGTTTAATTTTAACCCAAATCGCTTGAAAACTTAACAGACACTTAATTACAGTGCGAATCACATGCAAAACCGTGGGCACCTAGAAATATTTTAGAAATCGTTTTTTGTTCGTTGAACAACTCAGAAACAACTATATCACCGCAAGAAGTTTGACTGATGAGTAGTATGATAAACGTTTTGTAGGTACAGTTGTTTGTGAGTTGTTCAACGAACAATAAACTTTTCTTAAATATTTCTAGGTGCCCACGGTTTTGTGATTCGCACTGTAAATAATAATTAATTAAAGGAGCTCAAGGAGCTCATGTGGTTACTCTCACTTGTTTAGTTAAGTGTTAGAAATGATGATACTATAACTTTCTGCAGTAAATGCTGCAATGCTATTCTAGTGGCTTTTGAATTTAGAGTAGAAGTTAAAAAAATAGAAAAATAATTATAGACCTACTTTAAAATTAGATTAAATGGAAACTAGCGAGTAAACTAGTATAGGCTGCGTCGGTGTTTGGTATAAATGACAAACAAATTCAATGACGCTCCGAGGAACAAATCTATTGTAGAAATGCCTGAAAATGAAAGTATTGATAATGATATCAAAACTTCACATTCACAAACAAATGATGACGATTCAAGTCAGTGAAGATGAAGATGAAACTGAAACATAATAATCTTTTTCTTGAAATAGAATAAATGGTAGACTTGCCCAAGTCGAACTCGTTTATCACAGGACTAGTTATGCGAAGTTTGTTACAGTAACGAGCGAAGCGAGCCAGTAAGTTGAGCGCGAAGCGCGAAACGAGCTACGGGGCTAAAAGGGACTTTGTGAAAGTCTAAATAAATGGTAGACCCGGGTTGTTTAAAAAAAGTTTCTTTGGAAACGAATAAATAAGTATCAAAAACTATCAAAGAAACAAAAAGAAGGAGAAACAAAGAGAGAAAAATGAAAAAGGGAAAAAAAAAAAGTAGTGATGTCAGTTGGATTCGAACTCTTAACCCTTCCAGTGTATCGCGTTAACCCAGGTGGCGTTAACCGGTTGTGCTAGCGTAGTAAACTTGTGACGTCACGCCAAGTTTTTGAATATATCCTGGATATTCATTGGCTCCGTTAAAAGGTAGCCTGCATAGCTGGCTCTTTGGCTCTCCCGTCCCCCTACTTTTCCCATAGAGCCAGCTATGCAGGCTACCCGGGCCGCTACGCAGGCTAGTTAAAAGGTTACACTCGGACTTACACCGCACGATGACATAGTGGTTACCTATCTTATAGATAGAGTAACCACAAAAATGACACTGAAAATTCTTATTGAATTGTATAAATATTTATATTTGAACATCGAAGGTTTCAAACGGTCGCCTTATATTCTCTTTTATAAAATTTTTGGTATCTAACGCGCGCTCTGATTGGTTGATGGACATGTCTATATGAGAGAACAGAGAATGAAAATGACGAATGCTGTCGCGCGCGCTCTGATTCTAACGTGTTTACGAACATTCGGTAAAAAAGTTTTCTCTGCATTTTTTTTTTGCGAAAAAATTTCATAAAAGAAATATAAAACGGCCGCTTGTGTCTATGTACTGTGATATAAACACGCTGGGAGATGTAGAGCACTCAAGAAGCAAGAGAAACACTCGCTGCGCTCGTGTTTCTAAGCTTGCTTCTCTCGTGCTCTACATCTCCCAGCGTGTTTATATCACAGTACATAGACACGCGCGCCGTTTTATATTTCTTAAATAAATAGTGAGCTTGGGCTACCTTGAAATTATAGGGTTTCCCAGAGCCTACGACCTTTCGTTAGAAAGCTGGGAGGGGTCTGGGTACGAGAATGGTGGTCACTTGACATTTTAAAATTCCTGGAACCTAATTTCATTGCATTGATTGGAGAGAGATTGGAGGCTAAATAATAATAATGTGATTCGTGATTGAGAACGGCTTTTCTTAGACTGTTTTGATTATAAACTATTTGATTTAGACATTCTAAACCTACAGATTACTCATTTATTTTACAACTGTTTCGATGGAATTAAGAATATCTAAATTTCGTGTTCCCTTACCCGAGCGTCCATGCAAGTCGAAGATGGTCACAACCTTGGAGGATGCAACGAAAGCAGATCTAATGGAAGTAATCCAGCAAGGTACATGTAGGGTAATTTCTAAAATTATTATAATTGACATACAAAAGCGCTGTTTTTAAATATTCTAATATTATTATTATAGAGTGTTTTTCATTAACCAGTGAAACACTCTTTAGTATATATTACTCTTTGAAGCACCTTAATTCCATTGTGTTCTTTTGTTGTTATTTGACTACAAAGTAGATATAGATGTAGTTCACACTTTAACTAAGTAAACACACTTTGTTTCATAGCTAGGTTAATGAAAACTGCTCCATTTATCTTTACAATATACATCCATTAAGATTATATTCATAATCAGGGTGTAAGTTAAACTGTTTAAAAGTTGACTTGACTACACCTAAATTTGATGGCGCCTTAAAATCTGTAAAGGAAGAGGGGAAGAGCAACATGGTAATTCAACACTCAAATATCAAAATCGTATCTCTGCGCGCTCATGTAATATCCTGTATTAACTGCACAAGTGTACATGCACAGATATATACAGTCATATACCAATAGTACACTACACAAGCGTGAGTATTTTCAATCCATACAAATACACCATAATTTTTAGACTAAAAAGATGAACACTGACAACATTTGAATAATTGTTCCTACTTTTTTACTTGAATAGGTGGACGTAAAGTGACTTATTTTGTTATGGTTTTGCCAACCAACTATTGTTATTAGAACAAAGAAAATTAAAAAATCTATTGTGTAAATGGTTGGCAAATTAGCATCACAATACCAACACTTGTAAACACTTTGCTCACCTATAGTAAGCATATATACACACCCACTTTCAGGATATACTTATATATAGAAAAAGTCAAATTATGTGACTGAATATTGAATTAACACTATTTTATGTTCACAACAGACAAGGAACCCAAAACAGTGCCGCCTGAAATCCTTGCGCGTGGCCCACAAGCACAAAGTGCCTACAAACAAGCTTTAAAAAGTGGAAAAGTTAAGAATCCTTGTTTGCCAGTTGTTTTGGTTGGTCAATCACGCTCTGGAAAAACAAGCTTGCTAAGATCTCTTAATGGTAAGGCATTACCTCATATTCTAAGCACTAAGAATAAAAGCGAGTATTTACATAACAATAGATATCCCATCATGCACCTTCTTGTATATATTAGCCCGTGTCCGTGTCTTTGTGTCACTCTCATCGACGCCGCCGGCTAGCTAGCTAGCTCCTCGTTCTTAGAGAACATATCGCAACGCATCATGGCCAAGAATGATGTACAACACCCTGTGGATGCTGGCCATGTGCCAGTTTAAGTAGTTGAAGCGTTTCCTGTCGCCCAAAACCAACAGGCAGTTGCTCAAGTGGACGCTAACGTGGCCAATGTTGTCCCGCGGCTTGAGGTATTTCAGTTTGCGCTTTCGTTACTTTCATTTATTCCTCGCATTTCTTATATTACGAATTCTGAGCCTGGTTGAGGTCTACCGCTCTTTTAATTTACCTGTTTCTAAGTTATCATATCAGTTTAGGTCTACTTTATCCAGGTTTTTTCGCTGGTTGTGCAAATTTCTCCAAAACGTGGAGTTTGTTCCTTCTCGTTTTCACACTCTATTGTGTCTAAGTGTTAACGTTTAACATACAAATATATAGTTTATATTTGCCTTTTGCAAATTTCCGTCAAAAAGCCTTAGTTGTTTTCCCTTGTGGTCTCCCTAACAATTCCAAAAATGTTTGTCAATGTTCTAATGTGTTGAGAATTATGCATCAAGTTATTCTTTTTTCAGTGGCAATGAGTTGAGGTCTAACGCTCAAGTTTTTTCAGCTTTAATAAGTTGAGCCAGGTAGAGGTCTACCGCTCAAGTTTTTCTGTGGCAATGAGTTGAGCCTGGTTGAGGTCTACTGCTCAAGTTTTTTAGTGGCAATGGGTTGAGCCAGGTAGAGGTCTACCGCTCAAGTTTTTATGTGGCAATGAGTTGAGCCTGTTTGAGGTCTACCGCTCAAGTTTTTATGTGGCAATGAGTTGAGCCAGGTAGAGGTCTACCGCTCGAGTTTTTTTTAGTGGCAATGAGTTGAGCCAGGTCTCGAGTTTTTAGTGGCAATGAGTTGAGCCAGGTAAAGGTCTACCGCTCAAGTTTTTCTGTGACAATGAGTTGAGCCAGGTAGAGGTCTACTGCTCGAGTTTTTTAGTGGCAATGAGTTGAGCCAGGTAGAGATGTATCGCTCAAGTTTTTTAGTGGCAAATGAGTTGAGACAGGTAGAGGTCTACCGCTCAAATTTTCATCAATTTCCTGTCGTTCTTTTTCCCCCTTTCCTGGTGGGATGGTTGTCAGCTTGAAACAGGAGGAAAATCTCTCCCCCCGGTTTATCTGAGTCAGGCTGCCATACTCTCCCCCAGGAGGTTTGGGTCATTGAACACAGTGTTTTCTCGTTTTCTTTGTGCCTCATGCGCAAAAGTATTTCAAAAGTTCTCAGATTACCGGGGCACAAAAAGACATTGCGAAATAAGCAGATTTGTCATTTATAGTAATAACAATTGATTGCCGTATTTGTAACCCAGGTTTGTTTGTTGTTTTTCTTTACAATCCTGAACATTTTTGTCTGTTTGATTCGTAAGAAAGAGTTAAGCTTAGTCGAAAGGAAACTGAATGGGTAATTACCATGGACCTGAACCCCCTGGAGACCATAGAGGGTATGGCAGCCCTACCTTGTGATTTTAACTTCGTCTATAAGATCGTCTATGGGTCCTTATTACCGGATACTGCAGCTCTGCCTTTCCGCGACCCTAATAGCAACTGAACACTTTGCAAGATTTATCCCCTGCCTTCCCTCAAGGATAACCAAAGGATTCTTTCCTCTTATGTAACCTTTAAACAATCTACACCATGGGTGACATGGTTGGGCTAGCTGTGAGAGCGCTGGCCTCTCACTGCTGTGGTCCAGGTTCGAGTCCTGACTCGGGCATGGATTATATGTGAGTTGAGTTTGTTTGGTGTGTTCTTCTCCCCTATGCCACAAGGGTTTTTGTCCGGGTTATCCGGTTTTTCTCCCTCTGCAAAAATGAACATGTGAGCTGAATTGTGTGCAAAATAATTAAGGTAGTGAGTGTGTGTCCCCCATTAGTAGGGCACACGTGTCCAGTCTAGAAAAATTTAGATGTTAAAAATGTGATTTTTTTTTACCTGATTATACTTGGAAAGGACAATTTGAATAAGTTTAAAAGTCTTTTGAAGACTCTTTATTTTAGAGAAGCATTTAGCAGCTTTTAAGTTAAAACTTAGTTTATTTTTTTTATTTTACTTGCTTTACTATTACTTACTAGTTATTTATTTTTTGATATATCTTATTCTTAAATTAAGGTTATGCACTTTCTGTTCTATTTTAATTACATGTCGATATTAACATGTATACATTTGTATATGTATACAATTGTATATGAAAACATATAATTTTAAGTAGTTTTATATATGCCGTAGTGTATGTAATGTTTACAACATGAGCGGCTGTGTTGTATTGGCACTATACAATCTCAAGCTGAAGGCGCGGACGCGAATGTTGTAAATTTTTGTTCATTGTTGTAACCCCTGTTTTCCCTGACGACTATTCAAACCCTCCCCGTGCTTAAGTTTGTATGGGCTTTACAAGAGTGTTCATGTGACCTGATTTCTCATATCGGATTGGCTGGAAAGCTTATGAATTTATAATGAATTTTACAATGTATTTTAGCTAATGTAATGCGCATTTGATCATATTTCAAATGTTCAAATGTTCAAATGGAAGTATTCAACATTATTATTATTATTATTATTATTACGTTATCATTATTCTAAAAAAATTATGTTTCTTTTTGTCTAGGGGAGGAATTCAACTCGTCTGAAGACAGCACTGTGGGAGCAAAACTTGAGCGTTCTTTCTCAACGGTAGATGGTGACTGGGAGCAAAACAAAAACAACGAAAACTTACTGTACAAACATTGCACAGCTATGGAAGTTGTGAAGCATTTGAAGAAACCCACACAACCAAACCCAGAAGATAATATTAACAGTTTAGAGAATAATCAAAGAGACCCTGTTATGGAAGACAATAATACAACACAAAACATCGACAATGTTGAGAACCAAGACCACTTTGAGAAGCAAGAACTTCTACCCGATGAAGTTGCGATGTATACAGAAACTATTTTACAAAACCCCAATGCTGAAAAGCAAATGGAAAACTACCTATTTTTCCACACAATGGACTTTGCAGGGCAGCCGGTCTATAGTGTCACTCACCCAGTGTTTCTTCCTCCAAAAGGCATCTATCTTCTTGTTCACAATTTAGAAAACGACCTACATGCTCAGGCAACCCCCATTGTAAAGACTGGAGCAGTAGAAAGAAAGGATGATCACGATCCAATGACAAATATTGACCATTTAAAATTTTGGTTGTCCTTGATTGATGCTAATTCAACGCAGGAAGGAGGTTCCCCTGTCTTTGTGGTCTCAACACATGCAGATAAACCTTTTCAAGCAGATGTCAAATGCACTGCAAGACAGATTCTCGCAATTCTTAGAGAAGAAAGCTTTGCACCAAGGCGTCACGTCGTACATAATATATACACTGTGGACAACACAGTTTCAGGAAGCACAAGTCCTGAGGATGCGGGCATAAAAGAACTTAAAGCACACATATGTCAAAAGGCCAAGAGTCTTCCACAAATGAATGAGGATATTCCAGTTCGATGGTTGCTTTTTGAGAAGAAACTTGAGCATCTTGCCCGAGATGAGAAGAGAAAGCATATTTCATTTGAAAAAGCTGAAAGTATTGCCTTGCAATGTGAAGTGGATGTCTCATCAGATGAACTAGAGACATTACTGAACTATTTACATGACCTTAAAGTGATAATACATTTTCCAGAAACTGGTATGATAATCATCGATACACAGTGGCTGCTTGACATGTTCGCTAAAGTAATAACTGTTCAACCAAGAGAATATCATGAAGGGTATGAAAAGGAATGGCGAAAACTTGAGGATCAAGGAATTATCGACGTCAAGTTTCTCGAGCACTTGTGGAAGGACTTGCTCAACGATGACACATCAATTGAATCGTTAATTACCATAATGGAAAGGTTCTTTCTCGTTTGCAAACAACGGGATGGATCGTTTCTTGTTCCTGCTATGCTGTCAAATAGTACAATCGATGAGTCACATGAACTTATGAAAAGTGACGACTGTGCTTCACCACTAGTGGTTCGATTCAAGAGTTCGCACCTTCCTTTGGGCCTGTTTCCAAGGCTTCTAGTTGCAGTTGACGAGATGTGCAACTTGAAATGGAAGAGTTCTACTCCACCACACCTTTCACGAAATTTTGCAAGGTATATATATACACTTTCCAGGCCCCATCCACTCTATACCGAATAAAGTGGATTTTTGATGACCACAATAACGGAATTAAGTTCGCATTCGTCCACACTTCGGCAGTGTTTTTTAATTATTTGACTCTGGAGATGGTTTTCAAAAATTTAAGTTCCGTTTTTGGCGACTATTTATTGGAATAATGTGGACAAAGTCTTCTTGTTTTTCGTGTTTTTCGCTCAATCCACATATATATTTTTTTGTTCTCTTTTTTTTTGTAGGTTTTACTTCCAGCTTGATGACGACTATGAGTTTAGCTTGGTTTTCATGGCTGAAACAGCAACAATTGCAGTAGCTTTATTCGACGACGAGAACTCATGTCGACGTGCTGACATCTATGTTCAACAGTGCAAGTCCATATTAGAATTTCTAGGTAAAACTCTTAAAGAAATGGTGACATCTTTTCCTTGGATGAAACGTTTGGCTGAATTTGACTTCTGTATACATTGTCCTATTTGCCTTACCTCTTGCAAAAAGCACAACAAAAGCGACTGTTACCAAGACTCCTGTGTTCACCTTGTATCAAAAGAAGAGCTATTGAAGACCACTAAACCTTGGTGTCAAAAGAACCCGACAATGAAAAGAAATGCTATACCAGATATTTTCTACTCACACTGGTTTCCAAGGTCAAAGTGTAAGGTAATAAGTATGGATGATATAACTGCTACCACGCTTACATCCCTCCCCCCCACATCCCGACATAATTTTCCCTCTGTGACAAACCAGGTAAATTTGTGCGTGCAATACACACAAAGCGACCTTTCACTTGGAATATTTGTACTGAAAACAATACTAGAACTTTAGCTCCCTATCCGTAGTGACGAGGTTTATTTTACATTCTATTCTAGTCTAAAGAGTTGAAGAAAGATCTTGAAAACTCGACTGAGGCTATCTGTTCATCTTCGAGAAAAGATGAAGGTCAGTTTTGTCTGTAACTGGCTCAGCAATCAATAATAATGTGTCACTTTATATCCAAGATTTGAATTATATATAAAAGACGGGGTTGCTGGTCGGAAATGTTGCAAAAAACCCTCTAAAAACCGAGGGGGGGGGGGATACTCCCTTTGTCCAAGTGGTAGGGGTGATCAGCGTACCTTTTGGGGTTAAAAACCTTTCCTGTGTATACCTTTTATACCCTGGGTTCCAGAGGCTCTAGAGGGGGTTGTGGAGAGAGGAGGCGAACGGCGCTCTCTCTCCCCAACCCCCTCTAGAGTATCTGGAATCCAGGGTATACCTTTTAGGGTCCTTTTATGGTTCTAGCACAAAAATCAGTTACGTAACATGATTCCGTACCTGTATGGGTCATTTTTACTTTGTTGCTAAAAGTAAGTTTGGCTTGCAAGAACATCGCCAAGCTGTACCTTTTATGGGTTGAAATCAGCAAGGTTTTAACAGATATTTTTATCTGTGGGTACCTTTTAGGGGTCATTTTCAAAACCTTCGCCGATCACCCCTACCACCTTGACAAAGGGCTCTAAAAGCTATAATGAAGAGCCCGGTCCTATACTCTTATCCTAGAAAACGAGACTTAGAGCAATATATATAAATATTTTTCCTAATTACAAAGCATATTCGCCCAGCTCGGACAGTTGAACTCAGACCTGTCGTGCAAGAATCCGATCTACTAATTGCCAGATCATCACATCTCTTTCATATCAGATATTGCACAACACAACATTTGTAACTATATTTATATAGCGTACGCACTCTTTTTTTAGACGATCCATGTACAGACATCGTGCCACTCCTCAATCTAATGTCGCTTTCAATTCCAATGGATGAAGCGACTGAAAAAGCAAAGGAAATTGCTATTATCTTCAACCTAGACAAGAACAGTGTAGAAGATCCCCCGAAAGATGTTCAAGTTAGATGCAGGAAATTCTGTAAGGAAATGGTTGCAAGAGGGCAAAGAAATTGTGTACAAGCGTTGAGGAATGATTTACCAAGTGGAATGACAGGTTGGATAATGATTGACCGGGACTACAATAAAATGCCTCGTTGCACAGGGGGAGGGGAGGGGGGTTATGCTCGTCGTATCTCTTAGGGGTAAAAATCAGCACTTTCTGGTATATTTTAGGGTGTTGAAAAAGGAACTAGCCCATCGCATAACATGCCAAGCCACGCCCTTTTGAACCTAAGAAAATTTCGGATATCTTTTAGGGGCGTATTTTGAGATTTCCGACAGGCATACCTGTTACTTTACCTCTAGAGTCTCCCCTCCTCCTCCCCAAGGACATTTTATTCACACAATTAATGTAAGCTCATACAATTGTAAAGCCGACGATACTCGATCTTAAAAAAGGCACACAATTAATGTAAAATCGTAAAACCGAAGAGTAGATATGACGATATTGATTTAAAAAAGGTCCAACAATGTCGATTTGATTAATATCTTAGGCCCACTTCAATTTACACATGATCTCCTAGTAAAAGATATGGATTTAAAGACAAAAGACACATTATCCAAATCATTAACAGGTAAGAGAATTCCGCTAGAAGTGCCAAATTTATACTTTAATTTTGTTTCTCTCTCTAAGGAACCGGTCATTATTTACAGGGAGGGGGGGGGGGGGCTGGTTGAAATGAAAAATGTTATGCTCAATTCTTTTTGGTCCCCCCTTTATAGAGAACTCCAAATTTAGTGCCCCCCCCCCCAATAACTAAGACTTCCAGTATAATAAATGGAGCAAAATGCTTACATACTCTATCAAGTATTTATGAAAATTATGCAAACAAATTGTTTTGGGGCCTACACAATTTTTTTTGGCCCCCCTTTTTTAGTGCACAAAAATGTTTGCCCCACCACCCCCTCCCTGTAAATAATGACCGGACCCTAACAAAATTATACACCTTAAAATATAAAGAAAAAAGTACACTTTCCAACCGTACTAAACAACAACTTAACTTCTTTTCAGTACGTGAAAAGGAATGGAAGACATTTGCTAGAGAGAAAGTCAAGTTATCCGTAGAAGACGTTAACTTTTTAGATAAGAGAAAATCAAATCCTGTTCTTGAGATCTTGAATGAACATTGCGGAGACTGGTCTGTGGATGAGCTCTATACAGCTATTGTAGACTGCGGGGCAAATGCAGACGCAGATCGCTATCTTTAAAGCCAAATAACTTGATAGTTTTAGCATTTAAAAAAATGTTTAAGAAGGTATCGATTATTATATAGTTGATTAATTTTATAGAAAAAAATTTCAATCATGTATATACACATAAATATTAGTTTTTGTTAGTTAGTAGTGCAGCGCAGTGCAGTGCAGTGCAGTGCAGTGCAGTGCATCAATCAATCAATCAATCAAATTCATTCCACATCTTCAGTGAGCATGTTTGCTGTAGACATTGCGGTTGGCATCCGTAGAATACCATGTTTCATTTTGAAGCCATCAAAAATTTTAGTTCTTCTTCTGGTTTTAAATTGTGTGCAGTTTCAGCTGCTATCATCAATTTCTTTGCTGATTTTGAATGAAATGAGTAACTGGTTTGGTGCCGCAGATTTGCATGCTGCTTTTATTAGAAGTTTTTGACATTTACATATATTAGACATCTTTATCTCAAGATTAGGATATTTATGTTGTTAAGATTATTTAAGTAGATAAATATCATCATAATCATAATCATCATCATCATCATCATCATCATCATCATCATCATCATCATTATTAAATATGTATTTGTCCCACACAATACACAGCAGTATATTACAAAATTGCCATCAATAGATTAAAAATGCCAAATAGCAGACGTGTTATTCAACAAAGTAGAAAAGCCAAGCTTGAACGAAGAAGGGCAATCTATTCATTTCAGTCTTTGCATTAAACTTGATGTACTGATTATACAGAAGATGGCCACTGGATAGCCTCCTCCCCAGGCAACCCTTTCCTTTGTCAGAGATCCCTTGTCATTTGACCAAGGGGGATTGGTCCCCTCTTTCTCCTGTGGGGCCTCAGTCCCTCCCGGTCACTCGAGACAGGAAGCCCAATAAAAGAAAACGGAGCGGAGATGCCTGAGGAGGAGGCTAGCCACTGGATAGTGGCCAAAATATTCATAATGAGTATGAAGGGTAACCAGATGATTCGCCCACTTTGTTGTATACATTAAATGCAAACTAATAAACATCATAAAGCTGAACTAGTTGACTAATATGACAGCGTTTTAGTAGAAATAAGCATTTTAAGCTTCTTTTGGATAAGTAGAAAAACAATTTCGAAGTGTATAAAGTCAGCATAGTTAGATTAAAAACCTGTAGCCGAATAAGCGAAAATAAATGATATTCTTTATAAATATCAAGATGTTGATCCTTCTCTGTTCTCTAGCTCTATTACATATGTCTTTTTGATCATTGGTGTTGTTATCAACACTACAAAAGTATATTGTTCATAATGGTGCCTTATTTATAAGGATCCATAAACGCAATCATTTGGTTGATCATTTTTTTTTATAGAATAAAGTATGTAAAGTTGGTCGGTCGTGAAACCGCCTTATTGGAGGGTCCTGAAGGGGGGGGTGGGGAGGGGGGGAGGGGGGGGGGGGTCCGAATCCCATTTCCTGGTTTATATTTGGACCAAATCCTAGTCAAAAATCACATAATCCCATCAGTTTTGCTCAAGTTTTCTGCAATGCCATTCCCATTTTCTATTGTTCTCTTATTTGTAAATCCCAGTCCCAGTGAATCCAATCCCAATAAAGTATAGGGGGGGGGGGGGGGGGGGGGGAATGGTGGGGTGGGCCATAATTTTTGAGCATGAAAAAGGGGGTGGCCGCACACGGGCCATGAAAAATTAAGCAATACACTGGGGGTATTTGGGGGTAATTGTGGTGCATTGTATAGGGGTGGGCTACGTGAAACTATGCATAGACTAAAGGCTGGGCCAATACAAAGGAATTCCTTGGGAATTCTGAATTTTCCGGCCCACACCCCCCCTCTCCCCCCATACTTTATGACCAGTCCCTTACCGACATTCTTTGCAAGCTTCAGAGTGTAGTGTGTACCTACGGCTGCGACAACAATTTTTGAAATAGGTGTAATATATATACAATAGTCACTTCGGGCTACTATAAACAAAACTGCGTCGACACTCATTAAACGTCAGTTATACTAATTTTAATAATAAATTTGATCATTTACTTATATTTGATGTTGTAAAAATAGGCACAATCTTTCAAAAATTTAAAAAATTTGGTCGGAGTTGTTTTAAAGATGGTGGGGTTCCTGTGGTGAACTTGGGAACCACTCCACCAACAAGGACGCCTGTCGGAAATCAACTAGTAGAATCGAACGTCAAACTGTTATGAAGTATTTATAATTATTTATCCGTATTTCTTGCTAATCTACGATGTTGGGGCTCACGTTAGCTCTATGTGCGGGGTTGTGTGCTGCACTGGCTTCATCCTTCGCGAAATTTGCCATGTCACCAGCAGTGATACGCAGTTTTGTATGTGACAATGTGGTGTTTCTGTCCATAGTTGGTGGAATGGCGGATGATACGTACTGTAAATGGGTAAGTAACTGCTACGTAAATAGTTTTTATCAAGGCATCCCATAGTTTTTGCTGTTCCCAATGAATCTGTTTCGTTTCTTGGCCAGTGCTTCACTCGGATAACTCGTTATGAAATTGACATATTTTGAAAAACATTCCGATTTAATCCATTTTCAGTCTAAAATAGAGTTTTTGTTTGATTGAATAAACGAATCAATCCAGCAATCAATCATTCAATTAACCTATCATTATATTAATACATTAATATCATTCAATAATCCATTCAATCAATCAATCACACATTTTTAATACATCATTCATTCTTTTGATCATCTTTTTGCATTTTGTTTAACAGGTTGTTGTCTTGTTAAGAGTGTTTTCTTTCTCTCTGGTATTTGTCTTCAATGCACTAATGTGGACCTTGTTTGTCAAGTCTCTCAATAAATGTTCATCTACTGCAGTTGCTACAGTAACCAACACAGGCTCAAACCTTGTCTCCACGGTATGTAAAAACAGCTGTACATCTGGATAACCCACATTTCTCTTTAGCTAGATTGTGTAATAGAGTCTGTGATAGCTAGAATTGTTTTCAACTTACTTTCCACTTACAATATTTCTAAAATCAAAACCTTTGACTGCTTTTTCTGACTAAAGGTCCTGTTACACTGTGTAATTTTCTCAGCAAATTGTCTTGCAATGGTTGAAAATGTTGCATTGCAAGTTGCCGAGGTGAAGTGATACACTGCAAAACGATCTTGGCAACTTGCAATGATTTTTGACGATTCATGGTACTCTGGGGGACTAGGGAAGATAATTGAAAATGTGCGCATGTCCTTGTAAAGAAATTCTTCAAAAATTGTGACACAAGCTGCTGAACAGCTGATTCACCACGCAATGGCATTGCAAGTTGCGAGTTCAGTTGAGAAAAGTAGAACTGAACTCTACTTTGTGCAACGCTGTCTGCAACAAAAAAATTACGAGACGGCCACTGTTACACTGTTCAGTTCTTCAGCAACTTATGTCGCAACCGCATTACGAGACAATTGGCTGAGAGAATTGCAGTGTAACAGGACCTTACAGTGCGGACACTCCAACTGGGACCACTTAGACAAAACCGTCCAATCAAAAAACATTTAAGCCAAACAGAGATTGAACTGATAACAGCATAAGCCAATCAAATTATAGTGTTATCATGCTCATAACATAACATTCATAACATTGTTGAACTGAAAGCATGCAATATGATTGGTTGATTATCAATTCATCTAAATTCATGTAAATTCAAACATTTTGTACAAGTTGAAGATGAAGTTAATTTCACTATCACCTAATCTGCATAGTGGCATCTCAAGTTCCATCTTCTGTTTATTAAGGAAGCCTTCCTCAATAGTTCTCATCCACAAGACAAGAGTTACATGCATTAATTTTGCTTAATTTTCTCAAAGATTTTAGCTATAAAAATTATAAAGGTTACTCATCGTGGATACGAGATAATAAATAAAGAAATAAAGTTGTTTATATAGTAAGATTACTTTGAAATCTTTTACAGCAAAGCGCCCAAAAGTGTGACCACTGCTAATGTGTTTGCATACTTTTGTCTATGCTGTTATCCAATCAGCATTACAGGATTGTCTTATCTTATCTCTGATCTAAATGCTAATTTGAGGATGGCGCTACAAAAGTATGCGAATACATTATCAGTGGTCACAGTCTTGAGCATCTTGCTGTAAGTAACAATAACAGGTTCCCATTTAAATCTGTACTTTCCCATTTAAATCTATACTTATGCAAATTGTGTTGATGTGTGCTAAACACACAGATCAACCAATCAGAGTATACTATTTCTGAAGTGAACTTCTCTGATTGGTTGATCTGTGTGTTTAGCACACATCAACAAAATTTGCATAAGTACAGATTTAAATGGGAAAGTACAGATTTAAATGGGAACCTGTTCAATATTGAAATGCAATGTTATGAACTAAAAACTAATTCTAATGTTCTTCTAATAATCCCTAATATTTCTTATTTATCAGGCTATCCTTGGTGTTGTATGTTTTGGAGAATCACAGTCAATGCGTTGGTGGATGGGTGCCTCTTTAATAGTAATGGGACTAGTACTAATACATCATAGTAACAGAAATACTCAAGATAACACAATAGACAAAGACAAGAGTGAATAAAACCCTTTGTGTTTTATTAAAAATAGCTATTATCAAAGAGTAAAAAAACATACAACAAACAAACAGCAGATAAAGACAAGAGTAAATAGTTTTAGTAGTCTTTATTCAAAATAGTCATTTGAAAAATTGTTCACGGAGTAATAAACCATACAATAGACATCAACAAAAAGGCAAAATAGGTTGTGTAGAAATAAAGCCTGCTCTACACCCAGAATTTCCTACAAAGAAAATTCTAGATGTGTATTGAGCTTGTAGAACGAAATTTTGATTGAAACATTTTGTACTTGCAGAGGTATTACAATAAGCTAGGCATTACACAGTATTATCAGTGCTGTCCATGACAAAAGATAATCTCTGAATTAGCTTTTTATTTCTTTGAATTCTCTTAACCTTTTCTCAAGAATAACATTATTTTTGTCTCATTATTAGATTATTTCTTACAGAACCAGTGCATGTTTCAATAGGGTAAATTTCTCTTTCAAATTCATCATCTTCCCATCCCTGAAAAACAAAAAATTTATTCAATAAGTTTAGATGTTCAATATGATATTGAAATGTCAGTCCATTGTCTTTAACTTTTAGTCAAACTTATTGATTCTTACTTTTCTTTTTCTTTGCACTTGACTTTCTCTTCCACTGCAAAGTAAAGGGAATTACTTGACTTTAGTCTCTCATATTATAGAAAAGAACAATCATCCAAAATTATGTAAATAGTTTTTAAATACCTTCGGTTTTTTGCCTTTGCCAGTTGACTTTCTAAAACGAAAAAAAAAAAGATGTTTTAGAAAACATGGTCCAAGATCTATTGCATATAACATTGACCCAACTATGGCAGGTTCTGGCTCATGTCAACCTGTCTCTGTTGCAGACAAATTCAGCTACAAACTGCTAGAGATTTAATAATTCCTTTTTTGAGAAGTTTAATAAGCAATTATTGGATGAGGTTGAGCATGATATCGTAAATTATCAAGACCGAGGTCTGTGTTATCTGCTGAAGCCTCCTGGCTGAGGCAGATAATTCTGACTCGAGGTCTTGATAATTTACGATATCATGCGAAAACCGAATCAATAATTGTTTTATTATACATTTTTTAAAGTAAAAGTACAATTATAATCAGGAAAAAGAGACAATAATGAGCAAATCTCGCTGACATTTTCACATCAACTCCCTGAGAACAGAGAGAGCCTGGGAACTTGACAGTGATAACTACAGATACTGCAATTATCACTGTCAAGTTCACATGCTTAGCCGTGTGCTCTCAGCCAATCAGATTCAATGTAGTTAGTAAAATGTATAATAATGTGATATGTGTAATGTAACATTTGCTTGTATTGTGTATAATTTACACACATGTCTCAGTGCACTTCACAATTATTTATGTGAACAAGTATTTACTAAAAAGCAATAAAGGAGACACAAGACAGTGCATGCAGTATATTTTGTTGTTACGAGTGCAACATGGAATAATTCTTTAACAGCGTTTTGCTCTAACATTGTTCAATATTAAAACCAAATACATAGTCTAAGATCTTTAGTTTAAAAAACCACAAAGAGAAAAGTGTAAATCTACCTTCTATGTGATGACTCTTCACCATTCTATAAACAAAATAAAAAGTCTCATTAACTACTTCTTCAGACATATATTTATTACAGGTATGAATGATAATCTACAACAATAGTTAACTCTCATTTAAAGATAGGTAATATAATGAAATTTGACTTTAAAGTTAAGTCAACATTTTTTACGATGTTCCAAATTTCATTATATTACCTATCATTTATATCAAACACTGACGCAGCCTATACTAGTTTACTCACTAGTTTCCATTCAGTAAAGTTAAGTTAACATTTTTTATGGTCGTGTTACACTGAAATTTCATTATATTACCTATCGTTTATATCAAACATTGACGCAGCCTATACTAGTTTACTCACTAGTTTCCATTCAGTAAAGTTAAGTTAACATTTTTTACGGTCGTGTTACACTGAAATTTCATTATATTACCTATCGTTTATATCAAACATTGACGCAGCCTATACTAGTTTACTTGCTAGTTTTCATTTATTTATTCTCATTTAAAGACCTACCTGATCATAATTATCACTCAGAACAGAGAGATCTGTGAACGATGTGAGTTCGTCAAATGGCCCAGAGTGCCTAGAATTACTTATCTGTTAATAAAAAAATAAAGATATTAGTTCATGTAGAGGATGCAATAGAAGATACAGTGTACATAAATGAATAGAAATCTAAACTGAAAAGTCTGATAATAATTCTTATTCACTTCAAATCAGTGACAAACTTAAAAGGTGTTCTCATGAATCCTGGTTACAGAACAGAAATATTCAAAGTAATAAAAAATGACAAGCCTTCTCGCCTTCCTATTCATTACAAAAATATTTACAATAGATTTTGATTGCATTTTTTGTAAGGTCAGTTATGACCAATAAGTTAAGAAGACAGTGCATTTGTGTAGAGGACATACTAGAAAAAAAAGTATAAATGTATGATATAATAGAAACTTGTTGTATTTGTTAGCTTTGCTCTATGGAGTGTTTTAGGGTCACTATATTGATTTACCTATACAGTGTCATCTATTTAAAGTATTTAAACAACAATATTATTCTTAATAAATTAGTAATATTGTTTTACCTTTTGTTTCTTAGTCTGAAGTCTAATGAAATTATCTTCTTCATATCTGGAATAACAATTGCAATTCAAAGTTAGATTCATTTGATAGGGAAGCCATTATGTTAATGTTTTGTTACATACTTTTGTCTATGGCTGTCATCTTCTTGTTGCTTTGTACTTCTCCAATCTTTTATAGACTCTTCCTAGAATGACAAAGTTCATGTGTGTAAAATCACCAGTATAAATATTTATCAATCTGAATAGATATATTAACTTACTCGTATCTCTAGTGGAGCATCACTGAATTCATCTAAGAGAAAATAAATAAATATATTTATAATTATGACCACAAAAATTTCCATTAACATCATCAACATCAACATCACTATCATTATTAAATTCACCATCATCATAATAACCATCATTATCATCATAACCATCATCAAGATCATAATCAACATTTTCACTATTACATTCATTATCATTATTCAGTAATACAACACCTGTCGAAAGTTGCCCCCTTATACAGTACTGCTATTGTTTGGTTAGGTTTGAAGCAATTATTTGAAAGACTATATTGTTTTTAAACCAATCCTAAATGATGTTTTGATTTGGTGCTGCCCATCCCTCATTATTAAAATCAACATCATCACCATCAATATCATCACAGACTATTATATTTATCATCATTATGAACATCATCATAGTTATCACCATCACCATAATCATTATCAATATTGTGACTATCATTCTTACATCCATCATTAACATCATCATCATAATCAACATGATAACCGCATCATTATCACTACCATCATGATCATTTGTACCTCTCAAGTCATGGATAAGTGTACTACTAAGAGCTCTTTTCTTTGCATGTTCAGTTTGCTTCTCCATTCTTGACTTCAGCCCTTCATCTATTTCAATGAAAATAAAGACATTAAGATATCAGAACTTCACTATATACACTAAAAACAGAATTAAAATTGTTGTCGCAATCAAAGCTGCAGTCCACACTCTAAAGTCTCTAAAGCCTGCAAAGGATGTCAGCTGTCTCCTCTTGTTGTCGATTTATTCATTGTATATTTTGGTTGTACATATTTGTGTTGTATGACCATAACAAGTTGTTGCAGTGGTAGATGATGAAACAAATATTTATTTAAAATGTGAAATAGATCACAAATTATGTTCATATAACCAACATCCTTTGCAGACTTCAGAGTAATATGGACTGCAGCTTTGGCTGCAACAGTAATCTTTGAAACAGTATAATTATAATATAAATACATTCTTACCATATGGAACAGCTGTTACTTTTGGTGGGACATAGACACCTGCTTTAGAAGAACTAGGAGCACCAGACTCATCATCGTCATCACTATCTTCTTCTTCATCATCATCATCAAACTTAAAAAATAATTTTACCAAGTCAGAATGCAAAAAATAATTTTGATAATAATAATAATAAATTATTTTGATACAGTAAACTTAAATATGGCATTCGACTTGCATAACTATTTGATTGGTCTCACTAGCCTCTTTTGTATGTATAACCCCCTTCAATACAATGATAGTTAGTCAATATATATAGTTGTGCATGGATCTCATAGTTAAGTTTGATGTGTGTCATACCCTTGCTGCCATGTTTTCTGGGTTTGGTTTGAACTGTAGGGGGTCATTACCACCAGCTGAAAATGGAAACAAAACATGAAATCTTAAGAATTAGCTAGCTCAATTTGAGAAACTTGTTTATAAAACTTGTTGAGCTTGTTCTACAAACCTGTTAACCCAGTTGTTGCCATTTTCACTAATTTATCTATCTGATATTTCATTTTCTGGTCGATTGGTCTTAGTTTCTCTAAAACCTATGGGAGATAAATTGAAAATATATGCATTTTACTAAGCCATAAAGTAAGTTGTGCCACAAATAAACAAATAAGACTTACTGTTCTTATTTCTACAAGTCTGTCAATCACAGGCTCGTCTTCAACTTTCTTTCCTTCTGTCTTCAGTAGCATGTAGTACACAATATTGATTAAATAGCTAAAAATAAAAATAAAAATAAAAATACATTTTAATACTGTGTTTATTAGAATAATTCTTTATTAGAATAATGAGTTTTACATCTAACACTAGTCATATAACAATGTTTCAACAATAAGGTTATCGAAAGCTGAGGGAAGTGTACCCTGCGAGCAGAGGTTCCTTTCTCTTACCTACAACGAGGAGAAAAGAAACCTCTGCCGGCAACCGGTTGTTAATCCTGTTGAGCATGCGCATTTTCCAAAGGTCAACTGATTAGGTTTTTGCGTGACAAGTTAAAATATCGTATTTCGTGCAATGAGCAAAGATGGCGAAATGCTCTCCGTTTAATGTCGTCAAAAACTCCAGTTAAGAAATATAAGAATGACATTGTTTAGTGAGTAGATTATATCTAATGTATCTAATGTTGCGTAGAGCTAAAGCGATTGTTCATGTTAAATCTTGTTGGTCCTGGCCTCGACTGATTGAAATCAAAAGTAAACATCGACGTTAATTAACGCTTGGGAAAGTGATGTTTTCTGTCAATCGCATGGTTGAAAAACCAGTTTAAAACCAGTTTATAATTAGATAGCCCATAATGTTTTACATCCAGAAACTTGGATGTAATTATCGGGTACCGGCAGAGGTTTCTTTCCTCATCGTTCCAGGTAAGAGAGAAAGAAATGGTAAGGGAAGTGTTACATAACAATTTAAATACATGTATGTACACAAAAGCAAAAACTTTGACAACTTTATAAAGATGATTTACCGATTTACCTTAAGAGTGATTGTGACTTAACTTCTAAAAAGCTTATTCCCTGAAAAAGTAATAAGCCAATATTTATCAGGGTCAATATCATCACAACATGCGACAATTTTTCCAAGAAATCATACAATTTTGTTGTACCTTTTCTGTAGTTATTTCCTCGTCTTCTATTTTCTTTACTAGCCCACCGACATGTTTAGACATCTCTCCAACCTTGATACAAATAATACATAATATTCAGCAAAAGATTAGTCAAATTTGGGAAGGAAAGAAGTGAGTTTTACCTGATTGTTGAGTTCTTGAAGTGTCGCAACATATTCCGGCAAATCTTTCGCGATCACCTGCATGAAACCAAGCGAAAAATAGTGAGATTGACTCACCATTAAAAGTGCCTTAATATTACAGCAACAAAAAAGCGATCGAAGCGTTTACATATTAAGAAAAACAGAAAAATTATCGATGTTGTTGAAAACCACGTTTTACCTCGTCGTCCGCCATCTT
This sequence comes from Metridium senile, assembly GCA_949775045.1. NCBI lineage: Eukaryota > Metazoa > Cnidaria > Anthozoa > Actiniaria > Metridiidae > Metridium > Metridium senile. The sequence goes on from OX459100.1 coordinate 7,334,220, forward strand.
TGTTTTGAAAGAAAGCCGCTGGGTTGTAACAATGAAGGCGCGCTTAAACTCATCCTAGTCTCTCCAGTCTCCTCCAGAAATAGTGAAAAAATGTGAAATTAAAAAAAATTATGTGGAATTTTCAGCATAAGTTTTCAAACGTCGTTTCAATATTCAGTTTTTCAAGTTATTTGATCTTTATCTCGCTTTATTCAAATTTTAAAGGGAACTATATATATAACCGTTTTACAGAAAAGTTCAAATACCAGTTAAACAATATAATCCCTTTTTATTCAGTTTAAACTATCTTAATAGTTAATAATATATTTGAACTGTGATACATTGAGTTGCTAACCTAACAATTAATAATTCCGTTTACCTTTCTTTATTTTTTTCTAAATTTCATTTCATTTTCTAATCTCGTTGTTTTGTTTCATTCTTTACTATTTGTAACAAGAATATTATACTAAGTAGATTACTACATGATTGTGCAGCCCTTTAGAGGCAATTTTGAAAGAACTCTCTTAAGATGAGTCTCTGTTACAAGGATATGTGAACGCCCAATACTACAAACACTCTTGCGATAAATATTCAGCGCTTTTTCGAGAAGCGTCTTCGCTTCGCTCATCTCTTTGCAATGTTCATGAACTAGAGCAAGTCTTACTAACGGACGTGCAACGCCAGTGCTGTCTACTTCGGTTTCGCTTCTTCGCATCTCAATAGCGCGTTTAAATTGTTCTTTAGCAGTGTTAATCTCTCCAAGACTAAAATTCATCTCTGCCAAACTTTCAGTTGTTTTCGCAAGAGCTGTGGCATATCCTGTAAGCTTTTGCTGTCCTTCAACAACAGTTTCATACATATTCTTCGCGTGGTGCAGGCGTCCAAGACGAGCAAACGAGTTTCCAAGATGGTAAATAGAGTCGAGAGTTTCATGGTGTTGTTCTCCGAAGACTTTCCCACGTATTTCAACAGCTCGTTCAAGCATACTTAAAGCAGTTTCATTGTCACCTAGTGTGTTGTACACTTTACCTAAGCGAAAATACGAAGTCCCAATATCAGGATGGTCCGCTTGGAAAACCAGACCTCGAATACCCAAAGCGCGTTCGTGGAGTGACCGCGCCATCTCTAACTCACCATTTCTTGCGTAGACATGACCTAATTCACAGCAGCTGTCAGCGATGACAGGGTCGAGTTGGCAAGGAAGCGTACTTTTTTGTATTTCCAAAGCATTGGAGTAACACTCAATAGCTGATTTCAAGTCACCTTGCGCCGCCCTCAACGAGCCAAGTTGAGAGAAGACTTGTGCAACTTCAGCGTCAAACCTACATGTAACGTTTTGTGATATTTCAAGCGATTCCCTTAACAGTTTCTCTGCATAGTCGTTGTCTTCTAATGCTTTGCTTGCATTGGCAGCGTTCTTGATGCTACTAAGTCTACATGGATGAAACTTACTGTAAAGCCTCTTTTCAAGAGTCATTGCTTTCTCGAGATAGTCTCTTGCAAGTTCATAATCTTCTGTACATACTGTCATTGCTCCTAAGCAAGTAAGGACCTTCGCCAGTTCCACAAAGTTAGTACCAGCCATCAAAGTCAATGCTTTCTCGTAGTGCGCTTTCGCGAGTTGAAATGACCTTTCTATTGCATGTATGTTGGCCAACTTATACCAGCATAAAGCCAAGGCCATGCTGTTTGAGTGCTTTGAGCAAGTTTCAAGAGCTTTCGTATAGAACGCCTTTGCGTTGCTGATGTCTTCAGAAGCAATAGCCACATCTCCAAGTGCTGTAAGTACTTCTGCTACCTTCTCGTAAGGAACTTCTTTCTGTTGACTGTAAATGTCTAAGGCTTTGTCAAGGTATTTCTTGGCATCCTTGTTTCCTATATCACGTAAAGTTGTTCCAAGACGATTAAGAATAAGTGCTAAACGTAAAGAGTTAGGTAAACCGCCCTCATTCTCTACCAAATCTTTAGCAACTGTCAACAACACTACTGACTGTTCTAGTTTCTGAATCAAGCGACATTGTTCTGCAAGTCGAAGCAAAATGTCAACAGTATCAACTTCTCCCGTTGTGTGTCCATTAAGATGGTCGATAAACTCTTTTTGTTGTTCGTCAGACAGTCTGCTCATTTCTGACGCCAGAAAAGCAGCACGATAAGACAGATTATAAACACTTTCATTGAGAACACTTTTGGCGTTTTCCAAGCCAAGCAACATTGGCACAAGTGATGCAGTTGCAGAACTAAGGATTGAAACTTGATTCTCTTCAAGTCCCGAATGATTGCTGGCTTGTAGTTTGTGACGCAGTGAAATGGATTCCGATTCTCCATTTCTTCGTTCAGTTGACAAAAGAGGAGACAAATCCTGAAGCAATCGATCTAGTTTTGAGTCTTTGATATACCGCTTTAGACAATTTGCAAGAGTTTCTTTCTTAACTGAGAAAGGATGAAACATGTTTAAGAGATGCTCAACATCTGAAATTTCTCTATTCTGTGATTGAAGTTGTGTCAGAAGCATGTGTATAGTTGTTGAACATGAATCAGTGTAGCTGTTGGGTGTTACATTTTCTTTGTTTTCACACATTTCTTTCTTGTACTTGTTGAACAATTCAACATACATTTTCCAAGGTGAATCAACCTTCATCAGGTTTCTAACAAACACTGCAGCACAAGCAAGTGCTAGAGGTTGAAACTGAAGAACTTCAGCAACCTCCAAGATACAATCCTTGTCCTTCACATTTGAGACTTCACACAGCAGCTGAACAGCATCGGAGGGCTCCATACCACAAGAAAGTGTCACATGACCAGAACTAGTCAACAAAGATGTGTCAACATTACATATATCAGGTAGCGTAACAATTATATGACCACGCCCCCATTCATCACTACCATGTGCTGGCCAATAGCTTGAAAGGGATTCAAAATGATTGACATTGTCGATAACTACAAGCCAATAAGAATACTTCTTTAGTTGTGTTCCTATAATGTGCTTCAAAAGTCGTAACCTCTCGGCAACCAACAATCCTGGTGAGGTAACTGCCATTTCAACTTGTCCAAAGTTACAAAGTAGTTGTTTGGCAAAATTGACATAGGATAATAGCAATGATTCTTCTGTTTCTGCATTAAGCACCATGATAGCCACTAGCTTATTCACATGATCAGCTCTCCATAATTTATCTGCTGCTTGTTTTGCAAGCTCACTCTTCCCGTCACCATGACCTCCATCGATAAACACAGTAGAGTTTCCTTTGGGATTTTTTCGACTTAATCCATCGAGCTGCTTCAAAACTGCATCAACTTCTGTAGTTCTGTGTATGGTCTTATGACAGAACTCAGGCCCCAAGTAGCTGAAGTTTCTTGTCTCCTGACTGAGTTTCTCATAAGCTGACAAAACTTCATCTTCACTGAAAGTTGCCTTGGTGCAAATCTCATTTATATCATCTAGCGCAAGCTCAAGACCCACAAAAATTTCAATCAGCTGTTCCTTTAAAACTTCAAATTCATCATCGTCAATACAATGTCTTGATAAGTACTGAAAAAAGTCTTCTCGCACAACAGAGAGTTTTGATATGCTGTGTTGTATCTTTGAGTTAAGCAAGTTTTCTTGGTTTGTCAGTAAACAACAAAGTTTTTGAAAATCATAGCTTTGTGAACTCTCCAACTTTATGTCCTGGTTGTTTGTTAATAATGTTATAATTCCCTTTGGTATTGCATGGGATATTAAGAGGGAGCATTTCAGGAAATTTGTCTCTTCATTTGTCCTTGTAGAGAAGAAATCCATATTCCCTTTTCCTTAGTGATATGTATTAACCATAGTCCATTAAGTGGGATTCCTGTGCTTTGTTTGAAGCACCACCTGAAACAAACAAGACATACTGTGAGTGGCGGGTCCAGGATTTTAGAAAGGGGGGTTACTCACATAGAAGACTGGGCGAGAGTAGCAACAGGTAGCCCAAAAGCAGAGAAAAGAGATTCCAGACAGTGTAGGAGATTCCATGGAAACTGTTGGACCTCCCCCTGGAACCACCACTGACTAATATATATAAGCTACCTTGCAGGCAGTAATTATATACCTATTTCAAAAAACATTGTCACAACTTAAGCAAGTTGGTTTTGTGCTGGCAATTTATTCATTAATGACTTGTTATAAACAGAATTGATTGTAATACAATTAATTAATTAAAAGTATGTGAAAAATATTTTTGTTTTATAGTTCTTTATAAAATAACTATTTGAAATCACGTATTTTGATTGGTTGAGGTGCGTGCTTTATGAGAGCACACAGCACGCACGTTTGCATGTTGATCAATTTGTATTTTATAAAAGAAATAGAAAACTTGCTTTCTGTGCTGTATGCAGTTATAAAGCACTTGGGGATTGTCAGAACACTCAAGAAGTGTTGAGAAGCACTCCGCTTTGCGTCATGCTTCTCTTTAACACTTCTCTCGTGTTCTGACAACCCCGCGTGCTTTATAACTGCACACAGCACATGCGCACGTTTTCTATATCTTCATTAGAAAACAAGTGTGATTACAGACTGTGCATTATCAATGCAAAACCAGCATTCATTTTTGTCTTGGCTTAATTCTTGTTGCTTCAGTAAATTGTGACATGTTTTTTTAAATAGGTGTATAATTATGATGAAACTGTTAGGGTAAATCAAGGGTTACGTACATATCAATGATACTTTTTAGTTTCAGCTACTACTTACTACTTCTTACCTACTACCTATCTTGTTTCCAAGATGCTGATTCTAGTTATAAATAAAAGTCCCCTTATATTGGGTTGTCCGTGATGAAAACGCAATGAAAAGTTATTGTTATACGATATATAGACCTATCAAAACCAATGAGTTGAAGATTTGATAAACAATTTTAAACAAACATAAATTATTGGCGTGACCAGCCACGTACTGTCAACAATGTGTGAAAAACCCGACACGCAAAACATTTGTAAAACTACTCAAAATTATAAAACGGTAAATCAAAGTTATTATTTAGCAATGAAAAGTAGAAATACAATGTGGTTCTTCTATTCAATGACAATGTTTCAATCATTGACCATATTTATGCATTTTTCGAGACAACAAATTATGCAAAACTGCCATGCCTTTGGCGCCATTCAGACAGAGATTTTAGTTAATTTGAACACACTTTAATTACCATCAAAAGAACATTTACTATTAGCTAGCTTTATAAAACGGTCCTAAATCAAGTCATTATCGAATTATTATATTTCCAAGCTAACATTTTAGAATGTGAAATTTTCGATAAGTGCTTCAGTTGAAACACCCGTGAAACACGAATACGAAATCCTCTTGTTGTATTTTTACTTCTTGACAATAAATAGAACTCACCTTGATAAAGCAAGAGATTAATTGATGAATCTGGAGAACAATTTTGTCATTTCCGCAATCAGGTGCAGTAAATATTATGAGAGAAATGTTTGTGTTGCTGCACTACTAGTGTCTAGGTCTCCTCGTAAGTGACAACACAGGGATCCCAAACAAAGACATTGACGATAATGACAATAAGAAAAATAGAAACATTGATAATGGTGATACTAGTAATAATAATCATAATAGTGGTAATAATAATAATGTTGAATATGATGACGATAGCAATGAAAATGATAGTGAAAAATCATTTGATTTTACATTGTATATTTATTTTCATGCAATCAGTCTTCCAAATTCTATTGAAAGGTTTCAAAATATATTAAACAAAACTATTGCTTGAAAAATAAAAAGAATGTACACATACATTTGATGATTTTCAGTCCAATAAAATCTCAGTAAAATTGTTCTTGAATACTTAAAATTATAAAATATGTCAACTTTTTACCAAAAAATATTATCAACCTTTGCATCTACCTGTTAATGGTCGCAACAAAACATATAAATTATATTTGGTATTTTACTTTTGTCTCAACTGTTAATGGCATACATGAGCTACTGTTTAACAATAGACCAAATTGGCTAATCCAATTCAAATATTTTGGGAATAAGATTCTTTGTCTTATGAATTTCAATATCACATGGAAAATGTTTGGGACAAACATTTACATTCCCAGAGGTTTTGAATTGGGTGGAAATGTACATAGCAACGTGTTAGCCGATTAGGTCTATCTTAGAAGTTTAATGGCGCAACAAAAATATTTTTCTCCTAACCATTAACAGCTAGATACAAGCCACCAACAGTATCTACATCAAACAACATTAACACCTGATTGTGGGCTAATAAGTCAAAGAGTAGAGATAAAATATGTTTTTATTGTTTGTTGATTTTTGCATTACTAGCACTCAGGCTGCACAATTAAAAACTTAAACCTTGAGTATTAACAATATTTGCAATACATAAATACTTGTTTGTTGAAGTTGTACATAAAGAATTAAATAAAGCAAAGAAAGATTTCCATAAATAGTGGAATAATATATACCTTGCAAAGATTCATATGGTTATAGAATAAGTAAGATCTTGATGAAAAGTTTATGCTTTTACATGTAAGTTTTATTTTAATATTATTGTAATTTCACTAAAATGTATTACTGTCGATTAATATATTATTACTTTATTGAAGAATGGACAGCCCAAACATCAGTAACTGCCAATTTGATTGTTTTAAACTCAAAAACTACTACTTGCAAGCAAGCATAGTTTATTTGCCAATTAGATATGTTTTTTGATGTGTACTGTAAAATTTGATTGAAATCATGTCAAACTTTGATAGTACACAGCCAAACCCACTTCTAATTGACTAGAAAACCAGTTTTTTGAAACATAAACAAACAAAAAGGATTTGCTTGCTCAATGCATGCCTGCAAATGGTAGTAATTGTCTCCTTAGAAACACCGACATGGCCCATTTTAAAATGACTTGTTTTGATACCCAATGTTGGTTTTGTTGGGTAGACAGATTTAAAACTGATCAAAAAATTTCGCTCTGTGACTATCAATTAAAATTATCATCAATTGCAACAATGTTATTAATGTATAGGCTTCCTGTGTCAGCTGATTATGGTAAAATATCAGGAAATATATTATTACTATAAATTTGATAAAAACAATCCATTATCTTGGACGTACAAGTAACAGTAAGTTCCCCACCATGTTGCAATGGCAATTATTGCTCCCAACAACTTCTGCAGAACAGTATGAAAGTAAATGCAAGTCGTGACCAGCATAAACTCCCACAGGACCATTATTAGGGATGTACAAATGAAGACTACATAAATAAAAGGCCGTAGTAATTTATACCAATACTTTGCACTGAAGGACAAGCTCCCCTTTGAACCTGGGTTTTGTTGATTGTAGCTTTCCTTTATCTTCTTTTCCAAATGTTTTACAACTTGGATTTCTTCGCTGATCGTTAGACAACAGTAGATAAGAAGAAAGGTATGTCCTGATACATCAAATCCTTCCCAGAAATAGCCATTTCTGTGGCATGTGAGTTTGGAATTGTGCGACGCATCCCCAGTGCAAGTGCCGGTGAAATGTTCAACGTACTCGAACATGGTCGTCAATGCAAACCAACCAAGCGTTGCTACCAATAGTCTACTATAATGACGCATCATTTGTACAACATTCCATGATGTTAGTATTGCTGTACACAAGATTGACAGAAGGCTTAGTAGCGTCCATGTCCAGCCCCAACTAAATTTCACAAAGTAGACATTGAACACATTTCTACGGTAAGAAAGGTAGGATTGTGGTAAGGGATAAAATTCATGGATAAAGGATCCTAAGACAACAATTAGCCAGTAGATTGCTGCTTTGTATACCGTTTTAGTAAAAGCGCTTGTTCTTAGTGCTAAATACGCTGAGTGGAAGAAATTGGCGATGTTTTCGTGAAGCCTTTTGTCGTTAGATGATGACGGTGCGTCCGCCATTTTTCATCTGTTAACCCGCGCGCAAGGGTTCATGGGATTATATCAGCGCGAGTTGTAAACACATGCATGCATGGCATTTGGTGCTACATGAGACTTTCTTTCGATGAAAGATGGATTTAAATTCGAAAACAAGGTAGAATATATACATGGTATGATATCGATATTATTCCTTGCTTTTATCAAAGAATTGCGCGTTCGGTAGAGTTTGAATACTTTTCAAACATGTTCAAACACTGATCGAACAAAACTTTAAATTCTTTCAATTTAAAAACCTTTAATCTTTGTGTTGTTTTCTAGAAAATATCATAGCAATTTGAGTAACTTTATATTGTTTTGGTAATTAATTTTTTCCTTGTTTGTAGAACTAAAAACACTTTATAGCGATTTTGAGAGATTTTTAAATGAATTTTCCATGTATTTTTGTTTCATATTTCAGTTGAAAACACATCGTTGAAAAGGAACTTAAAAAGACAAAGTCTCGAAGAGTAGAACGTGATGGAAAATATGAAATTTTTAAACGAAAACATCATAAAATATTGATTGTAATTTCACTTCCTGTGTAATTCACCGGAAGTGAATATCACCGCTGACATGAAGTACGGCGTATTCACGGCGGTAAAAAGAGTTTTTCAAATGCAAATTAGTTTATCGTTTCGAACACTTCTCCCGCTTCAAACCCGGCAACTTTGCACTATTTCTTCAATTCACCTTAAAGGTAGGTAAATCAATTTAATTCAACTTATTCCTATTTATAATAATCGCGAGTAAAGCTTTTTATTACGAGTATGACATCATCGGGCAAGACCAGACTAGCCATGGTCTACAAGCCTTGTTTGGTTGAATTTAGGCGCGCGTTTCAAAATTTTACTCTTGCTTGCTCTCGTCGCTGAATACTTCACAAAAAACATGAAAAAATCCGGCGAAAACGGTTAGTAACTACTCGAATATCAGCTCAAATCGCATTTAAAGACTGTTTTAAAGTTATTTTAAGCGTTTTCTGCTGTTCTAGATCTGTTTTTGAATCGTTTTCTGATGTCAGAAGTAGGCGCCATATTTGAACAAAGGAAAACTTTGTTTTCTGGATTTCTTGAGATTTTTAAACAGTTTTGCTTCACTTTATCAATTTTTTATATTTTGCTTGTAATTATATTAAGTTGGATATCGAAGTTAACTTTGTAAGTGTTATTTTCGACCGTTTTCGACCATGCTTGCCGTTATGAATTTCTTTGTCGATTTCGCGGGAATTTAGCTTATCAATAAGTTTACAAATAAGTTTTAAAATTGCTTCCCAAAATACAATTTTGTGTGCTCAAAATGATCTTATTAATAATATAAATAGCTACAGTCCCATGGGCATTAAGAAAATAGCAGCAAATTTGATTTATCAAGCATTTTTACCAAGGTATTTTTTCTAAATTGTATTTTAATAGCTTGCATCCCAAATGTTAAATTTTGTTCTTCAATTTTATATCTTTTTTGATGTAAAAGCTTAAATACATGTAATTTTTTTCTGTTTTAGGCTTGTTATTCACCATGCTTGGTTCTCAAAATTCCTCAAAAAATGGTCATACTAATCATGGAGTTCAGAAAAGTGGCAGAAAAATAACGGTAAGTATGAGGGAAAAACATTACAGAACTTTACATACAATTCATTGAAATGTTTTTATGTTTTATTTTAGGTTGCAGTTGAAGGAAACATTGGAAGCGGCAAAACTACATTACTGAAGTACTTCAGACAAAATCCTCTTGTTGAGGCAAGTATACTTTTTTAGTAAACTTTGTAAATAGAAGAATTGCTAATTGTATTTTTTAGTGGTTTATATGATGTTATTTTTGTCCTTTAGGTATTGGAAGAACCAGTCAAAAAATGGCAAAGTGTTCATGGAAACAATATTCTTGTGAGTAAAGTACACATATTGTTGCAATATTCTTGCTGGAGACATTTTGTTTCAAAGGATTGCTAAGCTTGCACCATTCAAAGCATTTTCTCTAATGAATTAGAAGAAAATAGCACATGTTTCATTCTAAAATTTGTTATGATATTATTCATATTATGAGCCAAGTACTATCACTATTATGAGTTGGCTATCCAATCTTTAGTGCTCATTTTAAAATTGATCCACTAGGTAGATACGTTGAAATGACCTCTTATTATATTATATTGAAATCTCCTTCATCCTTTACAATGCAATATTTGACTTGCCTTATCTATTGTGTTGTCAAATAGGACTTGATGTACAAAGATCCTAAGCGATGGAGTTACATGTTTGAGTCTTATGTTCTACTTACCATGATGCAGCTACACAATCAAAAAGTTGTAAGTAGAACATCATTAGTAGAAATACAACCAATTGTAAAATATCATCTCTTTATCATTTTAATATTCACAGCAGAAAATAAATAAACTACAATGATAATATTATTAAAGTTATTCTTTATCAGTTAATATACAGATAATGCACCTATCAATGTCTTGCTCCAAAGGGAGGAGTGCAGGCATACCCAGGGGCTTTTGACATTTTTCATATCTCTTTGTCAATAGCCCTTATCCTGGGGACATCAAATTCATATACTTACTCATATATTTACTGTTGTGGATGCAGAAATTATTGTATTGTATTGTCAAAAAACATCGAGCAGCCCCAGGTACGGGCAAAGTTTATGTTCAATAGCCCGACTTTGCCTGCACTCCCCCTGTTGGGACAAGACATTGATAGGTGCATAATTAAAGATTAAAACTTTTTCCAATTTGGTCCTTAGATTGAAAATCAGATAATAATAATAATATGACGTTCTTAGATACGCATATCCGAACTCTATGCGTTTACATTGTTTAAATTGTTTGTTATAATAGATAATGACTGCTGTACGTTATAGCGAAAATTAATGTTCAAAAAGAAAAGTCTTCAGTTTGGTTTTGAATGTAGCTATCGTTTCTGCTTGCTTAATTTCTTCAGGGATATTGTTCCATAATTTAGGAGCTGCGTGTTTAAAGCTTCGTTCACAGATGCAAAAACAAATACAGTCATTGAATAGCTTATATGTTATTTTGTTTCTAGAATTCTCCAGTCTGTCCGCTTGAGCGAAGTGCATATAGTGCATACAATAATTGAATAACTTATATGTTATTCTGTTTCTAGAATTCTCCTGTCTGTCTGCTTGAGCGAAGTGCATATAGTGCATACTTCTGTTTTATTGAGAATCTATATCAAGGGTAAGTATTGACAACAAAAACTATGCAACCAAACAATGAAAGTATACATCTATATCAAGGGTAAGTATTGACAACAAAAACTATGCAACCAAACAATGAAAGTATACACCTAATTAAAAAAACCTTGTTGTGTTCAAAACATAGATCCTAGATTATGGATCATACTGTTGCTTGCATCTACCTGTTAACAGTTGCGAAAAAACATGTTCTGTCTCGCAGTCAAACTTCAAAGATTGATTATCCAAACATCGCTAGTTTGTAAACAACTGTGGTAAAGAAGGCTAGAAATTTTAGATATTTATTGTCACTTGCATCTAAACCTGTTAATAGATACAACAAAAATATAATATGCAAAATTTTCCTTGACAAATTGGAAGAATCACATTGGGAGAGTGTGAAGTTTACTTTCGAAGTTTATGTCTAGACAAAGAATGTTTTTTGTCACGACTGTTAACCGGTAGCTGCAAACGACGGTAGGTTGTAGAAGCAGAGACTGAAGTGGTGGGTGGGATTTCAATCAAACAAAACACTTTTAATACTACTTCAACAGTCTCTGTCTCCATGTTGAAAACACCAGTATGGTACTTATTAAGACAAGTCTCATGTATACTATTAATTAAAATCCCATTTACAACCTTCATGGTCTATGATCTATAATAAACCCTTTGTGTACTATTTTTGGAACAAGACAGTTTTTTTAATAAGGTGTTCAAATTCATCCACTCAAATCTTGACTGGAATCTATTGTTTTGTGGCCATGAATCAAGTGAATTCAGGAAAGGATTGTTGTAACTGTTATGTTTTAGTGGAAGAAATTGTGTACAAATAATGTTGTTTTTATATTATTTAGGGGTTTGCTTTCTCAAGTTGAATACAGTGTTTTCCAAGAATGGTTTGAATTCCTAACCAAACACCAAAAACCAGAACTGGATCTTATCAGTAAGTATCAAAACATTTAAGTACATGCAGGGCCCCACTGAGAATTGGCTTCTAGCTGTTGTGGTGTCCCTGCCTTTGAAAGAAGGAAAAGTGAACTAATGATTATAAAAAAAATGTATCCTAATTGTGCAACTAAAACATTTGCAACTATATTTAATTAAAGTAAATTTACTACATCAATTGTTGAATGACATCCTTTTTTCAGTGGCTAACAGAGTTCTTTTTATTGTTTCAGTTTACTTGAGAACATCACCTGATGTCTGCATGAAGAGAATTCAGAAAAGAAACCGTTCAGAAGAGAGCACTGTCTCAATGGATCTTCTTGATAGTTTGCACGAACGATATGAAGATTGGCTCTTACGGAAGACAAAGTTTTACCTTCCAGCTCCTGTTGTAGTTGTCGATGGAAACCAAAGCTTAGAAGAGCTGTTCCAGTATTATGAAAAGAACACTCACTCTCTTCTTGGAATGAAACAAACTCCACTTATTAACGTACCAACATCATGATCTTAACTTGTAAATATGTATATAATAGATAGATAATCTACTTAATGTATATAATGTATGTAATGTGGTGCTAATAATATTTAGTGCTTATTTCACATAATCATGCTAATGTAGCTACAAGGCTTACAATCAATTTTACAATATTGTAAGTTAGTTTACACCAATTACATACATACATTATATCCCAGTTACAGCATGACGCACCTTACCGTGGCCACCTAATTAAAGTTTTGTACAAGTTAGCTTGGCGTTCAAAAGTTTCTCTTTTCAAATTATTTGCTAGTTTCTCTTTTCAAATTATTTGCTAGCTACACCTTTTTAAATTTGAACATCCTGAGAGGTTTTACAGCCACTTATAAACTTCACTCTTGTCTTTGCTTTGAACATATTTTCAAAGTGTTTACCGTTTGCCAATCGGCGTGTCTTTGATATTAAGGTCAAATTCTTGCTTTCCGATTGGTCATCTTGTACAAAACTTTGATTAGATGGCCAAGGTAAGGTGCGTTATCCTGTAATATCTCTCAACCCCAAGTAATTTGTTCTCTTACAGTGAGGACACTCGAACCGTGAACACTTTGATTTATTTTGTTACTTTTTAACCCATTTCCCATGAGTAAATAGATTAGAAAAAAGATTTATTTAGAACACTTAGTGTATTTGAACTCACTGCTTCATTTTTAGAGGTTTTGAAGCAGTAGAAAGTTCAGAAAATAATAACATGAAAAAAATCAAGAGTTCACGGTTCGAGTATCCTCACTGTAATTTGCTGTTTATTATTTAGAAGTATAAAATAATGTAAGTCTTTGATTATTTTCTCTATTCTTCTCAATCCCAAAAATACATTCGCAATATGAACATAATTATAACTATTAGCTTGATTTGTAATACACAACCTAGACCACAATGTCAGTTCAATCACAATCACCACACCATATGGTTTATTCAAATGATATGTTTTTATTGGTTTAGATATTTTACAAGATAAGAAGATATAGTTATTCTCCAGTAATATCCACTAGGTTTTACATATACTAATATGCTGATGAGCCAAAATACTAGACAGCAAAACAGATTCTACTTGTATGTGATAACTCTGACAAAACATTGTTGAATATCAAACAAGAGGCAAACAAACTTTGAATCTTTTTTGTTGTTGTTGAGTTCTTGCTTTAAAGTAGATAATTTGTTTTGTTGCCTTTCCCTATGCACCAAATGCATTCAATTCTATGGAAAAAAAATGATATTTGTTCTTAAAATTTGAATATATTTTCATCTTACACTGTATATGCATTTTAACGATCCATTTTATATTTTTCACTGACAAAAATTTTTCACTATTCTAAAAATCATTATCTATGAATTGTAAAGTATACTAAAAATCATTATCTACGAATTGTAAAGTATAGTTAGTTTGCAATATATTTCATTTTTCAATAACTGTTTTTTAAATAAACAATGAAGATTATTTTGTGTTTGTGTTTTATAACTTGCATGGAAAGTAGATCGTTTCATGGACAATTGCAATTACAGCCAAACCTACGTACAGAAGCGTTCCTATCGAGGTTGGAAGGCTCGATTTATTCTTCCAAACTTGATTTCAAATTTGTTTTGAAATTTGCATAAATGAATCAAAACTTGTAAGTTTCAAAAACTGCCTCAAATCAAAACATTACTTTCAATGTTTTGTTGGACACAGAAACGTGCTAAAAACCTAGTCTGCATACAGAAATATTGTTATAAATACTTACTAAAGTATTCTATTACAATAGCATTATCAGTTATTGACCACAGATCTTGATTTCGGGACCATTATTGGTTGACGGTTGAAGTCTGCAATTTGCAACTTACAAGATTCAATTCATTTATGCAAATTTCAAACCAAATTTCAAATCAAGTTTGGAAGAATAAATTGAGCCTTCCAACCTCGATAGGAACGCTTCTGTAGATTTGGCTGTAAAACACTTGAAAATTTACTATGTACTATTTAACAATTATTTGCTGAAGGCGATTATTTATTTTTAGTATAAATACACTAGTGATTATTAAAAATGCACACAGTGATTGGTTGAGAAATTCACACTTTTTTTCTCAATAATCACCTACAGCATTTCATATGCTTTTAGAAATAAGAAATGAACAGGACTGGTTAATTTTATTTTTTGAAATAATCATTTTTGTATTGATACTAAAACTATTATCCACCTCTGTGAATCGGTGAGCAATAACCTTGACTTCATAATTGTTAATTTAATAACAGAGACACCAAGACAAAGTCAAGTTCATTATTCACCAATATTGATCTAAGTAAAATAATTATTGTTTTAGTAAAATTAAATATGAAAGCAGAAATTGAAAATAACAAGCAACTTTCAAATAAAAAACTACAGCAAGATTCTCAAGACTGGCCACTGATAATGTATTTGCATACTTTTGTAGCGCCATCCTCCAATTAGCGTTTAGATCATGGATAAGATAAGACATTCCTGTAGAGTGCTCACAGGGAGCCCGGCTTTTTGTCGTTTCTTTTCATTTTTCTCTCTAATACGCTATATTATGTTTGCATCGGGTTTCCTGTGGTATGAGACAGTTCTGACGTATCGTTTAACATGTTGATGTAATTAACAGTAACTCGATAGGAGGATAAACTCTTATCTGTAACGCACTCTCTAGTAACAGTCAATAAAACATTTTATATATGAGTTTTAATTGAGGCATCTAGCAGTTGTTTCAGCCCTTCTATACATTAACGGTTACTAGCGAGTGCGTTACAGATAAGAGTTTAATCCTCCTATCGAGTTACTGTTAATTACATCATTTCGGAACTGTCTCATACCACAGGAATCCCGATGCAAACATAATATAGCGCATCAATAGCGTAAAATAAAAAGAGAGAAAAAAAAGAAAAGAAACAACAAAAAGCCGGGCTCCCTGTGGAGTGCTTACACTTTGTCCATGAAATAGAATCTAAATAGTTCCTAACTAATAGTTTTTATTAGTCACTATCACTCAACTGGGACAGCTTTAGTAACAATACACAAGGGAAATCAAATACTCAAAACCATAGAAAGTTAATACTTTATTCATTGTGTATTGTTACTAAAACTGTTTCAGTTGAGTGATAGTGACTAATAGTCACTAAATAAAAACTATTAGTTAGTAACTATTTAGATTTTATTTCATGGACATAGTGTAAGCACTCTAATGCTGATTGCATTACAGTATAGACGAAAGTATGCGAATACATAAGTGGTGGTCACACTTTTGGGCGCTTTGCTGTAATAGTCTGAAGTTGTTAAGCCTGATCAGTATGCTCGATTCTCCATATTCATCTGTATATTTTTATTGATGTGTTTTATCCATATATAATGCTATTTCGTTGATTTACTTATACAATATAATCACATTTTTGGGGCTAAATATTCCTTGTCCCAACTCCACTCCCAAATCAATCCAAGGAATCCAAGGTAATTTTTCCATTGTCGACCAGTCTTCGCGCGGTTTATCTCCGTCACGTGAGCTTTTGTGGTTTTAGCGCCAAAGTCAAATTCACTCGAGGAAAGAGAGCGAGATTTCAACAAAGAAATACCTTTAAAACAGGTGAGAATTCTTTAAACTTCGCAAGTATTATGCTTTTATTAACTTTATGCACTAGTATGGTGGCCCATGGTTATCATCCATTTTTATACTATACTTTTCGAATTCTATTTCCATTTTTATTCTTATTTTAATTTCCTTTTCCATTTCCATTGTGATTTCTATTCACGTTCAATTTTAGTATGAAATTGATTTCAAAAGTAAAGTCTAAAACGTTTTATTTATTATTTTTATTATTACTAGTATTTTTGGTAAATTAAAATTAAATTTGCAGTTGATTTCTCTTTTTAATTCAAAAATTATCTCGCTCGGCCGGCCCATTGAAAAAAAAAAAAATGAAAAGCTTCACGTGGCCCATCGTTATCATTATCAGCGTATCCCATGATCCTTTGCGAATATGTTGCATAACAAACCACGTGCGGTTAGACTCGTCGCGATCGCTTGGCTGTTTATGTGATGCAAAAATTGCCACGAAAATGAAAAAAAGAAAGCTCAAAGAGTCTTGGGATGATTTTGAAAAAAGAGTCGGGCAAAAAAGGAACGGTAGAGGAGAATTTGAGGAGAAGCGAGGACATGGCAAAGTTCCGAATGATATTTTAGTTCAACGAATGGCTTCCACGCCTTCAGGACGGCTAAAAAAGTACGAACCTTTGGACACAAGGGACTTTGTCCCGTTCGCAGAATACGAGGAATTGTCCATCGAAACCATAAAAGAAGCCTGTGAGCGATTCTACAAGGCCCCAACAGGATCGTGTGATGTTCTGGCATCAGATAGGGGGCCGTCCTGTAATAAAATGGTCAGGAGCAAATAAAAGGGAAAAAAGTTTACTGTATTCGCTTTCTTCAACCAAAGGAGGAAGATTTCTCACATGCAAAGAAGCAAGTACCGGTACTAAAGGGGGTTAAATCCGTTCCGATTTCACCATCCAAAGCCGTAGCACAATCTAGCACTAGGCAAGTATGTATGCCTAGAACAGTTTATCCCAAATCAATTTCTATTGGTGACCTGATGAAAGCGGGTAAACTTGTCAAGCCACCCCAAGTCGCCATATTAAAGTTAGAAATATTCAATGTCGAGAGCTGCAAATGGATAGATATTCCAAGTATTGAAGTAGAAGTGGAGAAAACGGCTTTCGCAAGCGGCGCTTTTAGAGATGCTTTCAAAGCAAAGTGCACGAAGAAATCAACAGTATGGGTAATTAAGAAGTACACGAAGAAATCAATTGACACAATTACTAACACACTCCAAATGCCTCTAGAGAATCACACCCGTAAACAAGTGCAAATGCACGCTGTCGCCAGAAATATTACCGCGCGTTTTGCAACAAAAGTCCCTGTAGAGTTTGGTGACTTATTTAAATATGGAAAAGTTTACTTTTCTCTGTATGAAGATTGTCCCGTCACAGTAGAAGAGTTCGTAGCTGGTGATTTTTCCAAGTACGTCAATAACGATGGACACTGTATTGACTCTCCAAGCAAGGAATATGATGATATCTTCGCAAAAGCACAGTGTCTAGCTCATTTCAGTTATCTGTATTCAAAGAAAAAGCTGATGATCTTAGACATTCAGGGCGCCAAGTATGATCTTTACGACCCTGAATTGGCTACAACCGAGATACCCGAGCAGAGCGAAGAAAGTGATGACTCGGAGGATTTCTTTTTTTGTGCAGGGAACCTTTCAATCGTAGGGATTAATCACTTCAAAGAAGTCCACGAGTGTAATAAGTTCTGTGAAATGATGGAACTTAAAGACATTTAAGAAATGCATGAACGTTTTGGTTACTGAATTAAACTAGCGATGTATTACTACGTTATACTTGATTTCAGCGTTACTAAATTAACACGAAATATTTGAGTTCTTTAAAAGTTTACATAATTACTGTTCACTTCACAACTATGCAATCGCTCTATCTAACAAATTTTTACTTTAAAATACAACTGATGAACAATTTTATAGACCCTTTTAGGAAGTCCCGACGTGTTGTGTTTTCCGCGCTTGCCGTCAAATTTATTATTTTCAATTCCTTTCATATCATACAAAATTGCAAGAGAATAAATTTGACGTCAAGCGCGGAAAACACAACGCTTCGGGACTTATTAAAAGGGCCTATAGATAGTGGTTTTCATAAACCCGTGAAATAGCTATCGAATTAAATACACATTTTATATCTTGTAGGGCCCAAATTCATTGTTTTCCTTTGTTCTTGTATAAGTACACATCTAATGCACATTTATAGGCAATATTTATTTCACGGTTTATAAAACAAATCTAAATGTTGAGTTTAATAAACAGCTTACGAAATTATTTGTTGTTTTGTTCTTTTTTGTTTCTTTGTTTTTTAAAAAGCTTAAAAATAACAGTGTTTATATTATACCATAAAAGCTCAAAAAACTGATTCGAAAGACTGCACATTAGATGCGTTTGTTATTCGCTATTGTCGATTAAATATCGAAACAAAGCCATCCATAAATAAATTGTTTATATTTTTAGCGACCAAGCACAAAAAATACGCTGCTTGCAAATTTATTCATATCTGAGAAGCTCAAAATATCAACCAATGAGAAAGCAGTGTTCTCACGGTACATATCAAACTAGGCTGTTGTAGATTTCACAATGATGGCAAGACAAAACACTTTATACATTGGGCTTTGTAATTTTATAAGTTTCCCCTTTTTCTACATTCAATAAATTATAAAATAAACAATAATGTATTTTATAAAAAGATTCGATTATAAATGTCATCAAAAGTACAAATGTTTCTTTGGATAACGCTTATTATCAGTAGTCTATTGCAATGTTCTCACATCACTTACTGAACTGTGATTTCCGATTCATTGCGAGTGCACGCTACGTGGGCAACAAATGACTCGTAAAATACCAAGTTATATTGATATTTACATGTAATACCAGCAATGAATAAAAATCTACTTTACATTTTGCTTAAGAAATAAATAAGCGTTCTTTGCTTGATGGGGTTCTAGCTGTGAAGGATTGTCAATCAACTTCTTACACTGACTTCGTACTTGTGTAGATATATTATCTGGACTTGCAATGTCAAGTAAACCAGAAAGTTCAGCTACTTCTTTGAGCTCGTCTACTGTTACAGGGATCCCCATGTTTTCACCTCCATAATCGTCTGGAAAAGAAAACATATGGTTGGGTACACCTGTTGGTAGTAATAATTTATCTTGCTCGCGTATTCTATGAGTGTTCCAAACATTTACAAATGTATCGCATTCTTTCTGGATCACTGGCATGAATACATAAGACAACAACTGCCTATGGAGGTCGTTATAGGGATCGTAATCGTTTGCTCTCAATAACTGGGTTAACTGTACTTTAAAGTAGAGCTCAAGTCTTTCGTGTAAATCGCGCCACCAACGCTCAATCTTGTTCGAAGTGGATGGACCATATATCACTGAGTCAAGAGGATTGTCCATGATGCCTTTGCTGTTTATAAGGTAAGCATGAAGTGTAGCCATCTTTCCAGTCTCCGTTCCTTTATCAATCCTCAAGTATTTTGGTATTACTTGGGCTTCATACAGGTATTCAAGGTAGTGTTTACCGATAATAACAGGATTTGAGTTGGAATGACAGATGTACAAAAACAATATTTTCCTTGAAAATGTATCGATAGCTCCGTAGATACCCAGAGGAAAAGTCCAGTTCTGGTAACCGCAAAGTTTATCGTGACCATCCAACGATACTACTGCTAGCGGACCTTCACATGCAAATGGTACTTTCTTCTTCTTTTTCTTCTTTTGAAGCCCTCTAGCTTCAAGACCTTCTGGATCCATCTCCACCATCATGTTGTATACTAAATGTCTTGGAACTTTTATATCATATTCAGTACGTAACTTCTGGTTTAGTGCTCTATAACCGAGTAATTGTCCTGGCCCATCGAGCTCTTTTTCGATGGCATTTGAGACTTCTTCAAGAGGGGTAGCATAATCAATGTATTTGATGCCAAAGAAACGAAGACGACGATCGAGAGTTGGAAGACTCCAACTATAACTTGGGTAATCTCTCCTCACAAAGTCTAAAATTTCTTTTCTTTTCAAGATTTCTTTCACGTACTTTGATAAATCCAGTTGTAAACTTTCGTCATCCTTCCATTGATCCGCCATAACTAAAACCGCGTGCTGGAATGTGACAGGCAAAGGATCATGGGATACGCTGATAATGATAACGATGGGCCACGTGAAGCTTTTCATTTTTTTTTTTTCAATGGGCCGGCCGAGCGAGATAATTTTTGAATTAAAAAGAGAAATCAACTGCAAATTTAATTTTAATTTACCAAAAATACTAGTAATAATAAAAATAATAAATAAAACGTTTTAGACTTTACTTTTGAAATCAATTTCATACTAAAATTGAACGTGAATTCAAAATTAAAATAGAAATCACAATGGAAATGGAAAAGGAAATTAAAATAAGAATAAAAATGGAAATAGAATTCGAAAAGTATAGTATAAAAATGGATGATAACCATGGGCCACCATACACTAGATATGACATAAATTGAACTATTTTAGTCTTGTGAAATATTTTTGTAGTGATTTTGGTGATTTCGGTTCTGTTGTTGTTGTATGAACACTGCTTCACAACGCTTTCAAAACTCCTTTCCAAATAGGGTTATATCTGACTAAAAATGTCAATAAAATGCTATATACGTGATTTACATGTTACTTTATATTTTTTTTACTTATAAACCTATGAATTGATGGTAAAAGTTGATATTTGCGTGAGTACAATTCGCCCGCCAAAACGGACAAAAAATTGACGCCATGCCGTGTTTTTTTCTCACAAAACGAGCTCTTTTTTATTCTTTCTAGACATGATTGGTATAAAAGACGTAATGAGAGGCGATGAGCACTGCACTTTACCAGACAAACGACTGAAAGACAGAAATATCACGGTTTGTAACTGAGAATTTGATTTTGTTACATTCTTATTCATGGTGTTAATTCCATATGTCTGTTGTAGATTGCCATTGAGGGAAACATAGGCAGTGGAAAGACAACTTTACTGAAGTACTTCAGACAGAACCCTATTGTTGAGGTAAAGATATGTATAAGCTCCCCGAAATATGTGTATAGGGAATATATGTTAGATTTTTCTCTAATTTTTGTATTATGGATTGCAACGCTAAAAGCACAAGGGCACTTCGTTCCTTTATAAATATGATTATATTTAATTATCTGCTCTTGTAATTAAACTTACAAAATTAAACTTGAAATGTCAGAAAGTACTTTTATGCACTCTTTCCATTGATGTTGTTGTATGATTGAGTTATAATGCAAATAACACATAAATCTTTGGTGCCAATATGTGCATTATGCTTGCTAATATAAGGGACTGGTCATAAAGTATGGGGGGGGGGGGGGGGGGGGGGGGGGGGTTGGGCCAGAAAAAATGGTGGGGTGGGCCATAATTTTTGAGCATGAAAAAGGGGGTGGGCCATGAAAAATTAAGCAATGCACTGGGGGTATTTTGGGGTAATTGTGGTGCATTGTATAGGGGTGGGCTACGTGTAACTATGCATAGACTAAAGGGTGGGCCAATAAAAGTCATTCCTTGGGAATTCTGAATTTTCCGGCACACCCCCCCTATACTTTATGACCAGTCCCTAACAGTATATTTGTAGTAACAATAGAGAGATATAAATGTGAAAATATATAAAATGCTCCATCTGTGTTAAGGTTATTGAAGAACCAGTGAAGAAGTGGCAAAATGTTGGTGGACAAAACCTTCTGGTGAGTAAACAACAATGACTTCCTTCATTTGAGCAACAATAAAAATGTCTTCTTTCATCAAAAGTAAGGAGTAAATTCACTATTTGATGTATTAATATTGCAGGGTTTGTTCTATGAAGACTGTCAGAGATGGAGTTACTTGTTTGAGTCTTATAATTACTTTCTCCTCACTTTGATGGAGGTGCATAAGAGACCACATGTAAGTACCTTGTGACCCCTAAGTTTTCATAGGTTCCAGTATACATACAGTTAAAAAGGAAATATAAAAGGAAACTAGCGACTAAACTAGTATAGGCTGTGTTGGTGTTTGATGTAAACGATAGGTAATATAATGAAATTTGTAACACTGTAAAAAATGTTGACTTAACTTTACTGACGTTTCAAGCTTTAACCCTTTGTTGGAGTAAAAGAGTTAGTTTAACTCAGTAAAGTTAAGTCAACATTTTTTACAGGGTGTTACAAATTTCATTATATTACCTATCAATTAAAAAGAAAAGGCACTAATACTTAGCATCAGATGTTCCTTCAGCTAGAAGTAAGCTGGTATCCTAGGAAGTGGCCTGTGTGCTCTTCCCTGCCTCCCCATCAATACTCCATTTTACTGTACAAAGCTACTCAAAGCATCACAGAATGGAGAGAAGTTGCAGAAGCGTGAGGGGTTAATCCCAGGACCTTTTGCTGCCGATAGTTGCACACTAACCAACTGAGGTGCACTTGTTTCTAACTATCAGTTTAATGTTACTTTTCAATGTTGTTTTTTTCCAGAACAAACCTATCAAGATGATTGAAAGAAGTGTGTACAGTGGTTATTACTGCTTTGAGCACAACCTCTGTGCCAGGTAAACAAACTTTGATCAAGCACACTAGTATAGGCTGCGTCAGTGTTTAATATAAAGCTAGGCAATAAAATGTAACACCCCGTAAAAATTTAACTTTACTGACAATTTGAGCTGGGCTAAAGCTTGAAAAAGTTAAGTTAAGTAACAAGTTTCAAATGGAAACTAGCGTAGTATAGGCTGTGTCGGTGTTTGATATAAACGATAGGTAATATAATGAAATATGTAACACCGTAAAAAATGTTGACTTAACTTTACTGCTTTAGCCCTTCGTCTGAGTAAACAAAGTTTTATTACCTATCGTTTAAAAGTTTCATTTTATTGCTTATGAAACTATAGATAAATCATCCTTATTGATACTATTTGTTAAGTCAGAATCTTTTCAATACTTGTGTTTGTAAATCTAACTGATAATTATACCATTTAGTGGCCTTATGTCATCTACTGAGCATGGTGTCCATGATCACTGGTTTAACTGGATCACAGAACAGGAAAAACCAGATCTGGATCTCATCGGTTAGTACTGGGGAAATATGAGCAAACATTCTTGTTCTAAACATTATTTTGTAGTTTTAAACTTTGGCTATAATTTTTACAATTATCAGATAAAATTTAATAATAAAATGATAAAATGCTGCAAACAGCCTTAGGAACAAGTGTAGCTCAGTTGGTTAGTGCGCAGCTTTTGGAGCGAGAGGTCACAAGTTCGATCCCCAGTGGCCTCACACTTTTTTCGACTTCTTTCCAATCAGTGTAGCTTTAAGTAGCTTTAAATACTTGTAAAATGGAGCACTGTTGGAGGGAGGGGAAGAGAGCGCACCGTCAGCTTCCTGGGAGACCAGCTTACTTCAAGCTGAAGGAACTATCAACGCTTAATAATAATACTTTTCCTTTTCCTTTAATCGAAATCTTTTTAAAAGTTTAAAACTTGGTAAAATTGAGGTGAACTATGTGTTTCATAATTGGTACACATAATCATTCACTTTGGCCCAACACCGCTGTAGCTTAAACCTTTGTCAGAGTGAAAACTAATCTCATACACATCTACTGTCTGTCTAATATAATCATCTATTCTATTAGTATATCTGAGAACCAGCCCTGAGAATTGCATGGAAAGAATCAAAATGAGGAACCGCAATGAAGAAACATCAGTCAAAATGGTATGTACTTGTTAAGAGAATCAGTCATGTTTGTTAAATTTAATTGAACTTTTCTTTGGCTCAAAAACCTGAGAACTGCCTGTGAAATTTATGAAACTACAATAATCTGAAAAGCGTTCAAACAAAAATACCAAAGTTGTGTGAAAGGCTGATTCAATTCCTATTTTGGAATAGAATGTTGAGTTATTTCACACCCAAGTTGAAACATAACTAAATCAAATCTGTCAATTTTCACACATCCTCTGTCTGTATGTAAGTGAGAGTGATAGTCCGTTGTAGGCTGTGTTGATTTGTTTTGACAAAGAGTAAGTGGTTTGTTTCTTAATGTGTGTATTTGTTTGTAGGATCTTTTAAATGCTCTGCATGAGAGACATGAGTCGTGGCTTATCCGTCAAGACTACCCCTTGCCTGCACCTGTCTTGGTAAATAAAACAACTCTATTTATATATTTGTACTTTCATTGATTGATTGATCCATTCTCTACCTTCCTTCCTTCCTTCCTACCTTCCTTCCTTCATGAAATCATTCATTCATCTAACCAATCATTAGTTCATTCATTTATCTATAGTTTCGCTTTCGGGATTATTTTACTGCTGTACAAGCCAATGACTTATTACTGCTTTATTGCTTATGCTGGCTTGTACAGCAGTAAAATAATCCAAAAGCGAAACTATTGAACTCAGGGGCCTGCCGCTACAGTAGAATAACTTCTAATCTACCAATGAGACTTGAATTAATTCATATATTCAATCATTAATTTATCCATGTGTCCATGGATCCATTTATTCACCCAATCATCCTTCATCCATCCATTCATTCATCCATCCATTTGTTCATTCACTTATCCACTTTTTGTCCATTTATTTATTTATCCATTCATCCATATATTCATTAATTCATGTAACCATACATTCATCCATCCATTCATTTATCCAATCATTCGTCCATACATACAACCATTTATTTATCCATTCTTCCATTCTTTTATGCATTCACTTATTTTTTCATTCATCCACTTCCACATTTATTCTTTAATGTCTGTTTTTCTTAATTTCTTTTAAAAATTTACAGATTCATTCATTAATTACTCATACACTCATCTATATATCTTCTTTCAGGTTGTTGATGGCAATAAATCATTAAATGAAATGTATGAATATTACAATACTAACTGCGACAGTCTTTTGGGCATCAACCCATGTAGCCAATCAGTTGGAGTCGAAGTGAATTGATAGCAAAAAGTAGTTTTCAAGTAAAATTCTCTAGTATAAACAGCAAACTGTCACTATCAAATAGTCAAGTACACATCGACAGTGAATCAATTGTCAGTTTGTAACAGCGATTTACTTTAGTTACTGCAAAGTTCATAGTATTATTATGAATGGGTATATTTCTTTGAAGTAACTTTGCTTTCTTCATGTACTACTGTACAGTGAGGACACTCGAACTGTGAACACTTTGACTTTTTTGTTACTTTTTTTGACCCACATCCCTTGAGCGAATAGATTAGAAATAAGATTTATTATGAACACTTAGTGTATTTGAACTCACTGCTTAATTTTTAGAGGTTTGAATCAGTAGAAGGTTTAGCAAATAATAGCATGAAAAAAGTCAAGTGTTCACAGTTCAAGTATCCTCACTGTAACCATAGGTAATATGCTGTAACATTGAATACATTACAATGGAACTACTTAATTTACTTCTAATATGAACCCAGCTTGTACAAAGTTATATATCACCAAACTTCCTCTTAATATTTCTTCAAAAGAAAATACTTGAAAAATATATATCATTTGATGATTGTGAGAAGTTATATATTTATTGCACTTGATTGTCTTTTCAAAGGTTTTAAATGAGCACATAAAAATTTCCTCCATTTTCATGAAAACAGAGTTGTAAGGGAAATAGAAAATAAAGAAACATTTAAATTCCAAACTGTTTTAGAGTTAACTTGGACGTTATTTTTAGTGACAGGCCATAGGGGACCAGTCATTTACAGGAAGGGGGGGGGGGGGGGGTCTGGTACATTCTGGTACATTTTGTGACTTGTGGTGACTGGCTACTTTTGAATGTCTTTTGAACGTTCGATTCAAACCCATGATGTGCGCTCACACAAAAACAACCATACATGTTTTGAGCTTCAATAAGGCAAACCCTTGAATTTTGCTTCAAAATATTGTGCGTTTGCATTGATTAAATGTTGATTATCTCGAAAATGAGCTTGGGACACCCCATTTTTTATTATTATTTGAATTCACCATTAAATTTCACATTAATAAATGGTAGTTTAAAGAAAAGTTTAACATTATTTCCAAAAGTAGCCAGTCACCTTGAAGGGCCCTTTGTCACTATTTAGCCCTATGAAAAGACTATAAAAAGACTATGAAAACCTTAGGAAAAGCCTATTACTGCAGTTTTCAACTTTCTGCAAACTCAGACATTCTAACGGTTTGTTGTGAAATACGTTTTTTGGTTGCTGTCAATCAAAGACATAAAAGGTGCTGACTAATTAGCACCAGCCAAAAATGTGTTTCATAACTGGCCTTTGGAATGTCTGAGTTTGCAGAAAGACGAAAAGCCTACGGAAAGTCTATGAAAAGCCTATTTCTTAGGAAAAGTCAAAAATATCGAAAAATGCTGCTTTATACTACGTCCGTGTTCCGCAGTCCATTTCGATCCAGCATCACAAGGTCGCGTGCTACCCATGATGCATCTCTGTAGAGAAGGCGGCAAAATCAAAATGGCGAATATTTAAAGGGAAGGCTTCTTCAAGAAAACCTCATTTTTCACGGTAAGAAAACAATTAATCCAATACAAATTACACAAAATCTACTTTTAAGTCTTAAAGATACTGCTTAGCAGTTTTCAAGTACTTTTTAAATCGTATTTGGTGTGTAAAAAGTGAATTAAAATTTCGGTGCTCAGTGCTCAGCGCACGTGGGGAGAGTCATGCCGTCTTGTTTTTCGTCTATTTATGCAGTATATAGTCACACTTTGCTAGACACTTTGACTTCGAAACTTTACTTGGTAGTTTTTTTTCTACTATTCTCCAGTGTTTTTCTCGTTTTGTGTATTTATTTATTTTTGTGTGTATACTGTTAGATCACGTGACTTTATTTTCTTGTATTTACATTTAATTATATTAGTGGGGTGTCAAGTTTTACTTTTAAAAAGATAATACATTGTTCTGGTTTGTGTGAAAACATCTATCATATTTTGTATGTTACACATTTTCTTATTTTTGTCATTTACATCAGCTATATTTTTAATTTTTCAAGAGCAAATTAGCACTTAATTAAAATTGTTCTACTGGTAATTTCTTTACAGGACAGCAATTTATCACTCAAGATGTCATCACAAGACCTACATAAGGATGAAATGGCTGTACCAACTAGCAATAATCAGCATACAGTTTGTTCTTGCAGTTTTACTTTCTTGGTGTTTTATTTCAGAGGATATGTGAGTATGATGTTGATGTACATTATAACGTGACATGCAGAAGCATGCAGAGTGCGACATGCAGAAGCATGACCACCATAAATGTATTCACATTCTGCATTGATGCATTGGCTCTTGTTCATTAAAAAAACATGTTTCCATGGGAAGTTATCTGGTTTTACCAAATAAGACATTTAAAAGTTTGTATGTTACAAAATAGGTTGTGTAAAGAAGCTGAATGTGAATACATTTAAAGTGGTCATACTTTTGAGCATTGCACTCTAATTTGTTTTGTAAGTAATTTATTGGGAAGATGGAATTCGCTGAATTGGAAAAGTAATAGTTTTTTTTCTTCTTTGTTGCTAGCATATTTAACCAAGGAAGAATCAATAACGTAAACCCATAAGACTATAATAGTAAAAGTGCAAAAGTCAAATCAAAAACTATTACTGTTTTTTTTTTTTGCAAGAATTTTTTATTCAATAAGCCACTAAAACTGCAGCATAATTATTCCAATAATTGACTGTTGCAAATGATCAAAACTAATATGGAGGCATTTATATTAGAATGATTCAGGATGAGATATTTTTCACGTTGTTGTTTGTTTGTGTTTAATTATGTTAAAATGTCATAAAATGAAAAAATGAGTCCAACAGTACAAACAACAAATAACTCTATGGATATGACACTCACACTACCATGACAACACATTGACTGTTACTAGACACCTTACTACTACTACTATGACAACACATTGACTGTTACTAGACACCTTATTACAATGACAATGACAACACAATGACTGTTACTATGACACCTTATTACAATTACCATGACAACACATTGACTGGTACAATGACACCTTATTACAATGACAATGACAACACAATGACTGTTACTATGACACCTTATTACAATTACCATGACAACACATTGACTGTTACTATTACACCTTATTACTACTACCATGACAACACATTGACTGGTACAATGACACCTTATTACAATGACAATGACAACACAATGACTGTTACTATGACACCTTATTACAATTACCATGACAACACATTGACTGTTACTATGACACCTTATTACTACTACCATGACAACACATTTACTGTTACTATGACACCTTACTACAACTACCTTGACAACACATTGACTGTAACAATGACACCTTATTACTACTACCATGACAACACAATGACTGTTACTAATACACCTTACTACTACCATGACAACACATTGACTATTACAATGACACCTTATTACTACTACCAGGACAACACATTGACTGTTACTATTACATCTTAATACAACTACCATGACAACAAATTGACTGTTACTATGACACCTTATTACTACTACCATGACAACACATTGACTGTTACTATGGCATCTTATTACTACTACCATGACAACATATTGACTGTTACTATGACATCTTATTACTACTACCATGACAACATATTGACTGTTACTATGACATCTTATTACTACTACCATGACAACACATTTACTGTTACTATGACATCTTATTACTACTACCATGACAACACATTTACTGTTACTATGACATCTTATTACTACTACCATGACAACACATTTACTGTTACTATGACACCTTATTACTACTACCATGACAACACATTTACTGTTACTATGACATCTTATTACTACTACCATGACAACACATTTACTGTTACTATGACATCTTACTACTACTACCATGACAACACATTGACTGTTGCTATGACAATATGTTACAATGACATCATCTCAATGGCAGAAAATGAATTATTTTAACTAATTAATATTATTCTAATTAATAACTCTTCTCATATTTTGTGTTGGTGAATTCTAAAAAATAATGTTACCAAGACTGGCTGATAATTGTGAAAAATGTTGATGGATGTTCAATATGTAAACAACCATGGATAACTAAAATGTTAAACATTGAGTTAAAAAAAAGTTAAAAATCTAAACAAGGGAGGGCAATGTTATATTTATCTTAATTATGAAATTATTATGATATTAATTATGAAAGTTGCAATAATTATGAATATTTGAAAGTTGCATTTCAATCATCAACAATTTTTTGGTCACCAACAACAAGGCACCTGTACAATGTATGTATTGAGCACTTTAGAGTCAAACAGTTCTATGTCTTTCCTATTGAAAATACTTGGAACCATTGTATGTTACATTCACTGAAAGTCAAGTAAAAAGCAGAGAACCATATTTTATGCCAGAAGTCCCTAAAGAGCTATCAGAGAGCTACCAGAGAGCTACCAGAGAGCTACCAGAGAGCCAGCAGTGCACTCATTTCACTCCGCCCTCTCCATCAGTGCAATCCATCAGTGCTATTTTAGGCTACTTGGAAAGGAAAGAAGTTGAAACAAAGATGAAAAGTCACTGGGCATTGAACTTGGGACCTCTCACACCAAAATATTCAAACTAACCAACTGTGCCATCCCTGCTCATTACATCAATGGCGTACTTGGTATTTATCATTTGCTGCCACCTATAAGAGAAGCACCAGGCTATACTCAGCAAACTTAAGAAATTATTTCTTCAGAGATCTTCAACTTACAAGAGTGCCATTACAGTTACACCATGTTGCAGTCATCAAACTGCTCATACCATTCTTTGCTATTTTATGAAACAATTTCAGTTCATTGATTAAGAGATTCAATTCAAAACACCAAA
The DNA here is from genome assembly GCA_949775045.1 of Metridium senile. Taxonomy (NCBI): domain Eukaryota; kingdom Metazoa; phylum Cnidaria; class Anthozoa; order Actiniaria; family Metridiidae; genus Metridium; species Metridium senile. Next base: position 7,364,234 of record OX459100.1, read on the forward strand.
CCTCATGAATCTCTTTGTATCTCTCACTGTTTTCCATGAGCAGAGAAGTACTACACCAAGAGTTCAACCAAGTCTGTCTTACTAAAGAAACTCAAACATTTGTTTTTTGGAGTTTGAATTATGTTGCATCTTTTTCCAGTGATCAAAAGTAAAGCTTTTTTTGGGATAACATAAAAAGTTTTCCATCAGCAGAGAAGTACATGTACTGCACCAAAAGTTCAACCAAGTCTGTCTCACTAAAGAAACTTAAACTTTTTTTTTTTTGAGTTTAAAGTGTTGCATCTTTTCCAAGTGATCAAAAGTAAAGCTTTTTTTGGGATGACATAAAAAGTTTTCCATCAGCAGAGAAGTACATGTACTGCACCAAAAGTTCTACCAAGTCTGTCTTACTAAAGAAACTTAAACTTTTTTTTTTTGAGTTTAAAGTGTTGCATCTTTTCCCAGTGATCAAAAGTAAAGCTTTTTTTGGGATGACATAAAAAGTTAAAGCAATCATAAAAAATTATAATGTTGAATTGTCATTTTAAAGACAAATTGATAAGCAACATCTACAATAGATTTTCTTTTTCTAGGGATTGAGAATGCAAGCTTACTTACCCTGGTTACCAGGGGCTTGACTAACGTTCTCCCTGCCACGTATTTTGACCAGGGTAAAGCTTACTCTAATATTTCAAAAATACTTCCATGGGCATTTTCAAATGACACAAGAAAATACTGGGCACCTGTTTCACTTTCTTTTACAAATAATATAATCTTCAATGATTGTGATTGTGTTCAAGAGAATGATGATAATGGTAAATTATGATGATGGCAATGAATGATGCTTGTTAGCTCATGAGAGAAGGAAGCAGGCTAGTATGTTTGTTGTGTGATATGCAGTGGTTATGGTGCTGGTTGTGATTAGATGTTCCAATCTAATGTTACAAGAAAGTTCATTGTTGTGGTATGATGTGGATTGATGCTTGTCAGCTCATGATGTAATAAATATGACTATGTAATTATCTGTAGCTATCTATATCACAGTGCGTGTGAGCACAGTGTGTGCGAGTCTTTCCAATAAACACCATGAACCAGAACCTTTGTGTTATATGAATAATAACACTGGTGCCGAAACCCGTACTTATCGGACAGTATGACAGAAGACATCAGAAGGATGAAGTCAGTATGAGAGTTGTACAAAGGACATTGCACCCAAGACGTGAAGAAAGTAGAACGGTTGATTACATCAGAGCCATTCAACGAAGCCCAATTATCCGCTCTGTTAGATAGACTAAGAAGAAGAGCCAAAGAAATTTCACATATGGATTCACAACTAGCTCTGTCCGTTTGTGAAGCAGAATTAGAAAAGGAAACAGAAGATGCCTTGTTGTTCCAAGACATGATATTGACTGCAAATTCAAGATCATGCAGGTTCTGCTAATCAAGCAGCAAGAAAACCTAGTGTTATCATTTCATAAGAGTAGTAGCTTAGGAATAGCAGCCGTCTCACGAATAACTGCTAATCTTCCCAAAATAACAATCAAATCATTTAACAGAGATCCACTAGAATGGCTCACATTTTGGGACAGCTTTAGTGTAGCGATCAACGAAAACATGCAGCTGAATGACATTGAAAAATGAACTACTTGCTAGGCATGCTCAAAGAAGAAGCAGCGCTTAATTGCCAGACTGCTGCTAACAAAAGACCACTACAGCAAGGCCATCACAATACTTAAAGAGCACTTCAGAGATAAGCAAAACCTAATCAACACATATCCAGGACTTATGTGCCATCCAGCGAAGTAACAAGCCTGTGAATATTCTATGACACTTGAACTGTGCTACGAAAAGAAATCGAAACCAATGAAAAGGGTTTTCTATCGATGTGAATGACCACATGAAGAAGAACCACTAGTACCAACGGCAGGAGCAATGCTATCTAGAATGCAACAACGAACGCAAAACTCTAAACCACGCATTAAACCACGAAACTGTACATATTGTGACGGCAACCACCGTTCAGATAAATGTACCAAAGTCACAATCACACAAGATTGGAACCAATTCCTTCAGCGACAACCACAATGCTTTAACTGCCTGAGCATCAATCACACAAGAATGAAATGCTTCTCCAAGGGGCAGTGCATGAAGTGAAAAAAGAAACACCACACATTGATCTGAGACGAAACATTACAAGAAAGCTCAAACGAAGCAACGTCTCAACAGTCAAACACAAAATACGAGAACGCAGATCAGTACAATAAGTCTAGCTCAGAAGGCAAGAAAACTCACATGGGAGCAACATCTCAGCCAAATCAATAAATCTTGATGCAAACAGCCACGGCCAAAGCAACCGGTGATGGAGTGTGAGAGCAACAAACAAGCATCCTCTTCGAACTGGATCGCAAAGGACATTTATTAGTGAAAAACAAGCTAAACCTAAAAGCTGAGAACTCCTCGATGTGACGATTTTTGGCACACTCAAAAGCAAGAGAACAAATTACGATGTTGTCACATTCATGTTACATGCTGAAAAAGAAAACTTGAACATAATGGCACTTGTAACGCCAATCATTTGTCTGCCATTGTCGACCAAGATGAAAAATTTCGAAATTCCCCCCAAACTAAAAGGTCTGAAACTAGTTCATTTGTTCAATACAGAAATCACTCAAAATATAATCAGAATTATTATTTCTTATCAAAAATGAAAATTTACCTTGGTGTTGTTTGCCTTGGTAATGTGAATTCTACAATATGCCAGCTTCAATATGTTAACTGCAGTGCAGTGCATCCCAATCAACTTAGATACTCATGTCTTAAGAAGAAAGAGAAGAGGTAAAAAAGAAAGATAGATGAAGCAAAAGAAGAAGATAACCAAAATGAAAAAGGAGAAGAAGGAGAAGAAGAAGAATAAACCACTTTCATAATTATAGAGTTTTAAAATGGAAAATGAGTTTTACAAGTGAATAGATGTTTAAAAATCTAAGCACTGTCATGTAATACTGCATATATCACTGTCAACTGTATCTCAGTTTCTTTTTTTACTGTTTGTTTTATTCAAATTGATCTCCTTGTGACCAGTGAAGAAAATAGAGAAACTTTATAATAATAATAATGATCTTTATTGGGTAACAGATAAAGTTTACACACTTTTTTCCAATCTGGCCCGTAGTATATAAAATGGGATTAATTGTTCTTGAGTGCAGTGATGTTAATATAGTTTAGTGTTTTCAAGTATAACGTTGCTCTGTAGTTTTTGATATGCGAGGTCTTTTGTAATAAGAACTCTAGAAGCAGATAGAGTGAATTGTATTTACAGATTTCAATGAAAGAGCAAAGAAATAACAACAAAGAGGGACAGACTTTCTCAGACTTTCACTGTTGAGCTTGAGTTCTTTTTATATATTTTTCATATTTGTCTATCTCAATTGCCAAGAACTAAAGCGAAAAGAAGATAATATGTATGTCATTTCCTTTTACTTTCAAGTGTATTAATTTGTTTTTTTCTCATCTTATTCATTTCCTTGTGACCAGTCAAAGGTCGACCATCAACATTTTCCTGCTCTATTTTACACTTATCATTCTTTTTCTTATAAACCTGGTTGCTATTCTGACTAAAGATTTCACACAATAAATATGAAAAACAAAAGTTTAAATCAATTGAAAAAAGTAAAAAACAAAAGTAACAATATTAATAGAATGTAGAATGAATGCAATAACGATATTAAAATATAGACGTTTGACAAGCCAGCAAGAAGGGTATATATAACTAAATTGTAACAAATTAAATATTTTTTTATAATCATTTAAAAGATTAAGGTATCGACATAATCAAAATATTAGCAATAATTATGATGCATTGTGATGATGTCATAGCAATAGTTGAAGTGTTTTCATGGTTACAGAGGTAAGTTGTCATAGTAACAGGGAATGTGAGGTTAGGTAATTGTCATAAGATGTCATAGTAACAGTCAATGTGTTGTCATTGTTGTTGTAGTAATTTGTCATAGTAACAGTCAATGTGTTGTCATTGTTGTTGTAGTAATTTGTCATAGTAACAGTCAATGTGTTGTCATTGTTGTTGTAGTAATTTGTCATAGTAACAGTCAATGTGATGTCATTGTTGTTGTAGTAATTTGTCATAGTAACAGTCAATGTGTTGTCATTGTTGTTGTAGTAATTTGTCATAGTAACAGTCAATGTGATGTCATTGTTGTTGTAGTAATTTGTCATAGTAACAGTCAATGTGTTGTCATTGTTGTTGTAGTAATTTGTCATAGTAACAGTCAATGTGATGTCATTGTTGTTGTAGTAATTTGTCATAGTAACAGTCAATGTGTTGTCATTGTTGTTGTTGTAGTAATTTGTCATAGTAACAGTCAATGTGTTGTCATTGTTGTTGTAGTAATTTGTCATAGTAACAGTCAATGTGATGTCATTGTTGTTGTAGTAATTTGTCATAATAACAGTCCATGTGATGTCATTGTTGTTGTAATTTGTCATAGTAACAGTCAATGTGATGTCATTGTTGTATAAGTTGTCATAGTAACAGTTAATGTAATGTCATTATTGCTGTTAATAGTAATTGTCATAGTGACAGGCAATGTGTTGTCATTGTTGTATATGTTGTCATAGTAACAGTTAAGTAATGATGTGTGTAAGAAGTAGGCAACTCTCTATTGTTCTGCGGCAATAGCAACTTCCCCACATAAGAATGTCTCAGTTTTCAGACTGAAAGTATATTGGCCTATAGGTAACACATTTTAAAAATGAAATGTGCAAAAACTCTGTTTTGGAACAAAGTTTCTATTGTACTAAAAGATCTCGTCCAATCATAAGCGCTCAAAACAATAGCCAAAAGACGTTTACAATTCGATATGTTCCCCACATAGAAATTTTGGTATATAAAGGCTCAGGAAATCTTAGATGAAAAGTGAATTAGATATCAAATAAAATATTAAAACATCCGCTTAGTTTTGAAATTATGGCAGATTTTCATGTTTTAACCAATGAGATGGACGGATTAGACAATGCACAATTAGCACCTTTCTGCATTCCATTGCCGTTTGCCTGCCTACTTCTTACACACATCATTACTTAATGCGTTGTCGTTGTTGTAGTAATTGTCATAGTGACAGGCAATGTGTTGTCATTGTTGTTGTAGTAATTTGTCATTGTTGTTTTAGTTGTCATAGTGACTGGTAGAATGTTATAGCAGTATTTAAAAGAATGTAGGTTATTTTGTTATGGAATTTACAAGTGATAACAACAATGAATGAAGACTTTTTCTCAAAGAATACATTGATTTCTTCTGCTACTCATTATCTGACATAATAGTTCATTTTGGTCTCTGTATGCTGCAGTTTCAGTTTGCTAGTATGTTTTCTACACATGCAGGCATTATAATATCAATTTATATGTATTTATGTAAACATTTTGCATCTCAGTCATAACGAACAATACTTGAAATTATTTACTCAAAGATTTTGTGTATTTTTAATATGTGTACCTATAAAACTTTGATATTTTGTTGGGTGTCTAACGTACAGATTGACTTTAGCACTATTTACTATGTTAGGTCTAAGTGATAGTTTCCCTATGTAGATTCCAGTATGGGTGGCTGTAATATCAACTTTATAATTCTATTTTAATACTGTTATATTACTATGTTGTTGTATCTAACATGATTTGTTGAGTTTTGTCATTTACAGGAAAATACAACAGTTAGGAATGATTTGCCAATGAACAACAACAATATTGACAAGCATGTTTGCTGCCTCAAGGGCTGCGGGTTATGTGCTAACATGATTTGTTGAGCTGTGTCCTTTACAAGTAAGACAATACATCACTGAGGAATGATTTGTCAAACGAACAACAACAATATTGACAAGCATACTGTCATAAGTGAGGCAGCAGGTTATGTGTTAACATGATTTGAGTTGTGTATGTTACAAGTAGGAGAGCACATCACTAAAAGATGACTTTCAAAATGAACATTGAACAACAAGCTGTCAAAAAACTGAGTCTGCATGCACTTATGTCTTAATATTTGTTGGAGTTTTGTACCTCACAATAGGAACTGAGCAACATTGAGATGATTTGCAAAATGCAGGAACCATTACAACTAAGGATGACCAGATGATTTAGCTGTAGCATTGAAAGTAAAGTAAAAGTAAAGTAACCTTATTTAACGTCGGAAGCTTGTGGCAGCTAGTCATTGACTGATAAACTTGAGGCCAATGGTGTGCTCATTTTACTCCCCTCTCTCCATCAGTGCTCCGTTTTACGTAATATATCAAACATGAGAAAGAGTGTTTCATCAGAAATTCAAAGCGCAGTTGGCTTAATTTTATGCAAGTGTTTCATCAGATTTCAAACTCCTTCACGCTAGTGATTTTGTTTTCTCTTCATTAATTATTCATGAGTTTTAGAAGTGTATTTAAAGCTACTTAAAGCTACACGGAAAGGAAAAAAGTTGAAACAAGGATGCAAGGTCACTTCGAATTGAACTCGGGACCTCTCGCACAGAACGCTGCGCACTAACCAACTGTGCCATCCTTGCTTCTAACAGCAGCATAATGCTCTTATTGCAGCATTGATGATACATTCACAACACTCATCATGTTCAGTATGGAAATCAAACTAAAGAATATAGAGGTTGTAAAAAGTGCTTTAACATCACCATAACATGTAACATCATCGCCTTGATTCTCAGAGCTAAGGATTCAGAAAATGTTGAAAAGGTTGTCATTTTTCACATCAAAAACACAAAAAGAACAATGAAAGCAACAACTGAAAGCAACAAATAATAAGCATACATACAAGAAAGAAAAACAAAAAAACAAAACATTTAAGAGTGGAAAGAAAAAGAAAACAAACATCAATAAAAGAGTTAATATTAAAAAGGATTGAAAGAAAGATTGACAAACAGAATGAAAAGAAAATTGTCAGAGATTCAGAGAATTGTTGAAATGGTTATAATTTTGCACATCAAAAACACGAAACAAAGAATGAAAGAAACATTGAAAGAATGAAAGAAATCAGACTTATTATGCAAAAGGTAATGTACTACTTTACTTGGCTAAACACAGATTTATTCACAATGGTGCGATCCTAATAGAAGTATTTTAGTCTCCAATATTTTCTTGTTGAGAAATACCATAATATTAACATTGGTGCACTGTATTTACAAGAATGAATAGCAAAAGAGAATAATTGTTTAGTCAAGTAAATATATGTAATGTTTTGATCATGATTGACACTTTGCCAGCTTGCCTTAATGTTTCTTTTGCAAACAGGAATGTTTGTAAAGAAACTATAGCTATACAAAGCTATTTCCTGTTTGAAACTGCCTTAAATTTGATGAGTTTTTAAGACAGTTAAACGTAGCACTAGTTTTGTTATCATGTTTCCCAGACACAACTGTCAACATTCTTATAACAGTCTTTTGATGAATCACAAATATTATAATAATGAATATGAAAAAGACAGCATTGATAATATCCGAAACATCATTGTGCAAAAGTATGAACGTCATTATGCAACAAATAATAATAATGCAATTGGTGGTAAAAGCTATAACATTAAAGCAAGTTTGGCAAAGCAATAGACATAATCGGATAGCATGTTGCTATGTACATTTCCACCCAATTCAGAAACCTCTGGGAATAACAACTTTTGTTCCAAACATTTTCCACATGATAAGGAAACACATGACATTAAGAATCTAATTCCAAAAAGATTTGAATTGGGTGGAAATGTACATAGCAACGCGATTTGGTCTATTACTTGATTTGTTGATCTTTGAAATCACTTGTAAATGACTCTTACTACTAACCATAGCTCCATAAGTTATTCATTACACAGGAATACAGATGACGACAAGGGTGTTTGAGGTACTCGCAATTTTGTACTAATTAAGTCTAATGCACTGATCATGCAGCCATTCATGAAGCCTTCAGTACTTTGAAAAGGGCAAATAGAAATAGCAAATAAGAAAACAAGAAAGAAGAAAGGAATTATTTCACAAAATACCATAGAATCCAGGGATAATCTGTCTAGAGAGGTCAGGAGACCACTGCCCACCCATCCCCCATTAGAATTGTCTCAATTATGTTGCTGATAAATTTTATGTACACTGAACTCAATGCAACATGGGTTATGCTAAATCTAGCAGCTTACTGAATCTGACATGATGATAACATAATTTATATACACAAGGAGCATGGGGTATAAAAAATACCTTGTAAGAGCAAAATTCTAAAATATTTGCTTTGAAATTTATAATCCTTGAAAACATGAAATCTTGTATTTGATGGACAAATTACAGCTCGACGCGCAAAAGTATGACAACATTTAATGCATTTGCATACTTCTATGCACAGGAGTACTTTGATGTGAAGTTGTCTGATTTTACCGAATAAGGCGTGTAAAAACTCGTTTCGCAGCTTTGAGTCTATGCATAGAAGTATGCGAATATGTTAAAAGTGGTCATACTTTTGCGTGTCGCGCTGTTAAAGTATTTTCTTATTGATTCCCTGGATTCTATGGTATTCCAATTCATTGATGTCTATTGATAAAAAATGAAAACCAACAACAAACACTACATGCACACACTATAAACATACATTGTCATCTGTTGTCTTTTATCTGTTATTATTATTATGGTTTTAAACCCAGTTACAACTGACTTGATAGTAGAGTGCATGCCATTTATATTTACAAATAATGTATTTACATCATCGTCATCATCAGTACAGTTGATTATTGGGAAGAAAATGAAGTCAATGCATGCATGTCCAATTTAATTTCATCATTGAATGCCTCATTGTTAGATGGCGTGCACTCTTAACATAATTAAATGTAAAAACAATGAATGATTGAAGGCAACTCTGGTGTTTTACAAGCAAAAATGCTTAGTTTCACATTGAAGTATACCATATCGCCCCTTATAAGTCAGTTGTAACTGGGTCTAACTTTTGACTGTTGATGGGAAAGGGGAGGGGACTTTTGACCATACTGAGAAAGATGGTAAGACATGAGGTTGACTCTGAAATATCTTGTCGGTGATTCATTTGTTTACAATTATTTGAAGTTTTATTGTAGCATAAAGGGTAACAAGAGACTTATTGAAAGCTGATCACCTTGTGGTTATGCTTTGCTTACTTGCTCTTGTATGTTTGCTGATATCTACAGAGTCAACCTTCATGTTAGAGCATTTAAATATTACAGAAAATTACTGCAATAACATCTTGCAAGTGTTGATACCTTATAAGAATGATTCAAAATGATGTAATCACTTGCACTTGGTTATGCAGTGAAGGCACTAAACCTTTTATAAGAATTCAAAAAATTATGTCTCTTATAACAACACAATTTTTCTATATATTTGACAAGTATAATTTTACATCCTTATAAAGACTTGGTGCCTTCACTCTCCATCTTTCTCAGTATGGTCACTTGGGTTAGGGGAGGGTTACCTTCCAATTGGGTTGGGGAGGGTTATCTTCCAATTGGGATGGGGAGGGTTAACTTCCAATTGGGATGGGGAGGGTAGTGAAATATAGGGCTGGGAGGGTGTAAGTTATTGGGTTGGGTGATTGTGTCTTATGTTTTTCGACTTATATTTTTTCACCTTTTTGTGACTGAGAATGATTGAGAGCTTGTGTGGACTTTTTTTGGTTATTTATTTTCTTGTTTTTTTCACTTCTATATTTTATGTCTTGTTAAATAAATAAAGTTTGACTCTGAAATATGTTTCAAGTGTTTTTTAATGTATTCCATAACTATAGGGTACACACCCATTTGACTTTAAAAAAAATACCTCCCCGAGGCCCCACCAGCACCAAGTCTCACCACCCCACAGGCCAGATCCTTTAGGGTAGGCCCACTGCCCTGACTAGAGCCAAGTTATAAGGCCAAGACCAGCAAACTTTAGACTGCCCTGATACTGAAGACTATCTGCACAAGTGCCAAACCTCTACTCACTGCAGACTCCATGGGGGAACTCTGTTGTCATCCAAGCCAGCACTTAAAGTGAGGGCCAGTACGAATGTGAGTCTCGAGTGATCCTACCCCACCACCCACTGGATATGCATGACAGTGATATGCTGTGTAATCAATAGGCTTGTCGCTTAGCAACATTCAGACCTCTCTGCATTAAGTGTTGATTATCAAAGCTGACACTTAGGAAGACTAAAAAGTATTTCAGGGATAATAAAGTAAGATCAATGTGAAGGTCGAATCTGATAAGGCAACTCTACCACCATGTAATTCAATTGGAAAAAGCCTAATACCTAGATTTTGAATTTAATTTGCCACCATTTTGAATTTAATAAATTCGAAGCCATTTTAAATTGATTAGCCTAGAACTGAATTGATTAAGCTAGAGGCCATTTTGAATTGATTAGAACTGAATTGATCAACCTGGAGGCCATTTTGAATTAATTAGCCTAGAACTGAATTGATTAACCTAGACGCCATTTTGAATTGATTAGCCTAGAACTGAATTGATTAACCTAGAGGCCATTTTGAATTGATTAGCCTAGAACTGAATTAATTAACCTGGAGGCCATTTTGAATTGATTAGCCTAGAACTGAATTGATTAACCTGGAGGCCATTTTAAATTGATAAGCCTAGAACTGAATACTCCAGTTTCACGTTATCTATCACCGCTGTACTATTTGACAAAAGGCGCATTTGCACAGGCTAAGCCTCGATTTGTTGTCAAAATATTCACAAATCCCAAGCAAAGCACGAAAAAATGTTACCGCTTAACAAAAGAAAACACATTTGCATTTACTCTGAATTGAGGCAAAGCCTGTGCAAATGCGCCTTTTGTCAAATAGTACAGCGGTGCTAAATAACACGAAACTGGTCTATTGATTAAGCTAGAGGCCATTTTGAATTGATTAGAACTGAATTGATTAACCTAGAGGCCATTTTGAATTGATTAGCCTAGAACTGAATTGATTAACCTAGACGCCATTTTGAATTGATTAGCCTAGAACTGCATTGATTAACTTAGAGGCCATTTTGAATTGATTAGCCTAGAACTGAATTGATTAACCTAGACGCCATTTTGAATTGATTAGCCTAGAACTACATTGATTAACCTAGAGGCCATTTTGAATTGATTAGCCTACAACTGAATTAATTAACCTGGAGGCCATTTTGAATTGATTAGCCTAGAACTGAATTGATTAACCTGGAGGCCATTTTGAATTGATTAGCCTAGAACTGAATTGATTAACCTAGGTGCCATTTTGAATTGATTAGCCTAGAACTGAATTGATTAAACCTAGAGGCCATTTTGAATTGATTAGCCTAGAACTGAATTGATTAACCTAGACGCCATTTTGAATTGATTACTGTAGGCAACAACCTAAGTACTGAATTCATTACCCTCGTAGTACGACTGGGCTCTATTTTGATGTATTTGCATAGATGTAAGTACTTATAACTGATACAATATTAAGTTTGTTTAGAGAAAATAATGGTGGCAAAATGATGTAAAAGTTTAAGGTTATTGTAGAAGCCTAAGATAAGTTTTTTCACCAGCAAAGAAACTTGTTGACAAGTGAAAGTGCCGCTGCATTTCTTTCTCATTGATCGTATAAACAAACATAGCAATATCAACATGAATTCCACCGTAATTTGTATAATTGTGTATTATCTATTTTTTGCGATGGCTTGTATTTTTAAATCGGATTTAGGCTTAACAATTGGAACAGAATATTTTCCTTGGTACACGTAAACCGTTTCTTAAAGTTTTTGTAAAACCAGTATTTGTACCTCTTGTACTTTTAACAATTGAGGTGGTGTTTTACCCTTTCTTTTCCTGGGTCACCTTTTACCTCTAATATTTAACTATTCAGTTGGCTGTGATTTGTACACTTTTATAAACCATTCACTAGGTTTTGTACCTCTTGTACTTTTAAAAATTGAGGTGGTGTTTTACCCTATCTTTTCCTGGGTCACCTTTTACCTCTAATATTCATCTATTCAGTTGACTATGATTTTCACACTTCTATAAACCATTCACTAGATGTTTTCAAACAATTTAGAGTTGATATTGCAGGACATGATATTTCGTAAAGTTTTGTCGCTGTTAATTGATATCAAATTACTGTAGATATATTTTGGTTGAAGTTATGTTTTGTTGAAGACCTCAGTTCCCATTGTAAAGTTGTTTATCTCTAGAATGCTGAATATTGAATCTCTCGGAAATTGAATGCTGAAAACGTATGTCATTTTTTCCTTAGTAGATGATAGATTTTCTGAACTGTTTTTTTTTTTTTGACAGTACTCAATAGAAGACATAAAAAAAAAGACTATTGAGGAGTCATTAAGTTGATAAATGTTTTTAGTATTTAAAAGTATTTTTTTCGGAAATTTATATGCCGGCAGTATTATATTTGTAGGAAATAATCTATGCAGCTTACATCAATATTTACAATTAAAAGTCATTCAGATATTTAGTGTTTAAGTTAAAGGTTTAGGGAACTGGGTCTTCGCTTTGCTGGTGAAAAAACTTTCAATTGAATTGCAATCCTGCGATAGAGGCCGTTTTACCAGTTGCCAACAACACCGCACCCACAATGTTATCCCAGAAAAGGTTCAAGTTAGTCTTCCATGTCAGTTTGATAATCACTTACATTAGAGAAGTCTGAATGAAGCATCACTTTAAGCCTATTGATTACCCAGCCCATCACCACCATACACACCAATAAATGGTGGGGCAGGATCACTTAAGACTCACATTCACACTGACCCTCACCTTTTTTGGCTGACTTGGATGACAACAGAGTTCTCCCATGGAGTCTGCAGTGAGCAGAGGTTTGGCACCCATACAGACAGTCTTCAGTATCAGGGCAGTCCTCATTTAGCTGGTCAAGGCCAAATGTTTAGGCTCTGTCAGGAACAGCAGGACCTACCATTTTTGGATCTTTTCTGGCCTGTTGTGGGGTGGCTTCTCTTCTGGTGCTGGTGGGACCTCGGTGGAGGTATACAAGTTTTATTTCCATTTTTCAAAAACAATAGATACAGGAGAGTGCCCACAACTTCACAGGGTTGGTGAAGTAACAAACCAATAGAAACCTTTCAAACCAGGAAATCTAAACCTGATTCAATGGTAGGACACTCTCCTGTATCTATTGTGGCTGGAGGACTGGTATTAAACTAAAGACCTTTATGGTCAGGATAGTCTATATGCAAGGTGAGCCAGTCCTCCAGCAAAAAAATATCATGCTAAACTAAAGCTACAGTCTTGGATGGGTCTTCTCTCTTCTGTGACAACTATTTGATCTGCAAAAAGAAATAATAAAAATATATTAGCATACATACAACGCATTGAGACTTTTTCAAATAAAACAAATTATCAAAATGTCAGCCATACATCCATGAATCAAAAATGTGGATTATCACTGGATCAGAACTGTAAAAACAGCAACAACAAATCCTTGTGTTATATTTTGTTGTGACCAATTTCAAATCAACTATATGCCAGCAGTCAATCAACAAACCAATGCAGAATAGAGATATGACCTGGAGCAAGTTACAGTGAGGACACTCGAACCATGAACACTTTGAGTTTTTTGTACCTTTTTTAACTCACATCCCATGAGCCAATAGATTAGAAATAAGATTTATTATGAACACTTAGTGTTATTTGAACTCACTGCTTCATTTTAAGAGGTTTTGAAGCAGTAGAAGGTTCAGAAAATAATAACATGAAAAATGTCAAGAACAGGATCCCATTTAAATCTGTACTTTCCCATTTAAGGTGGATCACTATAGTTTTCGGAAAGCCACACATGGCCGTTTTAAACGTCGTTTTGACAAACTTTCCAATTTTCGATTGACTTGAAACTTTTACAGATTATCAGTCTTAGACTGAAATTTAAAGCAATATACTTTGTTTTTAGATTTGTATTTTAACTAAGCAGCGATATACAGGAAAAACGGAAATCAGTTGCGCTTGAATTGTAGACGAACGTGATGAGATCTCGAAAAGCGGCTACCACCACAGTAAACTACAACACTAGGCACCCAAAATATCAAAGAATTAAAGAAATCTGTATGTTTGATTTCGAGAAAATTACAGATATATTTTGTACTTTGTAGTTTTGAGTGTTAGAAGGAATCACTCAAATATGTGTGGCAATGTGACTTACAACTGACTGAACAAATAGCGCTCAAAACCCGTCAAAACCTTCCCTGTACATATATGTCTTTAGTTACTAAGTTTGAGACAATAAATCGTTCTCAGTATTGAGAAATTGTTTTTTTTTCTTAGAAATGTTAGAGCTTGACTTCAAGCGAAAACACATCACTGTTGCGCTTTTCTAGAAATATTCAAAACTGCCATTTACATTTTTCTGTAAAATTCACAAACTCTTCTCCAAAGTACTAGAAATGCTATACTGAAGTTTCATAATAATTGAGGCATTTAAACGTGGTAAAAAAACTAAACTTGGATATCTTAACGAAGTCGACCCGTTCGGATGTTCACGGCCGCTAATGATGCAAATCTGCGTTACATGCTGGAGTCACGACGCAATACACCGTGACGGTTTTGGTTGAGTTATTACTTCATAAAAGAAAGAGCCAGGGAAGGGAGGGGAGGGCTGGAGCTGAGTTGGTTTACCCTCATAGAAATAAATGGGAAAAAAGCAACGAATTAAGATGATTAATTTTGTTTTTAATGCTTCTTTCTTCTTAAGATATTTGAATTACGTGGCAATCAAAAAAACTAATCTTCAGTTAATTTGTACAATGCCTGTACTAAATCCACAAAACATATATATTTCGCTAATTTCTTCATTCCATTGTTCTTTTGTTAGTTGTGACTTTTTATTCGCAGGTATTTTGAGAGAAAAGGTAACTAATTTGCAATTCATTTCACAAATTCAACTGGCACAAAGGAATGTATCACTACATGCAGTCAGATGTAATCAAAAGAACAATGGAATGAAGCAATTAGCGAAATTTATTTTTATTGCCGGAAGTAATAACTCAACCAAAACCGTCACGGTGTATTGCTTCGTGACTCCAGAATGTAACGCAGATTTGCATCATTAGCGGCCGTGAACAGCCGAACGAGTCGGCTTCGTTAAGATATCCAAGTTTAATTTTTTTACCACGTTTAAATGCCTCATTTGAAATGAAGCTTCAGGATAACATTTCTAGTACTTTGGAGAAGAGTTTGTGAATTTTACAGAAAAATGTAAATGGCAGTTTTGAATATTTCTAGAAAAGCGCAACAGTGATGTGTTTTCGCTTGAAGTCAAGCTCTAACATCTCTAAGGAAAAATATAATTTCTCAATGAACGATTTATTGTCTCAAACTTAGTAACTAAAGACATATATGTACAGGGAAGGTGTTGACGGTTTTTGAGCGCTATTTGTTCAGTTATTGTAAGTCACATTGCCACACATTGAGTGATTCCTTCTAACACTCAAAACTACAAAGTACAAAATATATCTGTAATTTTATCTGTAATACAGATTTCTCTAACTTTTTAATATTTTGGATGCCTAGTGTTGTAGTTTACAGTGGTGGTAGCCGCTTTTCGAGATCTCATCGCGTTCGTCTACAATTTAAGCGCAACTGATTTCCGTTTTTCCTGTATATCGCTGCTATAAAAATACAAATCTAAAAACAAAGTATATTGTTTTAAATTTCAGTCTAAGACTAATAATCTGTAAAAGTTTCAGGTCAATCGAAAATTGGGAAGTTTGTCAAAACGATGTTTATAACGGCCTGGTGTGGCTTTTCAAAAACTATAGTGATCCACCTTAAATCTGTACTTATGCAAATTTTGTTGATGTGTGCTAAACACACAGATCAACCAATCAGAGAAGTTCAGAAATAAAATGAAGCAGTGAGTTCAAATACACTAAAACAGGCTCCCATTTAAATCTGTACTTTCCCATTTATGCAAATTGTGTTGTTTATTAAGAGGTTTTGAAGCAGTAGAAGGTTCAGAAAATAATAACATGAAAAATGTAAAGTGTTCACGGTTCAAGTATCCTCACTGTAATGGCTTTGTGATTGTTATATGGGATATAACAACTACAGTAAAATGGCATTACCAGAGCTGTCAACTCTCCCGGATAATCCGGGAGTCTCCAGATTTTGGACTGTTTCTCCCTGTCTCAAGATTACGGCCTAAAATCTCCCGGATAATCAATAAAATTCTCAAGATTTTGGACCATATCTCCCGGCTCCAACGATTTCGGAGGCAAATCTCCCGGATAATCGGTAAAATCGATTAATTTGATTTAAGATTATGTGTAAGGAGGTTTTTTTTTGGTTTGGAACTTTTAAGAAGACAAACAAAATGGCGGACGTTTTCATAATTATCCCGAACTCAAGATTTGAATTCCTCCAGGGTTGACAGCTCTGCATTACTATCCCATGGAAAGGCCTTTGTGGGACTTAACTTGTGAGTTAATAGTACTAGGTCTATAATAGTGAGTAGTTGATTCATGGTTGTATGGCAAAATGTCCCGAGGGGGGAGGGGGAACTCAGGTGTAAAAGTATCAAGTATGCTTGTTGGAAAATTTCAAAAACACCCCTAATAATAAAAGATACCGGAAGTCTTTTAAAAAGGACATGGCACAAAAGATTTTTTAGCCCCTTCGAGAATCACCACACAAAAACAAAACACAAACATAGCATGGAAAACAATGAGAATTTCCACTTTTGATACCCAAAAGGAAACCAAGAAATGACAAAATTTCATTTTTTAACACCCTGAAAGATACCAATTCGCTGTTTTTTATCCCTAAGAGATACCACTAGCATACACAATACTTTCTCCCCCAGAGTCCCCTCCTGGCAAGGTGTATCATTGACAATGCTCTTACCATGTTGTCACTTTCAATAGGCCTTGCAAGCTTGACCGACACCAAAGGCTTTTGGAATCAAATTGTCAAGCTGTTGAAAAGAAACAAAGAGATATCTAATAAATATTATAACTAAAATAAATTATTTAGGTACTATGTTTGGATCATTGGAGCGAAGTAATGTTTGAAGTATTGACCTCCCATCCCTACTCTCCTTAGTAGTTTCCCCCATCCCACCCCCACACAGTACAACTACCCATCCCTTCCCCACAGCAACAAAATCACTTCATTTGAGTCTATTGAGATCAAAGTAGAATAGTTTTAGATTTCCTTCTGTCAATACATACCTAATTGCCATAAATGGCATATCCATTATTAGTAACGTGTATTGTAGTCTTTGATAGACTAGCAGGAATACCATTCACTGGTCATCATCATGGTACAACTGTACTTTGGATGTGTCTTGGATAAACTGAGTTCTGCTGGCTAGAGAAAGGTTCCCTGTCCAACAGAGACTGCTGTTTAACGCTCTGTGACACTTCCCATGCCTGTTTGAGATGATTTTTCAACACCATTCTTGATCTATGTCTTGAAATCTGAAAGAAAAATTGAGGACATAAGTTTTGAAGACTCGCTATCGTAGACGGCGAAGGGGCATCAACTATAATCACAACATCAATAAGGGCAAGAAAATACGGCACAATTCGAACTGTTAACAATAATATATCTCTAATAACAGGTTTGTATTCTGATCAGAAGTTATTTAGGCATGTTTACAAACCTTTTGGTTTCAAATGCACATTTTATAACTGTATGTATTGCTACACTTGGTTGCGCTAACAGTGTTCTCGATAGAGCTACACGGTGCGTGTCAACCACCAACTAAAAACTGCCCAGAAAACACAAAATTAACTCAATTTTACCTGTTTTAGGCACGGCAAAGCATTTATAAGCCCTTTAAGGCGACCATGATGTAAATTTAAGTTGATATTCTCGTAGAAATAAAGAGAAAACAGCCCTTTTCTATAGACATTTCTTTGCATCCATGTTCGTTTTGCATGTGTCGGAAGACTGGCACTAGCTTATTTTTGGACGAAAAAGACTGGAACGAGCTAGTTAATATGCACGTTCTAGAATAACTGTAAGTATTTTATTTTCAAAACAATTTGAAAAAAGTGACAATTCATTTATATTTTGAAAATAAAAATGTTATTGGTAGCTCGTATACACTAGTGTATTTAGCTTTCATTTGCATATACTAATATATTGATCAATCGTATGTTTTGATCCGTTCATTTAATAATATTTCAGTTGCGTATTTATTAACTCAACATATGATTGTATGCGATGTAGGGGCGTTTTTTATATCTTTTTTTTATTGATTACCATCATCATCATTATTTAATTTTATTAATTATTGTTACTAATTGTTACAATAAATTTTATGATTATAAGAATTTTTTTTTATTTTCTAAAATATTACGTTTCATCATTATCATCATCATCATCAAAAAAATCAATATCATCTGTATCATCATGATAATCTTCTGGTCTTATGTGACAACCACTTCAAGGGGGATACTTTAGCCTACCCAGCATGTATTGCAAAGAGGTTTCAAAAAAGGGGAAATTCAGATTTCTGAAAATCATACAACAGTATACACCCTACACCCAAATATTGTTTAAAATAAAACTGGAGAACATTTTCAAGAGAAAAATAGTTTATTTGTTTATTGTATTATTAATTTTATTACCTTACCACCCAGTACATCGATCCTTAATTTCCTATACACTCAGATTTCACAACTGCTTGTTGTTCACTTTCGTCAATCAAAATGATATAGCCTTTGATGTTTTGACGGCAGTTGAACAACCATCAAGTTGTAATAACTGATTTTGCAGAAAATTAAGAATAACTGAAAAAACAAATGATTTATAAGTATGAATTTTCTGTTTCATTGCTGTGACAAATTAATCTGTCATAGAAGTTTTCTGTCTATCAGGCATATCAAAAACTTGAATGTGTTGTCATATTTCTACTTGAAGACCAAGTTGGACAACAGTAAGGGGCCGACCATTAAACTTTTGAGGGGTGGGGGGGGGGGGGGGGGGTGATTTGGTCTGTGCACGAATTTTTTTTTAGCCAGCTGGAATGCGCACGGAATTTATTTGATAGAAATGCAAAGATTTGAGTGGAAATTTTGGCTAAATCACCCCCCCCCCCCCTCAAAAGTTAAATGGTCGGCTCCTAATGAACAGTGGCAACATGACAATTGAATAAAACTAACTGTTAAAGTAATGCCAATGGATCTAGGAAAATGACATCAATGAAGTGTCAGTACTATAAACCAATCTCCAAAGCAGCTCCTCATATGCAAACACCTGGCATATAAACCAGAGCACCACAAGTCAGAGGTCTGATAGGCATTTGCACACTTATTAGCTGCTTTGTGAGAAAGGTCTACACTATAAAAGATGATACTGACATTTTGAATGATAATATTCTGACAAATACCCTGGATACCAGAGGTTTGAAAAGTTCAACACTGTACAGCTATCTTTTGTTCAGCAGCATGGTGAAAAGTTGAGCAAATTGAATTCAAGTGGCTGGACACTCTGACACTGGTTGCTGTGCAACTCATGTTTATACTGCCTAAGAAAGGCAGTCCAAGGTGTCCAAGGTATATGACAGAGTAAATCATCAGTAGCCTTAATATAGTTTCATCATTAGCACTCTTCACTGCATCAATATAACACTGGTGACTAATACTGTTCATTTAAGTATTTTGTATCAACCATAAAAATACTGGAATAAAATTTCATGCCTTGACAGCTGGTTTGTGGTGCATTTTATTAAACTCATTCTTCACTTGTTTCCTTAGTTCTTCACTACAATATAGATCAATAGCTGTCATAGCCATTGCTTTAGATGCTAACAAAGTCTTGACATGAGCAATGTCAGTCCCTGCAGCTGCTGTGAATCCATATGAATGATTGACAGCCATGCTATCTATGCTATACACTGGGTGGATGGACGGCATGACATGCGATATGTTTCCCATGTCTGTAGAGCCCAGGACTTTCTGCTTCTGTTCTTCCAGAGGAGGAAACTGGACACCCAGGCTTTCAGCATTGGATTGGTACAAACTGGCCATTGTAGGGTTGGACGCCATGTTGGAGTAGTAGACAGAGTCAAATGATAGATCAACTGTACAACCTTATTGATAAGAAAACAAGACATTAGTTTATGAATAGACAATGAGTCCACAATCATGGAAAGGTGGATAGTAAGTTGATGAAGATGATGACAATGATGACGATAATAATGATGACGATAACAATAATTAGAACGAAAATGCAAATGACAATGAGGATAATGATTATGTTAATAAAAATGATGATGATGATAATAATAATAATAATGATGATGATGGTTATGATAATAAATTATAGTAATGCAATGTATTTAATATGATGAGGTGCTCAAATTGCTCACATTTCACATCTGTCTCAATCTATGTTAACTTTCTCTGCCATTTAAGTAAAATATGAAAGAACTAACGTTGGAGTTTCATAAGTATTATTAATACAATATTTGTGCTTCATCTGTATGAGATATACAGTGGCTCTCCTTTGCCTCTCCACTGTATATCTCATACAGATAAGCCACTCATATTGTATATCACACTTAATCATGTTTGCTGTGTTGGCCATGTTAGCCATCTTACCTTTCTTGCACTATTAGCCAGTCACTATGTATGATATATATATTTTTACATGTTGCTAGATAACAAAAAATCTTATAAAACTTTTTCTATTCTAAAACATGATGGGTAAACTCTGGGGCTGGTTGTGCGAAGCCTGAATAGCGCTATCCACCAGATAAACCCCTATCTACCGGATAAAACCTATACAAATTATATACACTGGACAACTCTTATGCGGTGGTGCTATTCAGGTTTCGTACAACCGGAACCTGATATTTAAGTATTTATTGACTGACCTGCTGTCTTTGCTGCTCCTTCAAAACAGTCAATAAGCTTCCCCTTTAGATGGTCCATTTCATCATCGGATGGAGCTCTATAATAATACTCTAATATTGCCCTATCAGGGATAATGTTGGGTTTGACACCGCCATCTTTAAACACTCCATGTACCCTCCAATTCGGCTTCATCTGTTGCCGCAACATACTGATACTGTTGTATGCAGAAACAGCAGCATCAAGAGCATTAATGCCCTCCCAGGGAAATGCCGCAGCATGCGATGATTCTCCCTTGAAGGTAGCAACAACAGTATCCCGGGCCAAGACTAGTGGTAGAGTAGAGTCCACAGGTGTTGGATGGACCATCATGCAGTAATCAATATCTTTGAAGCATCCTTTGTCATTCATTAGCACCTTGCCCCCACCACCTTCCTCTGCTGGAGTACCCAAGATTACTACTTTACCAAGCTTGTTTCCAGTGGATTCTAGGGCTGCTCTGATTCCTGTTAGAAATACAGTAAAATGATATATGAATAATACACAATTAAAAAACTTATGAATAATTAATGAGACATTTTCAAAAGAAACCATGACCATGACGAGTGTCCTGATTTGCATAAGTTTTAACTTGTAATTTCACGGCAAAATTTCTTTTAATCTTGAAAAGTTTGGTAAACTATGAAAGAGCTAATCTACAATCACGTGCAAAATTGTTGGGACATTATCACTTTTTTATGAGTGTTTTCGATTTCGTTAAAAAAAATATACAAAATCTATCAATTTGATTTGCAAACCCCCTTCCCCCCTAAGCAATGTTGATTGGTCTTTCAAATGACAACTGTTTCACATTCCCACAATTCAACATTGAAACGGAGGAGAGGGGGGAACGGAAAAATGATGTTGAAATATTTTTCATGTTAAAACCAGATAATGTCCTAAGGTATTTTGAACATGATTGTAGATGGCTTGCGATTGTATCTGCCAATACAAACACGGCCGTGAATGTTTTGAACATTACATACATAAATGAATGAATGGATGAACAAATAAATGAATTGATTGATAAATAAATGAAAATATTAATTGGTGAACAAAAAAATAAATGCATGGAAAAAATGAAGGGATAGATGAATCAATCAATCAATGAATAGATGGGTGAATAAATGTATGGATGCATGGTTAAGTGAATGAATAATTGAATGAATGTATAAATAAATGTATGGATGAATGAGTGAGTGAATGGATTGATGAATAAATTAATGGTTGGCAGAATGGATCAGTGAATAATTAGATGGATGGATAAATAAATCAATTAATAGATTTGAATCTATTGTTGGGTACATCAATCTATAAAACTGAAGTAATCAAGGCCAGCTAACACACCATATAAAAAAGTTCAAAACTAAACGTTTTTATTAAATATAATCTATATAGATTGCCCTTTCAGTTGTTATTGAAATCTTGTAACTGTGAAATGAACGTCTGAAAATGATAAGCTATGATGAGTCTGTGCAAAATCCAATTAGTTTTCGACAACGATTGTTAAACGATAAATGATGATCATGCAAATAATTATTATATTGAGCAAGAAACAAACAAAACCGAATGTACTCTGACTTATTATTTTACAGACGTACACAAGTGATCGAGTTGCGATTCATGAAAGACACGTTGACATTTTCCAGTCGCTAAATTGTTAAGACTATTATTATTACTGCACTTACCTAATCCTGCAGCTACTCCTGATTCAGCGATCAGATTATGTCCACAGGCATGACCAACTTCTGGCAGTGCATCGTATTCAGAAATCACTCCAATACACGGACCATCGTTACCTCCACTACTCGCTCGAAATGCTGTCTCCAGTGTGCAATTCTTGGTCACCTGAAAGTTTTGAGCTTCCAGAAAATCTGTTAGCACTTGATGGGCTAGTTTCTCCTCGAATAGTAGCTCTGGTTTCTCCCATATCTTTCTGTTGATCTCTTTGAGTTGATCAGCGTGTTTATCTATAGTTTCACAGGCTATTTTCTTAAGTTGTGTGACGTCCGCCATCTTTGCTGCTTCTCCCTCAGGTGATCACGAGTTGCGCAACACAGGAATCCCACTTATTCTGTCACGCAACTTCTCGTGACAATAAACTTTAACAACTTTAATTAAGAAATGGGATTGTGGTAAAGAAAAAGGATAATTATTAAACACAGCTACAAAGAACAACTCTTTAGACTTAGACTCCCCTCCCCTCACAGCCAACTCCAAAAAAACTTCCCTCTTCCCCCCTAAAAAACAATAAAATGATCAAACAAAACAACTTTATACATTACTAATTTTTATTAAGAAAAATATTTACACCATAATATTACATCGGATGGAATTCTAGCCGCAAGAGAATTAGGAGAGGATTAACGGACAAGCAGGGAATGAGGCGAGTTGGTCTCTCCCCCCTCGCTATAATCCTCTCCTCATATTCTCTCAGCCAGAATTTTGTTTGATCGAACTTCAATTAACACGCTTCTTCTGAGTTTTCTCGTAAAAGTAGGGACTGTTTTGAGGACTACCTCTTCCCCTTCTTCTCAATTTCCGTTGAATTGCTACTGTGCATGCATTTTATCAAACTCATCCTTCACTTCACTCTTCACTGCATCAATATAACACAGGTGACTACTATACTACTGTTCATTTAAGTATTTTGTATCAACCATAAAAATACTGGAATAAAATTTCATGCCTTGACAGCTGGTTTGTGGTGCATTTTATCAAACTCATTCTTCACTTGTTTCCTTAGTTCTTCACTACAATATAGATCAATAGCTGTCATAGCCATTGCTTTAGATGCTAACAAAGTCTTGACATGAGCAATGTCAGTCCCTGCAGCTGCTGTGAATCCATATGAATGATTGACAGCCATGCTATCAATGCTATAATGAGGGTGAATGGACGGCATGACATGCGATATGTTTCCCATGTCTGTAGAGCCCAGGACTTTCTGTTTCTGTTCTTCCAGAGGAGGAAACTGGACACCCAGGCTTTCAGCATTGGTTTGGTACAAACTTGCCATTGTAGGGTGGTAAGCGCTTGTTTCCATAGCCCAGACTGCCCATGATCCGAAATAGACTGGAAACGAACTGGCAATCATCTTACGTGTTTACGTAAACGAATGTTACGTATCAGCGATCGTCTTACGTGTAAATACTAAACGAATTCAACGGGGTTAATGGAAGAACTTTCAACCTTTGTAATTTTGGATTTGTTTATTTTTTTTTAATCTCTTAAAGAAGAATTCTTATACTTGTGTGATTCCAAAGTCTAAACAGAAACAGAAGGAGAAACTGCGAAAAATATAGGGCAGTTTGAGCTATGGAAACGAGCCCCTTCGAGCTGACAAAATGTTCGTTTCCATAGCTCAAACTGACCTTTTATTTTTGATGAAACCTTGGCAATATTGAAGCTAATTCACATGTACAATGTAAGAACCGAGCTTAAAATAAATGAATTAAAACAAATATGTTCTGGTTTTTAATTAAATGTCTCGATCCCTATAGCCACGAGCCTTACCACAACCCCCTGATCCCTTCAATAACTTATGACGCAGCCCACCCTAATAAGAACCTAATTCTGGACTTTTCGCGGGCTTTTTTAAAGCTGATTGCAAAATCAAAGTCCAAAATTGTTCTTGCGAAAATGTCTTTTAAAACATCACCAGTAGCACTGTTATTTGACCACCAAGTAAAAAATAACTTTGGGTACGTTTTCGATGTGGAGGAAGTCCCCGAAATCGTTAGAGAATGGGAGTTGTACACAAATTCATCATTTACTGTTTGGTCAGCAGACAAAGACTTTGGGAATATTGGTAAGTGCATGATTCGTGGTTTAATTCCTAATTATTCATCTGTTAATTGATTGTAAAATCACAAACTATTCAGTCTACCAGACTGCAATAATTTATTCATAAATATTTAATTTTATTCATGTATTCATTCATTCATGTAGCAGGCTTTATGCATGTACAAGTAGAAATTGTTGAAAAAAAACAACAACAACAAAGGTTAAAATATTAAATATAAAATGAAAGTAAGCATACACAATAGATATAAGATGTTATTTTCTGCTTCATTGCATAATATTCCCCACCACCAAGCAACACAGCAACAAATATAGAGACTTTTATGCTTGCATGGCCAAGAGAGAAGTTTATTTATTAATTATAGTACTACGCTATCAGTAATCTAGACTGAGAAATGACATGCAAATAAATATTCTCTGCCTAGCTACCGGGTGGGTGGGAGGGAAAACAAGAAACTAGACAAGCTACTTTAATTATATTTAATTTATTTACTCATAATTTAATTTTTCATCAGTTGTAAATAGTTAATTATCTTCTTTGTAAAGCGCCTTGAGCATAGGATAAGTGCACTATAGAAATAAAGTTTATTATTATTATTATAGTCATGCCATATATGTAATTCTATCTAGATATACAACAGTGCCACAATGATAGCTATACTCACATACATTAACATACATTAATACATACAACCAGACAGACATATTTATAAAGTAACAAATGGATGAAAAATTGAAATAATTAGCTTACCACAGGGACTATTAGACCAGTATTCTGCAGCCCTTAATTTCAAAATTATAAGGTAATTTATTTTGAAAATTCATTTCTATTCAGATCCCACAGCTCATTCACACAAAGTCATGTGGTCTGACTGTAAACTAGAATATGATGGTGTACCCTACATAGTACTGGGGAATAAATTCTTAGATTGTCGAAATGGGAAAGATAGGAAAAAATTATTCAAGAAAAAAAGAATGGAAAATCAGCAGGTAATAGAAATGACAATATACCAATATTAATTGTTGTGTTAATTGTTGCTATTTTATTCACACATGAATTTTCAAATGCTTTTAGTCAGGTGTGTTAGATCATCAGTTTAAAAGAACAAAGAACATGGTGCAAGATACTAAAAAGATGGGATGTCCTGCACAGATTATTTTGAGGGAAATCATGAAATTTCCCCAGTTTAAGGTACTAAACATGCACCACAGTAAAAACCTTGTATATAAGAACCTGTTAGGCCAAAATTTCCCAAATATTAAGAAGTAATTACCCTTCAAATAAGAACCACTCTAGACTAAAATCTAAACAGATTCTTATTTTCCAAAACAGCAATTTCACTACATTACACATGTACATGCAATACAAAAAGGCAACTTAAATAGCCATGAACACTGTTAGTGTTATAATTGAAGGTTAATAGAGTACAAACACTAAAAGTGTGCAACATAATTACCACTAAATACTGCTAAATTATGTTAATTCTAGTGTTCTCTATTGTTTAATCAACACTATTTAGTGGTAAATAGTACAAAGTATTGCACACTTTTAGTTTTTGTACTCTATAGAGAGTTTGATATTATTTTGAGCCACATACATGTATCGGTCAGGGATTATGTTCTTTAACTGCGTATGTAAAAAAAATGCATAAATGATTAAATATAGTGGCGGCCAGTGTCACCAAGGACAAAAATTAAGAACCTATAATTATAAGAACCTAAGTAGCCTTTATGCACAGTAAGTAACATTTTTATAAGAACCTATGGAGGCTAACTTGAAAAAACTTAGGTTCTTATACACAGGTTTTTACTGTATATCATCTATATATTTCTTTATTGTTTTGATAATTGATTTTTTTTTTCATTCTGGCAATGTTGTAAAGATAAGCAAGGACTCCCAAAAAAGGAGAAGAACAGCCTCTGAGAAACTGAGGGCATATCTGGATAAGGAAAAAGGAGTTCAAGGAGAGCGACGTATCTACATTGAACTTCCTGGAGAGCAAGAACATAAATATCACATCACTGGGGAGGTATTAGTTATTCTACCATTAACGTTGGCAGCTTCATTTATTGTAGTGAACTTCAACAGTGCAGTACCATCATTACATACATGTATGTGTATTTAACAATTTTTTTGACAAAGTCGAGTAGATCCACAACAATTTAGACGATTCGATGACACCAACTGTGGTAAATAAGGGGACATATCATGCGAAACCATCGTAAATTTGTTGTTTACCACATTAAAAATGAGCAAATAGCAACTGTGGTATTGTACTCTTATTCACCACAGCTCACGACCAATCAGAAAGCGGGAAAATTATCAAATGCGGTAAAAATTACAATAGCATGATTGTTACATTATAGTCTATTTGACTGTGATACAATTATGAAATTTCTATATAATTATTATCCTGTGCTTACAGGCTGGAGGAATTCATCATGCTGTTGATCAAAGAGTTGTTGGAAAGATCCATGATCTTGTTGCAAAAGGGGTATTAGGAGTGCAAGAAATGAGAAGGCATCTAAAAGAATTTGTAAATAATGAGTTGTTTTTAGGAAGAGACATTCCACCCTCCACCAGTAGACGTTACTTCCCGACCAAGAAGGATCTACAGAATCACATGTATCGTGCAGTGGTCAAAAACAGATTTTCCAGTTGTGACCAAACAAATGTAGCCAGTAAAATCAAAGTGTGGCAAGAGAAATATCCACAAGATAAGTTCTTATTCCGACCATATAAAGATATTAATGAGAATAATGAAAGCTATGAGGAAGGCAACAATGATGAGGATGAAGAAGTAGAGATAAAGGTCACCGTGCCTCTCAGTAAACAGAAGCTGCTTTTTCTCCATCAAACCCCTTGGCAACAAAGGTTACTGGCCAGGTATGGGAATAACATATGCCTTCTTGATGCCACTTACAAGACCACCAGATACTCGTTGCCTCTCTTCTTTCTTGCTGTGAAAACCAATGTTGATTATCAGGTTGTAGGCTCTTTCATTGTGCAAGATGAGTCCACAGACTCAATTAAGGAGGCGATTGGTGTTCTGAAGCAATGGAATCCATCATGGAACCCGCCATATTTTATGACTGACTTTGCTGAAGAAGAAATTAATGCAATTGAAGAAAACTTTCCAGGTATTAACAATAATAACAATTATTATACATTGTACTCACTATCCAGAATCTGATTAAGAGCCTGCAGATTATTTTTACAATCAACCAGCCTACAGATTAGTGAAACATTATTTAAAAAAAATTTACTAGCCAATTATTTTCGCTAATCTGTAGTTATGTTGCGCCTGCAATGCATACTTTGCCAAAAATATCACTTTATTGCCCACTTTCGTTGTTTCCTTGATAAAAAGAAATTGCATTCAACGTGAAAGAACTTTTGATGCTTCATTCAATAAAACAATTATTGAATTCAGTTTTGTGATATCAGAATAATCAAGGTCTTGTACAGTAATCAGCCTCGTCCTCCGGCATGGCCTGATTACACTTACCTCAACTATTCTGGATATTACAAAAACATCATCCGATAAGTGTTTTATTATACATGATGATTCATAATACTTAATGGAAAACACCTTTTATAGATTGCATTGTTTACCTGTGCGATTTCCATCGCGAACAAGCATGGGAGAGATGGGTTTCCAAAAAAGATCACCAAGTTTCCCAACAAAAGGAGGAAGTTCTCGCCAGGCTTCGACGAGTAGCCCGTGCAACAACAAAGACTTTGTATGACAAAGCTGTCTCCGACCTAAAAACATCAGATGTATGGTTAATGAACACAAAGTTACAAAAGTGGTTTGGAAGTACATGGTTACCATGCAGTAAGGTACTGATGCAAATCAGTCTAATATAACCCTAACAGCAGTATTATGATTTCATTAATTATGATTTCATTAATTATGATTTCATTAATTATTATGATTTCATTAATTAGGATTTCATTAATTAGGATTTCATTAATTAGGATTTCATTAAATATTATAGTCATTTTTGTTTATGATTCAATTCATACTACAATCATGTCATGTTACTTTGTATTTTCCTGTCTCTCCCACATAGTAATTAATGTATTCAAATTGGTTCATTGTATTGCAGAGATGGGCATGGTCATTCAGAAATGAAGGCTTTAATGTAATGATAAACACCAACAATGGCTTAGAAAGACAGAACAAGCTTTTTAAATACAGTTATCTGCAGAAACACAAACACACTAGCCTAAGTGGAATGCTGACCATTCTAATTGAAGAATTTCTTCCAGAGAACTATAATAGGTAACTATATAAGAAAAAAAATTGTCAGTGAGAATTAATGTTCAACTTTTCATCATTTCTATTCATTTCTTTATCATTTCTTCGCTTGCTCCATAAACCTTTTATCGTTTAATGCTCCAGATCCATAACTGAAATCTACATGTAATATTGCTTTTCTGTTTAATATAATTATGAAGAATTGCATTTGTACCTAAAACAATGCAACCAACCAAAATACCCAAATGACAACAATATTCATCTATTCTATACTAGATATGTGGAAAAGAATGTGAAAAGCAGCTCCATGTATCGATGCTATCACAAAGACATCCCTGGTTTCCTAATCAATAAACCAAGACATCTGGTGGGACATTGTATGGAGAGATGGTATAGTGCTAATACCATTTCCTTGAATAGCATCACCAAAACTAAAGAAGGCAGCTTTCAAGTCAAAAGCCAATCAGACAATGGCACATATAATGTAACATTTGGGGATTCTGCCACAATGCCAAAATGTGAATGTGCTGACTGGAAGCAAAACTACCTTCCATGTAAGCACTTTTTGTCTATCTTCCAACACTTTCCAGGCTATAACTATGACAAGCTGTCAATTAACTACCGTGAATCCACATTACTGAATCTTGATGAACATCTACTACAGAATGTTTCTTCACAGAAACAATCAGAGGAAATACACGAACATGCACCCTCATCACCTACAGCAGCCATTCCTCACACTGATACAGAAAGCAATTCAGAGAATAATAATCCAAATCCTCCTTTACCCCTCCCTACTAAAAATCCCCAGCCAAGAAGTGAAGCAGCAAAATGCAGAGAGGTTCTAAAAAAAATTCAGAATCTAACTTTTCTTGTGGAAGACATTACAGGCCTTACAACTGTTAAAGACCAACTGTTAGTAACTTACAAATACATCTTACAGTACGTACCAGAAGAAGATGGCATTCAGCTTGAAATTAGTAACACTAAAAAAATAAGAGAGAAACCAGTCAAACCAGTCAAACCAGTTATTACACAAAACAATACCAAGTGCAAAGCACTCCCTCTTCACAAGGCAAAAAAAAACAAGTACAATGGAAGAGTTGGGGAGGTGGCAGGAGTGATGAAAAAGTGCCTTGCAGTGTCAACCCCTATAGAAACTCTTATAGCAAATATGCAGACAGCCCAAACAGCCTTTGAAAATGATAATGTATCATCACAAGAAATACCAGTAAATCCAGAAAACCAATCACCTTCTTCTAGCCCTAAAGAAATACCAGTATATCCAGATAATCAATCACCTCCATCTAGCCCTAAAGAAATACCAGTAAATCCAGAAAACCAATCAACTTCACCTAGCCCTAAAGAAATACCAGTATATCCAGATAACCAATCACCTATGTCTAGCCCTAAAGAATTGCCAGTATATCCAGATAACCAATCACCTTCTTCTAGCCCTCCAGAAATACTGATAATTCCAGATAGCCAATCACCTCCATCTAGCCCTAAAGAAAAACCAGTAAATCCAGAAAACCAATCACCTTCATCTAGCTGTCAAGAAATAAATCCAGATAACCAATCACTCAAACCTGTTAAAAAAATAACAATATCTGATCATGAAAATAAATTGATTGCTGGCAATCATATGCTAACAGACGAAACAATGTATATTGTCCAAAATCTTTTACATAAGCAGAATCCAGGCATTCAAGGCCTGCAAGATACTGTCCTGGGACAAGCTGGAATGTTTTCAGTTTGTTCTGGAGAATTCATCCAAATCCTTCATACAGGAGCCACCCATTGGATTTGTGTTTCCAACATTGGGTGTGACACAAATGTTGTCAACTTGTTTGACAGTCTCAATAAAGGGACTGTCAACTCATTTGTGGTAAAGCAATTGGCAACTATTACAAATTGTACATCACTGAAGGTATCCATCCAACCTGTACAGCAACAAACAAACCGTGTGGACTGTGGTCCTTTTTCTATAGCATATGCCACAAGTCTTTCATATGGACACGATCCAACATTAACAACATATGATATACCACAGCTCCGACCACACCTTCTCTCCTGCATAAAAAAAGGATACCTTACAATGTTCCCCGTGATAAACGCTCCACATAAAAGATGCAGATCAAAAGGTATTATTGTGAAGAGTTAAAAAAAGGAGAATGTAAAAGAGTAAAAAAAAATGACAAGTCAGGTCAAGGTCGATCTATTGGTGATTAATTTGCTACTGCATGAAAACATTATATAGTCATAACTGTACATATACATGGTTGTTTACGTGACTAATAACTGGCTAGTAGCATTGAGTTGGTTAGGAGGAATATGGCAATTAAGCAGGGTGGAAAACAAGACCGGCCGAAGAGATGATAAGCTCATCTTGTGCCAAAAGCCAACATGCAAAAAGACCATTTAGGGTGTATAGACAGACAACATACACCCCGTCAGTGTTACAACATCTAACATTACATGTGAAGTGAGGTCATGTGCTTCTGTTACAGTTGTTATGTTCTACTCAGAACAGACCTGTCTTGTGATTAAACTTATGTACTCATATACATGCTTGTAGTAGTATTTTTGATAGTAATATTTGACATATATTGAAACATGCAGGCAGATTTGCTGTTTTTAAACTGACTAATTGTGTCAATATTAATGTTGAGTATAAGTATAAACATTGGACCACTTTATACAGCAAAGCTGCTGGCTTAACTAGATGAAGTGTATACACCTAGCTCAATAATGTATAATACATTTAATATAATATTTAACATAATTATATGTAAGCTTAATAATGCAAATATTAGGTGATTTTTATGACCATGGGAATGGATCAAAACAGAAGCGATCGATTATATAATTTTTCGTTATTTAAGTTATCGTAACACAAACTTGCATTACAATGTTTTTCCTTACCTTTATTGTAAAGTATTGCCAAGGTTTCATCAAAAATGAAAGGTCAGTTTGAGCTATGGAAACGAACATTTTGTCAGCTCGAAGGGGCTCGTTTCCATAGCTCAAACTGCCCTATATTTTTCGCAGTTTCTCCTTCTGTTTCTGTTTAGACTTTGGAATCACACAAGTATAAGAATTCTTCTTTAAGAGATTAAAAAAAAATAAACAAATCCAAAATTACAAAGGTTGAAAGTTCTTCCATTAACCCCGTTGAATTCGTTTAGTATTTACACGTAAGACGATCGCTGATACGTAACATTCGTTTACGTAAACACGTAAGATGATTGCCAGTTCGTTTCCAGTCTATTTCGGATCATGGGCAGTCTGGGCTATGGAAACAAGCGCTTACCTTGTAGGGTTGGACGCCATGTTGGAGTAGTAGACGGAGTTATATGATAGATCAACTGTACAACCTAATTGATAAGAAAACAAGACATAAGTTTATGAATAGACAATGAGTCCACAATCATGGAAAGGTGGATAGTAAGTTGATGAAGATGATGACAATGATTATGTTGATATTGATGATGATTATGATGAGGATAATAATGATAACAATAATTAGAACGAAAATGGTAATGACAATTAATGACAAATTATGAGGATAATGATTATGTTGATCAAAATGATGATGATGATAATAATAATTATGATGATGATGATAATGATGAATTATAGTAATGCAATGTATGTAACATGATGAAGTGCAAAAATAGCACATTTTACATCTGTCTCAATCTACTTTAACTTTCTCTGCCATTTTAGTAAAATTATATGAAAGAATTAAGGTATCAGGACTGGTTATGGACAACTCTCTGCTCAAATTTTGTTTCTTCTTCTATAAGTTAGATTGTGATATTATCTAAAATATTCTTTTCAAAAAAATGCTGTTTTTACTTTCCAATTTCGCTAAATTGCTGATAATAAAATTTGTGAACAAAATTTGACCGGAACTATCATGTCAACAGCTAATTAGCCATCTGTCATTGAAAGCTGGTTGCCAGGCAACAATATAAGCCCCATGTGATTTCATACTTAGGGTATTTACTCACAAAATCAAAAATCTTACTCAAAAATCTTCTACACAACGCGAAAATCGAAAAACTTTTAATAATCTCTGTCATATTCATGGTGTAGATTCTCGTATAGTTCATTAAGATTCTTTAATGGCTTCTCGAAAGCAAAGATTGTCTTCTTTGTTATTGCCAAAACCAAAGAAACCGTTCCTGCTCGAACGACGAAAATCTCTCGCAGAAAGCGATCAAGGCTCTTATTATGCTCAGGAAACACAAAGGTCAGAGGAACCTACACAAAGTGCTGCACATTGTAGTTAAGTGCTTTCTTCGAGGTTTTCTACAAACACTTCGCCATCAAATCTAGAAGTTAGAATGTCAAATCTTCAGTATTCACTCGGAAGTAAGCGATAAAAGTAGCATTGTTATCTGTGCGTTGTTACAAAGGTATTGACATTAAAATACGATCATAATTACCCCAATCCCCTCATTTGTTTAATAACAATTTCTCTAGGTCGCTGTGGCGGCTCTGCATGTTGTGTGTTTGCGTCGGCCACAGCTTCGGCATTCACATGCAAACGCTTTCCTCTAGGCAAAGTTTGTTTACTAATATTATAGGCGAAATGCATCAGGGATCATAAAGTCATCAACGACATTGACTAGCAAAGCCCGGTTTCAATACACCACAGAACGAGTGACTGGAATAGCATCCTATTACACTAATAATAGCCTACGGTATATGATACAGACCAGGCAAGATGACAACTCATTGACAGATGAGGTGTCTGTGTAAACACTCAGCGGCTCCGTGGCCCGAAACTTATAAACGCGTAATTCTTATAATTAGCCTCAAATTTTCATTTTTAAACAACTATCATTCGCTAAAATTTTAACAGATTGCAACTAAACTTCGCCATTTTGTAGAACGATGTTTCAAGCGTGAGACGGTGTCTGCGATTTTCTATTTTGTTAAAAAGATATCACTTCATTAATAGGAAAATACATTAAAATATCGATTATCGATGTTTGAGATCTCGTAGCAATTGATCTAAGATAGATATCAAAAATCCCAGGCACCGTTTTGGAGATTAACTTCTCTTACGTGCAAAGACATGTTTGTTATTGACGTGATGGTAATTTTTAAAGGGCTGTGATTTTTCAAACAGAGGACACTCAAATCGCACTAAACTCTACATATCTTTTTCGCAATTTAAGTTATGGACAATTCGAAAATGTTTCCTAAAACTACATTTATTTACCTATCAGATAATATATACTTTTATAACAAAATATTGTAAAGCTTGAGCACAATTTGAGGTCGCGCACATAGGGGTCCATAACCAGTCCTGATACCTTAACGTTAGAGTTTCATAAGTATTACACAACATTTGCATTCCGTCTGCATTAGATATGCAGTGGCTCTCCTTTGCCTCTCCACTTTATATCCATACAGATCAGCCACTAATATTGTATATCACACTTAGTTATGTTTGCCATTTTGGCCATGTAAGCCATCTTACCTTTCTTGTATTATTAGCCAGTCACAATGTATTTTATATATATTTTAACATGTTGCTATAGCTAACAAAAAAATCTTACAAACGTTTTTCTATCCTAAGACATGATAGGTAAACTCTGAGGCTGGTTGTACAAAGCCTGAATAGCACTACCACTGGATAAACCCCTATCTACCCGATAAAACCTATTCAAATTAAAAACACTGGATAACTCTTATCCGGTGGATAGTACTATTCAGGTTTCGTACAACCTGACCCTGACATTTAAGTATTTATTGACTGACCTGCTGTCTTTGCTGCTCCTTCAAAACAGCAAATAACCTTCCCCTTTAGATGGTCCATTTCATCATCGGATGGAGCTCTATAACAATACTCTAATATTGCCTTATCAGGGATGATGTTGGGTTTGACACCTCCATCTTTAAACACTCCATGTACCCTCCATGTCGGCTTCATCTGTTGCCGCAACATACTGATACTGTTGTATGCAGAAACAGCAGCATCAAGAGCATTAATGCCCTCCCAGGGAAATGCCGCAGCATGCGATGATTCTCCCTTGAAGGTAGCAACAACAGTATCCCGGGCCAAGACTAGTGGTACGGTAGAGTCCACAGGTGTTGGATGGACCATCATGCAGTAATCAATATCTTTGAAGCATCCTTTGTCATTCATTAGCACCTTGCCCCCACCACCTTCCTGTGCTGGAGTACCCAAGATTACTACTTTACCAAGCTTGTTTCCAGTGGATTCTAGGGCTGCTCTGATTCCTGTTAGAAATACAGTAAAATGATATATGAATAATACACTAATACATAAATGAATGAATGGATGAACAAATGAATGAATGGATTGATAAATAAATGAAAATTTTAATTGGTGAACAAAAAAATGAATGCATGGAAAAAATGAAGGGATGGATGAATGAATCAATGAATGAATAGATGGGTGAATAAATGTATGGATGCATGGTTAAGTGAATGAATAATTGAATGAATGTATAAATAAATGTATGGATGAATGAGTGAGTGAATGGATTGATGAATAAATTAATGGTTGGCAGAATGGATCAGTGAATAATTAGATGGATGGATGGATAAATTAATAGATTTGAATCTATTGTTGGGTAAATCATTGAATCTATAAAACTGAAGTAATCAAGGCCAGCTAACACACCATATAAAAAAGTTCAAAACTAAACGTTTTTATTAAATATGATCTTATATATATTGATTGCCCTTTCAGTTGTTACTGAAATCTTAAACTGTGAAATGAACGTCTGAAAATGATAATTAAGCTTTGATGAGTGCAAAATCCAATTAGTTTTCGACAACGATTGTTAAACGATAAATGATGATCATGCAAATAATTATTATATTATGCAAGATACAAACAAAACCGAATGTACTCTTATTATTTTACAGACGTACACAAGTGATCGAGTTGCGATTGATGAAATACACGTTGACATTTTCCAGTTGCTTTGTTAAAACTAATATTATTACTGCACTTACCTAATCCTGCAGCTACTCCTGATTCAGCGATCAGATTATGTCCACAGGCATGACCAACTTCTGGCAGTGCATCGTATTCAGAAATCACTCCAATACACGGACCATCGTCGCCTCCACTACTCGCTCGAAATGCTGTCTCCAGTGTGCAATTCTTGGTCACCTGAAAGTTTTGAGCTTCCAGAAAATCTGTTAGCACTTGATGGGCTAGTTTCTCCTCGAATAGTAGCTCTGGTTTCTCCCATATCTTTCTGTTGATCTCTTTGAGTTGATCAGCGTGTTTATCTATAGTTTCACAGGCTATTTTCTTAAGTTGTGTGACGTCCGCCATCTTTCCTTCCTTCTCAGGTGATCACAACGTAACACAGGAACCCCACTTGTTCTGTCACGCAACTTCTTGTGACAATAAACATTAACAAATTTAAATAAGAAATGGGATTGTGGTAAAGAAAAAGGATCATTATTAAACACAGCTACAAAGAACAACTCTTTAGACAGTTATACTCCCCACACAACCCACTCCAAAAAAAACCCTCTCCCCCCCTAAAAAAAACAACAACAATAAAATGATCAAACAAAACAACTTAATTTATACATTACTAATTTTTATTAAGAAAAATATTTTGGGAATATATTTAAAACTATAATAATAGATAATAATATTCAAAATTCTTAATGCTTATTTTGTTACATAAAATGTATATAACAATGAAATATATGATGATGATAAATAGTGGTGATGATTATATTAAATATGATGATAATGTTGATTATATTACTTTGAAAATAACAAGTGATAGATACTTCACACTTCCATACTTCTCATAGGATGAAGAAGAGGTCATCCCTGATCTGTGATTCACCTGTGATCCGTTATAAGTACCCCCTCTTCCCAAGACTGCCAAATAGTCCCTACTTTTACGTGTAAACCCCGGGGAAACCAGTTGAAGTTCAATCAGACGAAATTCTAGCTGCGAGAGGATTAGGAGATGACTAACCGACGAGCAGGGAGTGAGGCGAGTGCATCTCTCCCCACTCGCTATAATCCTCTCCTCATTCTCTCTCAACCAGAATTTTGTTTGATCGAACTTAAACTCGCTTCCTCTGGGTTTTCGCATAAAAGTAGGGACTGTTTTGAAGTCTACCTCTTACCCCTCTTCTCAATTTCCGTTGAATTGCTACTGTGCATGCATTTTATCAAACTCATCCTTCACTTCACTCTTCACTGCATCAATATAACACTGGTGACTACTATACTACTGTTCATTTAAGTATTTTGTATCAACCATAAAAATACTGGAATAAAATTTCATGCCTTGACAGCTGGTTTGTGGTGCATTTTATTAAACTCATCCTTCACTTGTTTCCTTAGTTCTTCACTACAATATAGATCAATAGCTGTCATAGCCATTGCTTTAGATGCTAACAAAGTCTTGACATGAGCAATGTCAGTCCCTGCAGCTGCAGTGAATTCATATGAATGATTGACAGCCATGCTATCTATGCTATAAAGAGGGTGAATGGACGGCATGACATGTGATATGTTTCCCATGTCTGTAGAGCCCAAGACTTTCTGCTTCTGTTCTTCCAGAGGAGGAAACTGGACACCCAGGCTTTCGGCATTGGTTTGGTACAAACTGGCCATTGTAGGGTTGGATGCCATGTTTGAGTAGTAGATGGAGTCAAATGATAGATCAACTGTACAACCTTATTGATAAGAAAACAAGACATTAGTTTATGAATAGACAATGAGTCCACAACCCACAATCAGGGGAAGGTGGATAATAAGTTGATGACAATGATTATGTTAATAATGATGATGGTAATGAAACTCAAGACATTGTTATATAATTCCTAGGTTTTGCGCTATAATTACTATTCCTTTCTTTATATTCCATATTGATAATTGAATCATTATCAATGATGATTATGATGAGGGTAATAATGATGATGATGATGACAATTATAAGAATGAAAATGGTGATGATAATGAGGATAATGATTTGATTATTAATTTAATTTTGATTATTAATTTAATTTTATTAATTATTTAATTAATTTAAATATTAATTATAATGATGGTAGTGCAGGCGGTGTCAGACACTTTCCACGTATACCAGAACATCCAATGAGAAGGCTCGATTTTTGCAAACTAAATTTTCCAAGTGTGTCATTTATTTTGCTCATTAAAACTTTACTTTGGACATCTATACAAAACTGTTCTATGCAAATGTGAAGGTGGATACATGAATTTTGCCTGGATAGATTCTTAAGTGCATATAAAGTTCACAAATTTCATGAATATTGCTGGCGCCATATCAAAGGCCGTGACACACCATGCATCACAAGTCATACCCAAACATAATTTGATTACTGCGTACCTTGAAGTATTCTAAATTTATATTTGCCTGTGTAAATTAAACATACTTTTCTCATTATATATGAGTTTTTAACTGTACAGTCAGGGGCGGATCCAGGATTTTTTTCAGGGGGGGGGGGGTACACCATTAGGAATGATGTAATATATAAATAACTAGCCTGCGTAGCAGTCCCTCCGTCCGAGGGGGCTTGGGGAGAGAAGAGAAGGAGGGCCTGCAGACAAGACCTGGTTTTTTGATTATTCTGTGGCCATCCAGTGGCCGCAGAATTTTCATTGGTTGATACCATGCATGTCAATCATCAGTCATCAGGTTAAAAATAGAAATTCTGTGGGAATATTCGTCTTCACAGACGTTATTGATAACAGAATGAAATCAAATTATATGTTTTAAAAGTTATTTCATGTTGAATTATAAATGCAATCTGTTCAATTATACATTTAATTGTATATATCATAGCTTGATCGATCCACTGGTAGGAATTTTTTTTCATAGACATGAAAGATTAGAAAGGATTTTGATGAGAATATAGCGAGCCAGTTGAAGCAAGTTGAAGTAAAATCACAGTCGTTATTTACGGGTCAATGATTACACATTTCAAGTCAAGAATTATTATTACAGATCAAAAACTGCGCTACTCTGTGGATCCAACAACCCTATAGATTTTCCAGAAGGCCTGGTTATGTGTACAGGGAATATTGTGTCGAAAATATTGAAGAAGACCTTAACAGCGCGATGCGCAAAAGTGTGACCACTAATATATTTGCATACTTCTATGCACAGACTTAATGCTGCGAAACAAGTTTTTACACGCCTTATTCGGTAAAATTAGACAACTTCACATCAAATGTGTGTGTTTAAAGTACATTAAATGTGGTCATACTTTTGCGAGTCGCGCTGTGATATCCATTGAATCACATAGATGTTTACACTTTGAAATCCAGATATGCTAATGATCAAGTAAAATTTTTATTTGGTACCGTTGTGCTTTGCGGGGTGTGTCCAACACCTCCTGATGGTAGTGATAAATTATAGTATACTCTGATATTTAAGTATTTATTGACTAACCTGCTGTCTTTGCTGCTCCTTCAAAACAGCCAATAAGCTTTCCCTTTAGATGGTCCATTTCATCATCGGATAGAGCTCTATAAGTATACTCTAATATTGCCCTATCAGGGATGATGTTAGGTTTGACACCTCCATCTTTAAACACTCCATGTACCCTCCATGTCGGCTTCATCTGTTGCCGTAACATACTGATACTGTTGTATGCAGAAACAGCAGCATCAAGAGCATTAATGCCCTCCCAGGGAAATGCCGCAGCATGCGATGATTCTCCCTTGAAGGTTGCAACCACAGTTTGTTCAGCGAACACTATTGGAAGAGTGGAGTCATAGGGTGTTGGATGGACCATCATGCAGTAATCAATATCTTTGAAGCATCCTTTGTCATTCATTAGCACCTTGCCCCCACCCTCTTCCTCTGCTGGAGTACCCAAGATTACTACTTTACCAAGCTTGTTTCCAGTGGATTCTAGGGCTGCTTTGATTCCTGTTTGAAACACAGTAAAATAATATATGAATTATACACTCTAATAATACATAAATGAATGAATGGGTGGGTGAAATGAATGCATGAACAAATGAATGAATGGATTGTTAAATAAATGAAAATATTGATTGGTGAACAAAAAAAATGAATGTATTGATAAATGAAGGGGTGGATGGATGAATGAATGAATGAATGGATTGATGAGTAAAAAAAATAAAATGATGAATAAGTGGATCAGATAAATTAATGGATGGATAAATAGATTTGAATCTATTGTTGGGTACATCAATGTAAAAAACTGGAGTAAGAAAAGTCAGCTAACACACCATATAAATAAAGGTCACATGAAAAGTTTAGAATATGATCATGGATAATATAATAACTATGATATGATCTATATAAATTGCCTTTGTTTAATACTGAAATCTTGCTATTGTGAAATTGTTAGTAATATTTCTTCTGATATTTACTGCCAAATATCAAGCTATGGCTGGTGTTGTGCCATGCATCATGACAGCCGGAAGTGACTTCAAAAGGCTGGATCAAGGGGGCAGAAGGGCAATCGATGTCAATTTGTGTCAGGCTCTCCCGTTCTCCCTCTCCGAGAACTTGACACACAGGCTATGCATGGCTATGCCATGGCTATGCCATGCATCATGACAGCTGGAAGTGACTTCAAAAGGCTGGATTGAGGGGGCAGAAGGGCAATCTATATTGATTTGTGTCAGGCTCTCCCTTTCTCCCTCTCCGAGAACTTCACACACAGGCTACTGTGAAATGAACAGGGGGAGGGAGGGGGTTGGTGGGTTTGGGGCTGACATTTAAGGGGAGGGTCATAAGAGCTGGTAAGTTCAGGGAGGGGCAAAGATTTTTTTGGCTTTGGTTTGGGGATGGACAAGAATTTTTGGGATGATGTTTTAGAAATTTTACCGGCCCCTCCCCATAGGAAAATAAATGGTCCCTGATGAGGCTGTGGAAAATGCAATTAGCTTTTGACAACAGTTATTATATTGAGCAATGTACAAACAAAACCGAATGCACTCTTGTTAGGTTGCGTTCATTTTGTATGCTACAGGGGAGGAGGGGGGCAGAGGATTTGTTTTTATCCAGCTCATTTAAAAAAAAATATATAATTACTCGGCTTCCCTAAGGGGGCCTGAATCTAAGTTTACCTTTTTGCCTATCTATCTATGTATCTATGTATGTATCATGTCGCGTTTTGGAAGGCACAGGCAGCCCAAAAAGACAAAAGGTGGGGAAAACTTGGTAGCTCATCTTTTCGATTGTTTTGATCGCTCGCTCTGACTCCGAAAGTTAATCTATTTTTTGAACATTTAGGCTTTTTAACCATCACATTAAATCATTATTTCAACAATGAAAGCTATTGGAAGTTTATAGTATTTTTTTTGGACGGCATACACTGGCATGATCTGGTCAAATTGTTATGGTCAAATTAGCCGCTTTGATTGTGTTCGCATCGTTGCCAACTTTATCATATTTTGTTATCTTAACCAATGGAAAGACAAATCTGATAAATAGATCAAAAATTCAACAATTTCAATTTGGTCAAAAATTGGACATTTTGGCTGTAGGCAGGGTCAGAGAAAAATGTCAATTTTGGCCATTTTTTAACTTTTTTCAAAAAAACCCCAAAACTACCCGAGTGATGTCTATATGTTATCTGATCAATCCTGCAATGATTACCAATCAAAATAGATGAAAAATTCAACAATTTCAATTTGGTGAAAAAATTGAAATTTTCGATGCTAGCGGGTAGGCGAAAAATTCTCAATTTTGCTCAATTTTCAATATTTTTCAAAACATCCCTAAAACTATCTGATTGATGTCTATATGTTATCTGATCAATCCTAGAATGATTACCAATCAAAATAGATGAAAAATTCAACAATTTCAATTTGGTGAAAAAATTGAAATTTTCGATGCTCAATTTTCAATATTTTTCAAAACATCCCTAAAACTATCTGATTGATGTCTATATGTTATCTGATCAATCCTAGAATGATTACCAATCAAAATAGATGAAAAATTCAACAATTTCAATTT
The DNA here is from genome assembly GCA_949775045.1 of Metridium senile. Classification (NCBI taxonomy): domain Eukaryota; kingdom Metazoa; phylum Cnidaria; class Anthozoa; order Actiniaria; family Metridiidae; genus Metridium; species Metridium senile. The sequence continues at coordinate 7,406,149 of OX459100.1, forward strand.
GGTGAAAAAATTGAAATTTTCGATGCTAGGGGGTAGAGGAAAAATTCTTAATTTTGCTCAATTTTCAATATTTTTCAAAACATCCCTAAAACTATCTGATTGATGTCTATATGTTATCTGATCAATCCTAGAATGATTACCAATCAAAATAGATGAAAAATTCAACAATTTCAATTTGGTGAAAAAATTGAAATTTTCGATGCTCAATTTTCAATATTTTTCAAAACATCCCTAAAACTATCTGATTGATGTCTATATGTTATCTGATCAATCCTAGAATGATTACCAATCAAAATAGATGAAAAATTCAACAATTTCAATTTGGTGAAAAAATTGAAATTTTCGATGCTAGGGGGTAGAGGAAAAATTCTTAATTTTGCTCAATTTTCAATATTTTTCAAAACATCCCTAAAACTATCTGATTGATGTCTATATGTTATCTGATCAATCCTAGAATGATTACCAATCAAAATAGATGAAAAATTCAACAATTTCAATTTGGTGAAAAAATTGAAATTTTCGATGCTAGCGGGTAGGCGAAAAATTCTCAATTTTCAATATTTTTCTAAACATCCCTAAAACTATCTGATTGATGTCTATATGTTATCTGATCAATCCTAGAATGATTACCAATCAAAATAGATGAAAAATTCAACAATTTCAATTTGGTGAAAAAATTGAAATTTTCGATGCTAGCGGGTAGGCGAAAAATTCTCAATTTTCAATATTTTTCTAAACATCCCTAAAACTATCTGATTGATGTCTATATGTTATCTGATCAATCCTAGAATGATTACCAATCAAAATAGATGAAAAATTCAACAATTTCAATTTGGTGAAAAAATTGAAATTTTCGATGCTAGGGGGTAGAGGAAAAATTCTCAATTTTGCTCAATTTTCAATATTTTTCAAAACATGCCTAAAACTATCTGATTGATGTCTATATGTTATCTGATCAATCCTAGAATGATTACCAATCAAAATAGATGAAAAATTCAACAATTTCAATTTGGTGAAAAAATTGAAATTTTCGATGCTAGCGGGTAGGCGAAAAATTCTCAATTTTCAATATTTTTCAAAACATGCCTAAAACTATCTGATTGATGTCTATATGTTATCTGATCAATCCTAGAATGATTACCAATCAAAATAGATGAAAAATTCAACAATTTCAATTTGGTGAAAAAATTGAAATTTTCGATGCTAGCGGGTAGGCGAAAAATTCTCAATTTTCAATATTTTTCTAAACATCCCTAAAACTATCTGATTGATGTCTATATGTTATCTGATCAATCCTAGAATGATTACCAATCAAAATAGATGAAAAATTCAACAATTTCAATTTGGTGAAAAAATTGAAATTTTCGATGCTAGCGGGTAGGCGAAAAATTCTCAATTTTCAATATTTTTCTAAACATCCCTAAAACTATCTGATTGATGTCTATATGTTATCTGATCAATCCTAGAATGATTACCAATCAAAATAGATGAAAAATTCAACAATTTCAATTTGGTGAAAAAATTGAAATTTTCGATGCTAGCGGGTAGGCGAAAAATTCTCAATTTTCAATATTTTTCAAAACATGCCTAAAACTATCTGATTGATGTCTATATGTTATCTGATCAATCCTAGAATGATTACCAATCAAAATAGATGAAAAATTCAACAATTTCAATTTGGTGAAAAAATTGAAATTTTCGATGCTAGCGGGTAGGCGAAAAATTCTCAATTTTCAATATTTTTCTAAACATCCCTAAAACTATCTGATTGATGTCTATATGTTATCTGATCAATCCTAGAATGATTACCAATCAAAATAGATGAAAAATTCAACAATTTCAATTTGGTGAAAAAATTGAAATTTTCGATGCTAGCGGGTAGGCGAAAAATTCTCAATTTTCAATATTTTTCTAAACATCCCTAAAACTATCTGATTGATGTCTATATGTTATCTCATCAATCCTAGAATGATTACCAATCAAAATAGATGAAAAATTCAACAATTTCAATTTGGTGAAAAAATTGAAATTTTCGATGCTAGGGGGTAGAGGAAAAATTCTCAATTTTGCTCAATTTTCAATATTTTTCAAAACATCCCTAAAACTATCTGATTGATGTCTATATGTTATCTGATCAATCCTAGAATGATTACCAATCAAAATAGATGAAAAATTCAACAATTTCAATTTGGTGAAAAAATTGAAATTTTCGATGCTAGGGGGTAGAGGAAAAATTCTTAATTTTGCTCAATTTTCAATATTTTTCAAAACATGCCTAAAACTATCTGATTGATGTCTATATGTTATCTGATCAATCCTAGAATGATTACCAATCAAAATAGATGAAAAATTCAACAATTTCAATTTGGTGAAAAAATTGAAATTTTCGATGCTAGCGGGTAGGCGAAAAATTCTCAATTTTCAATATTTTTCTAAACATCCCTAAAACTATCTGATTGATGTCTATATGTTATCTCATCAATCCTAGAATGATTACCAATCAAAATAGATGAAAAATTCAACAATTTCAATTTGGTGAAAAAATTGAAATTTTCGATGCTAGGGGGTAGAGGAAAAATTCTCAATTTTGCTCAATTTTCAATATTTTTCAAAACATGCCTAACACTATCTGATTGATGTCTATATGTTATCTGATCAATCCTAGAATGATTACCAATCAAAATAGATGAAAAATTCAACAATTTCAATTTGGTGAAAAAATTGAAATTTTCGATGCTAGCGGGTAGGCGAAAAATTCTCAATTTTCAATATTTTTCTAAACATCCCTAAAACTATCTGATTGATGTCTATATGTTATCTGATCAATCCTAGAATGATTACCAATCAAAATAGATGAAAAATTCAACAATTTCAATTTGGTGAAAAAATTGAAATTTTCGATGCTAGCGGGTAGGCGAAAAATTCTCAATTTTCAATATTTTTCAAAACATGCCTAAAACTATCTGATTGATGTCTATATGTTATCTGATCAATCCTAGAATGATTACCAATCAAAATAGATGAAAAATTCAACAATTTCAATTTGGTGAAAAAATTGAAATTTTCGATGCTAGCGGGTAGGCGAAAAATTCTCAATTTTCAATATTTTTCTAAACATCCCTAAAACTATCTGATTGATGTCTATATGTTATCTGATCAATCCTAGAATGATTACCAATCAAAATAGATGAAAAATTCAACAATTTCAATTTGGTGAAAAAATTGAAATTTTCGATGCTAGCGGGTAGGCGAAAAATTCTCAATTTTCAATATTTTTCTAAACATCCCTAAAACTATCTGATTGATGTCTATATGTTATCTGATCAATCCTAGAATGATTACCAATCAAAATAGATGAAAAATTCAACAATTTCAATTTGGTGAAAAAATTGAAATTTTCGATGCTCAATTTTCAATATTTTTCAAAACATCCCTAAAACTATCTGATTGATGTCTATATGTTATCTGATCAATCCTAGAATGATTACCAATCAAAATAGATGAAAAATTCAACAATTTCAATTTGGTGAAAAAATTGAAATTTTCGATGCTAGGGGGTAGAGGAAAAATTCTCAATTTTGCTCAATTTTCAATATTTTTCAAAACATCCCTAAAACTATCTGATTTATGTCTACTATATGTTATCTGATCAATCCTGCAATGATTACCAATCAAAATAGATCAAAAATTCAAAAATTTCAATTTGGTAAAAAATTCTCAGAATTGTCAGAATTCATTCCTAGAATGATTACCAATCAAAATAGATCAACAATTTAACAATTAAAATTGGTCAAAAATTTTAAATTTTTGCTGTACGCGGGGTAGGAAAAAAAATAAACTGATTATAGAAATATAACATCCAAAAATTAAAAATACTAACAAATGCATCTATTAAGCTAATCAAGAAGTAATGTAAAAAAACTATTGAAAAAATTTATTATTATTATGATCATTATAATATTTGCAAATAAGTTTATAATTTCTCATTAAAATAAACTGAAATTAAAAATGGTCCGTCCCTAAAAATGAAGCAGTGAGTTCCAATACACTAAGTGTTCATAATACATCTTATTTCTAATATATTCGCTTAAGGAGATTCCGTAGTAATAGATTTTGACATAACTTTTTATTGAAACTTTGTACAGTTATACTTTAAGACATGGGCATTTCAAAAATAAAATAAAAAAGGGGGGTCACCGTGTTGGTTTTGGCACTAGATCACGTCAAAGTTACTCATTTCGACGGCGCGCGGGAGTAATATTTCGATGTATAAAATGAGAATAAAAGGCGATTAAATGGTACTCTTTTTTGATATTAGGATTGAAATATCAGGTTTTATTTCATCTTAGCACCCCAAATCTTCATTCACACACAAAACTTGGATAGAAAAGTGAACCTGTTAAAAGATAATAGCGATAAAGCAATACTCGAAGTTACTCGAGCGTATCGTTCGCGAACACCTGGGTAGCACAATATTACCACAATTCTTGAAATATCTCGAAATCTGGACATAGATTTTTATTCAAACTCAGATATGTATTTGAAAACGTGGATATCTTTAATTCAATAAAATAAAAAAGATAGGTCACCGTATTCGTTTTGGCGCTATGGCACTTTGAATGTACGAATTGTGATCTTTTAGTAATACCGACATAGCGCGCGCAAGGTGCGCGAGCTGTAGCGCGCGCTCTCGCTGGTCAAAATTGTGCGCAGTAGAGCGTGCGCAATGCAAAACTACGGAATCTCCTTAAGGGATGTGGGTTAAAAAAAGTAACAAAAAAACTCAAAGTGTTGATGGTTCGAGTATCCTCACGGTTAAAGACTGTTAAGACTTATTATTACGTCACCTTACCTAATCCTGCAGCTACACCTGCTTCAGCGATCAAATTATGTCCACAGGCATGACCAACTTCTGGCAGTGCATCGTATTCAGAAATCACTCCAATACACGGACCATCGTTACCTCCACTACTCGCTCGAAATGCTGTCTCCAGTGTGCAATTCTTGGTCACCTGGAAGTTTTGAGCTTCCAGAAAATCTGTTAGGAGTTGATGGGCTAGTTTCTCCTCAAAAGATAACTCTGGTTTCTCCCATATCTTTCTGTTGATCTCTTTGAGCTGATCAGCGTGTTTATCTATAGTTTCACAGGCTATTTTCTTAAGTTGTGTGATGTCCGCCATCTTTGTTCCTTCTCCAGGTGATCACGAATTGCGCAACACAGGAACCCCACTTATTCTGTCACGCAACTTCTTGTGACAATAAACATTAACAACTTTAAATAAGAAATGGGATTGTGGTAAAGAAAAAGGATCATTATTAAACACAGCTACAAAGAACAACTTTTTAGACTTAGACAGTTCTACTCCCTTCCCCTCCCCAAACAACCCACTCAGCTGATGACGAGTTTATAATACAACACAGGAGCCCCACTTATTCTGTCACGCAACTTCTCGTGACGTACTTAACCTTGTTTTAAAACTTTCGTGACATCACAAACATTAATAACTTTAATTAAGAAATGGGATTGGGGTAAAGAAAAAGGATCATTCATCATAAAACACGGCTACAAAGAACAAAGTTTGAGCTTCCAGAAAATCTGTTAGCACTGGATGGGCGAATTTTTCTTCTAAAGCTTGTTCAGGGTGTCCCCAAATTTTATTGTTTTATAGGTCTTTGAGTTTGGCGGCGTTTTGATCTATTGCTTTTACAAGCAATCTTCAGGAATTCTTCTGCAGACATGACATCAGTTGATGTTAACCGCCACAGGAAGCATGTGTCATTCAAAATTATTCTCAGTGATCATTATTCAAATGAGATGAAATTTTATTATATAACATATAGTGGTATACCGAGTGATATCAACTAGATAAAAAGCCTATCCTACTCATGAAGATATCATTGATATCACACATGTGTGATATCACTCTCAACCAATCAACTTTCAAAATATTTTTTTGTTTTGTTTCAATCTTTTATAAAATAAACAGAACATTACATGTGCGCTTGGAGATATGAATTTTATCTTCTCATGTTGAAAAGATATCCCACTCGTTCGCTGCGCTCACTCGTGGGATATCTTATCAACACTCGAAGATAAAATTCATATCTCTGCGCGCCCATGTAATATCCTCTATATAAATAATAAAAGGGGATGAAGAAAAGAAGTATTTGAAGAAGGGAAGGAAGAAAGGTTGTATTGGAAGGATTAAAGGTAGGAAAGAAAGAAAAGGAAAGGATAAAAAAAGAATAGAATAAACACGAAAAAGGAAATAAGTAAAGGAGGGAAAGTGATTGAAGACAGGGAGGAAAGATAAATAAAAACCACAAAAAAACACCAAATATAATAATTACAAACAACAACAACTGCAATAGAACAAAACCACAACATCATTACATTTTCTATATTTATAAATTTTCATTCATGTGTTCTACATGCCCTCTGCTATCTTAGCCTATACATAATAATATGATAAATTAATTAATAAATACATCTAGTACTAGTCATGCAAAGTAACCATATTGATATACAATGGATAATCATTAATTTATCGTGTAATATATCAAAATTCCAACTGCTTGAAAACAATATTTATGGCAATTAACCATGCCAATTTTGATTTATATTTTATATGGTGATCATTGTCTGCAAGCATTTGTCAACTAAAACACTGATCAAACAGTGCAAATATTCTTAATAATAATAATAGTAATGTAATACATAATAGTTTGTAATTATAAGTGGAGTTTCTCATGATTGTCAAAACCAGGTTTTACGATATGTACCAGGTCATAGATTTTGGACAACCCTCAAGATAATCTAAGCAAACCTTTCCTTTCACTTCAACGACTCAGTACTAAACAAACTTATATACACTTGACAAAATCATCAGACAACTTCTCTAAGAAGGCCGACAGTTGTATAATTTTGCTAAAACATTTATGAAAGCTGTGTCATTTTAAGCCTCAATTTTTGATAAATATTTGTGTTTTGTAACCTCAGCAACAGTATCTGATACTGTGTATAGTCATAATTGTGAAAGTCTTTCCATGCAGATGTTTTAAAAATACATTTATAAATGCAGTTTATTTGTGTGATGTGTATGACTGCAAATCTCACCAGACAGTGGCAATATGTACATCTAAGTGGCAGATCCAGACCAACAGTTGACCTGTTTTTTTTTTTAACTCCAAAAAATCCAAGAAAGCTGGCAAAGAGTACAGTATTTAGATTACTGTTTTGTAAAACTGATCTGCAAACCGGTCTGGATCTGTGTCTGAATCGTAGAACTTTTGACAATGCCATATAACCTAAATATTCATTATTAACATTTGGATTAATATAAAAAAAGTTTCGCCATTTTGAAAATGTTCATACATGTTGTGTTCTGTAGCCGGTGACAGAGTAGTCAAGTCAAGCAGAAGACTTACTTTGACAGTTTGATGAGAGCTGCATGTAGAAATGCATGTGTAGTAGACTTGTTGTGTGTCCTACTTGCATTGTGTTATGTGTGCATTCACAGTGCTTTATGAGTCTTGTATTCCTCACCTTCACAGCAATGTCAGAGATAAATACTATAGTGCTACAGTCTGGCGAGATCAGTAGGATTAATAATCAGCTAAGTACTATATATGTGCAGGAATCTTATGTTGTTTTTGCTAATGTTACATGCTGCATGCTGTTGTATATACCTGTTTAAAAAATTGTTTTGCCGAAACCAGTCCATATTCTGAGGCCTGCAAAGGATGTCAGTATTTCTTTTCCTATTTATTGATTTATTCTCAGCAAATTTTGGTTGAAAATGCTTGTGTTATATGACCATGACAAGTTGTTGCAGTGGTAGATGATAGAGCAATATTTCTTTTCTAAAAATCACAAATTGTGTTTATATAACTGATATCCTTTGCAGGCTTCAGAGTGTGGACTGTAGCTTCGACTGTGACAACAACTTCTGAGACAGGGATATAATGTATTCCCCTCAGTGCTGTGTAAGTATTGTATTCATCATCACTACAGCACTATTGTCTTGTCAAGGATACTTGTGTGGGTAGAGATCTTGCAATGCTTTCTTGGCTTCATCAACACCATTATCAGCAGCCATTTGTAGCAACGGTTCAACCTCGCTGAAATCAAAGATATTGGAAAAATAGTTATGAGTTGATATTAACATTGAATGAATTCTTATAGAAGAAATAAAAAGTGTCTTTGAATTACAACAACTATACTGTGAGCCGTTCCTCAAAATCAATGGACTGCTTGATGTGCAATCATGTCAAAAATTGTTGTGATATTTTCAAGACCAGACTTCAATACAACATTTGCTTTTCATAAGTTAACAGATATTAATTTGCCTCCCAAACGTCCTCCCAAAAATCAATGTCAACTGGATTGCTATTTACACTAATACAGACATTTCGACTTCAAACCTCAATATTGTCAAGTGAATGATATAAAAAAGACTGCAAAATGTCTCACAGTGTTCAAAGGTATTTTGCAAATGACTGTGGTCTGCATAAAGTGGTCAACCTTGGAAAATTGCTCACTGATTTAATACAGTTTGCCTGAGGTGGATATTACTTACTGTTCTTCAACGTCAGTATTAAAGCCCTGTATATGTCCTGCCACTAGGTTATATGCACCATGAGGGTGTTTATTCTTTGCTGCTTCCCTGAAAAACAACAAGACATTTAACAAATGATATGATTTAGTAAACATAAACTTTTTTAAAGTAATGAGGCATCCAAGAAAAGATTAGAGAACATCATCATCTGTCATCAACATCATCACCATTATTGTGAACCTCAATATCTTCATCATCATCACTATCAACAATATAATCTTTTAACCATCATTATTGACCAACAGCATCATCATCACTGTTTTCATCATTGCAATCATTGTTATCATCACCATCATCACCAATGTCATTGTCATAACTGTTATATCATCATCATCCATCAACATTAACATCATTATAGTCATCATCATCACCATCATCACCAATGTCATTGTCATAACTGTTATCATCATCACCAATGTCATCATCTTACCTAAACCAGTACATTGCTTGGTTCTCATCTTTACCAGTTCCATGACCTGCAATAAAAACAATGATCTCAAAATATAACACTGACAAACAAACAAACAAAATACAAAGGAAATGAATTAAAAAGAATTGTTGAATAGAGGGCGGATTAACAAACCAGAAAAAAATGTCAATTATCAAAATAAATAAATAAATTGATCACTATTCTACTGTCTCAATATATATATCCAGATAGAAGTGTGCTACAAATAGTAAAGAATGTCCCTGACACATGCACACGCACTACCCCTACATTAAATATTATAATATTTTACCTTCCAGCTAAGCTTTGATATTTTGACAATACTTCCTTTGTTTATACTTAATGAAGCTCCCTTAATTCCTTAGGCCCTTTCCCCTTTTTAAAAAGAATGCTCCCTAAATCTAGCAATATTACCTCTAAGATATTTGTGACCAAGATGATGTTGAGCATGTGAGCTGCCTGCGTAAGCGTAGGCACGTACAACATGGAAATGAAGATGATCCATATAGTAATACATGTACACGAAGAATAGGAGAACGCCAATCACCACTGTAACCTGAAATATATATTTACATAATCCATTTAAACTGTTATATTCAAAATATATTTATAATGAAGAAATAGAAAACGAGGCAGTGTGTGCTCTATTGAGTCATAGAATTTTAAGAAGACAAAAGAAGTGTTAGGAGAAGTATGACGCATAGCGGAGTGATTCTCAGCGCTTCTCAAGTCTTCTTAAAATTCCCAAGTGCTCTATAACTCAATAGAGCACTGCTGCCAAATTTTCTATTTCTTTTATAAAATATTCAGTAGTTAAAATCAAACAAATCGACGCTCCATGCTTGGTCGAATTAAAGAGAATGCTTCTCAGCCAATCAGAGCGTGCGATTTAAATCAAATATTTTATAATAAAAAAACACTAAAGCTCAGAAGTATTATAAAATATTGGAGATACTATATATGCACACTCTCATTGGCTAGTTACCATGTTTAATCAGGGGACATGTTTTATAAATAAATATTTTATAAAAGCAATACAAAATGTTGGATTGTGTCTATACTAATGTGACATAAACCCTCTGGGAGCTGTAGAGTATTCAAAAAGTCAAAGAAACACTTGGTTACTTCTCATGTTTCTTTACAACTTCTTTCTTGCTCTACAGCTCCTAGCATGTTACAGTGCTACGCGTAAAAGTATGACCACTTTTAATATATTCGCATACTTCTATGCACAGACTTTATGCTGCGAAACAAGTTTTTACACGCCTTATTCAGTAAAATCAGACAACTTCACATCAAATGTGTCTGTTTAAAGTACAAACACCCATACATAGAAGTATGCGAATACATTAAATGTGGTCATACTTTTGCGCGTCGCGCTGTAATATCACAGTACTTAGACATAGGCACTGTTTTATTTTTCTCAAACATATGCTACTAGAAAAAAGGAAGCAAGGAAGGAAAAAATGAATTATAGAACAAAAGAAGTAACAAAGAAACAAGTTAAGGAAAGTGTGAAAAATGAAAGAAGGAAAGGAGGAAGTGAGGAAGGGTGGAAAGAAAGAAGGAAACACAGGAACAATGAAAGAATAAAAGGAGGAAATAAGGAAACAAGGAAGGAAGATAAATACAACACAATAGTAAAATTATGAATAACAATTAACGTGCAACATTAATTAAGACTGTCAAAAACTCTCATACAAAGAGTTAAAGAGAAGCCAATATATTTACATGAAAATAAATAGATAAAATGGATAAAGAAAAGAAAGAAAATGTTGTTGAAAAAGTTAATGTAAGTCTTGTCATTTGGTCTGGAATTAGACACCATTTTGTTAACATTTTAATTATGGATGACCAAAGGAATAACTTATTTGCATAATAAGAGCTTGTTGAAATTCCCATATTTGTGCTGAGAAAATCTTCCATTTCTTCTCAAAACCAAAACCTCAAATTATCGAACAAAATCAACCTTTAAAAACGATAAGCTTAACAAACTGCTGCATCTTTTAAGGGATCCTATTTTGTAGATGTAAATTTTATGAATTAATTCATTAGTCCAAATATTTCAAACTAGTAAAATTATGAAGTTAAGATATGCATAGAATTGTACCGATCAGTAATTAACACAAAAACGACGAAAAAACCCGAATATTAATGAACAACAATATTTAGTATATCATTTAGTCTTGTCTCTAGGCCAAAGACCTTGCTATTACAAGCGACAAATATATTTCAGACTGACATATTTCGATGTTACACGAACAGAAGGGACAGCAGAACGTAAACATTGATATTACCTCGATTGCTGTAACCCACCATGGATCCGGCTTTTTCCTCCGAGCAAGATACACCTTAGGACCATAAGGAAGGTTTGGATCGTGATCTGGTTGACCAGGAGCCCAGGAAGGGGGATCTGTAGTTCGTTTTCGCACTTCTTCGCTACGTTCCCTCGACGCCATGTTGACTATAAACTCCTTTGCAGCACTCATCTCCAAACACTGACCACTAACGTTATAACAAGCGCGCTGATTGGCTCACTAAAATCAACAACCAATCAAAAGCGCTGTTAGAAATTTTATAAACAGCTGCAGATGAAAAAACAAAAAAAGTTTTCATTCGCAAGAAAGAAACATTTACCTCTAAAAATTTGCGGTTTTTGATAATAGCTACCAATGCTAATATATCCTAACCATAAACCTCATTTGCCAGCTTTTTTAAAAAAATGCTATCAATTTCGTCACTCCAGTTTTCCCTTATAAATTTTTCAGCGAGGAAGCGATGGCAACTTTTGACTGGCTTGGTGCAAATGATGACGCAACGATTTTCTTTCTGATAAAACTTTTGTCATTCAGTTTTGTTTACATTGTATCTAAAAGCGTAGTCACCATCTAATTGGCGGATAGCAGTCGCCATGGCAATCATCCAGCTGCCACCATTTGTCATTTACTTCGGAAACTTTACGTTGCTATGACAGCGATATTAGATTTGAAATATGGACCATAAATTATTAAACAGAAAATATTTCGAAAACAAGCTTTTTATTCTCATTGATTAACATTTTCTTTCTGTTTACAAAGTTTGTACTGGTAGAGTAGACGCACTAAATCCGTGACATATAATTAGTACTATTTCATAAAATAATTCTTTGTTTTCTATTGTTTTATTATCACTATTTAGTACTAAAAATTAGTATTTGTTTCACGGATTAAGTGCGTCTACTCTATGCTAGATACGTCTAAATAGATGAATAGAAAAAACGAAGTTATGTCGATAGGAAAAACTTATTTTACGAAGGAATAACTGATGTGGTAGTATCCATCTAATCCGCTATTTAATTGGCTATCATTGTTACAAATATTTATCTTAGGAAAAATAATATTGAAGGCTTTTTACGACACGTCTTATGTACAGACTATAGTTACTTTTCACTAACAAAGAATATTCCTTTTTGTCAAACGTGCCGCATGAAAAGAACAAAAAAGGTTTATACATGTACAAAATCATGAATTTCTCTTTAAGTGAAATCGTGCCGAATGAACATATTATGCGACGTTGTAAAGGATCGCACCAACACTACGCGACATAGAAAAATGTCGTGCGCGATGTCACAAAAGCTAAACTCATTTCTTTACTATAATCAAAATGCTTTCAGTAACATCGCACAGAACATTATATTTTCTCCGTGTAACCTAGGTTTTAAGTTTACGCACTTAAATACTGGCATCATTACTCAATACTATGAGAAGTCACGTTTTCTTCATGCGAATAAGCACGCCTATAAACGCACGGACATACAATCAAGTATAGCGGCACCTCTATTAAGCAATAAAAAGTCCCAAATCTATTCCTATTCTATACATCTATTCAGCGGCCAACCTCTATTCAGCGACCACTTTGGAAAGTCCCGAGGGTGACCGCTTAATAGAGGTACCACTGTATATTGATGCTTACTTTATCTGTAGATTTACGATTGTAGGGAACTCTCGACTTATAACTTAGAAGAGTCGTCACGCAACGTGACATGTAAGTTTCGTTACACAACCAGAATCCTTCACGATTCACGGGCCGCAATTCTGTAGGTCAGAAACACGACTGTATTGCCCGATACAACAGAATATCGTAATATATTACAGTGAGTTAATTATAGAATATCATAAATACAATGTGAAAATGTAATACTATTGTTTCGAACCACTCAGACGTACGCAGCATTGCAATCAACAACTTACCCTGCGAGCAGAGCTTTCTTTCTCTCTTTCCTCGTTCTAGGTAAGAGAGAAAGAAATCTCTGCTCGCAGGGTATCAAAAACTCTGTTGCAACAAAGAAATGAACGTTTGCTCTCAAAAAAAGCTATTCCGATCAATAGCGCACAAAAAGCCCGACACTGCAAGGTACCGTCACATTTGACAAAATCATAAAAACGAGTGTTTGAATTTGAATAGGCGCGCAAAACTCTTATCCGCTAAGTCTGTGTTGAATACTTGCAGTCCAAACAGTGCTAAGTATCATTTCACGACCCTTGTAATGCGTTTTTTCGTGGGTACTATCGGACAATCCGATAGGATATTTCTGGGGATCAATTCTAACGATATTACTATAGAAACGAATCGTTAATTCAAAATACATCATATACACTTTATAATATATATGTAGGTATGCATGTGTGTGTGATGAGATCGTATTCATATACTGCACCTATTTCAATAATCGTTGTCGCAATCAAAGTTACAGTCCACACTCTGAAGCTTGCAAAGGATTTCAGTATTTCTTCTCTTGTTGTCGATTTATTCATAGCATGTTTTGGTTGTACGTGTTTGTGATATATGAACATAACAAGTTGTTGCAGTGGTAGATCATGAAACAAATATTTCTTGAAAATACGTCTAATAAATCTCAAATTATGTTGATAGTACCGACATCCTTAGCAGGCTTCAGAGTGTGGACTGTAGTTTTGATTACAACAACGATTATTGAATTAGGTGTACATATACACCAGGTTGTTCCAAGCTCGATTAGCACAAGCCCTGGCGTAACTCTACTGGTTTTATAAAGATGGAAACTAGCGAGTAAACTAGTATAGGCTGTGTCGGTGTTTGATATAAATGATAGGCAATAGAATGAAATTTGTAAAAAATGTTGCCTAAACCCGACGAAGGGTTAAAGCTCGAAACGCCAGTAAAGTTAAGTCAACATTTTTTTACGGTGTTACAAATTTCATTATATTAGCTATGGTTTTATAAAGAGTTCAGCCACGATTAGTACTAATTTGCGCCAAGAACTGCACTGATCGAGCTCTGGACCGGGCCCTAATCGAAACATGACCACCAACGTAAATAACTGCTGTTCTGAACTGCCAAGCCTCTCATAAATTTAAAAATCCTATTATGTTTGCACTTGAATACGAGGCTAGTTGGTTAGAAGAGTAGTCATTCAAGTTGTTTGTCAAGTAAAGTTTCAGTTTGTGTATCATTCTATTCGTGCTCGTTTTCTAGCTATAGCGTCCTCGACAGCTTTAAGTTCTCGTAAAAGTTCTTCTCTCCGAGAACTGTTCGACGGATGGCCTGGTTGTTTAGGGTCCGTAGATTCGGCCTGGGGTTTAATCGATGCTTCTTCGGGCGCCGTTTGCTTTGTACTCGGCGCACTATCGGCTGGTCGTTTTAAAGGTCTCGGTGTTTCCACTCGGTTTTTCGTCGAATCATCAGGGTGACGTTTATTCGGTGGTGCATCCACAGGGGGGCGTTTATTCGGTGGTGCGTCCACAGGGGGACGTTTATTCGATGGTGCATCCACAGGGGGACGTTTATTCGATGGTGCATCCACAGGTCTTGGAGTAAGGACACTATCAGCTGCGCGTTTGATTGGTTTAGTCGATGTTTGAGAGGAGGTGACGTCATCACGAGGACTTGAATGCCGCTGAGGTACTTCGGGCTCAACTGGTCGCACCCAGCGCTTTTTGGGATCATCTTTGGTTCCAGTACTACTGCTGCTTGCCTCTGCTTGTCTTGGTGGAGAGTGTGACCTTGAAGACTGAGCACTAGGTTGTGGTTTGCCTACGGACTGGTAAGTAAAACACATATTACTGATTCGGCAATAGTTAGGATCGTAATGGAACTCTTCATTCAATCTGCTTCCCTTCTTTCCCTCTCCCCCTTTAATCAGTGAGGATCGTAAGGGACCTTTACCTCTCTACTCATCCTTCTTCCCTCTCTTTCCTCCCTCCCCTAAGGTCCTTTAATCAGTGAGGATCGTAAGGGCCATTGATCTCTCTACTCATTCTCCTTCCCTCTCTTTCCTCCCTCCCCTAAGGTCCTTTAATCAGTGAGGATCGTAAGGGCCATTGATCTCTCTACTCATCCTTCTTCCCTCTCTTTCCTCCCTCCCCTAAGGTCCTTTAATCAGTGAGGATCGTAAGGGCCATTGATCTCTCTACTCATTCTCCTTCCCTCTCTTTCCTCCCTCCCCTAAGGTCCTTTAATCAGTGAGGATCGTAAGGGCCATTGATCTCTCTACTCATTCTCCTTCCCTCTCTTTCCTCCCTCCCCTAAGGTCCTTTAATCAGTGAGGATCGTAAGGGCCATTGATCTCTCTACTCATCCTTCTTCCCTCTCTTTCCTCCCTCCCCTAAGGTCCTTTAATCAGTGAGGATCGTAAGGGCCATTGATCTCTCTACTCATTCTCCTTCCCTCTCTTTCCTCCCTCCCCTAAGGTCCTTTAATCAGTGAGGATCGTAAGGGAAGTTTACCTCTCTACTCATCCTCCTTCCTTCTCTTCCCTCCCCTAAGGTCCTTTAATCAGTGAGGATCGTAAGGGACGTTTACCTCTACTCATCCTCCTTCCCTCTCTTTCCTCCCTCCCCTAAGGTCCTTTAATCAGTGAGGATCGTAAGGGACGTTTACCTCTCTACTCATCCTCCTTCCTTCTCTTCCCTCCCCTAAGGTCCTTTAATCAGTGAGGATCGTAAGGGACGTTTACCTCTACTCATCCTCCTTCCCTCTCTTTCCTCCCTCCCCTAAGGTCCTTTAATCAGTGAGGATCGTAAGGGACGTTTACCTCTCTACTCATCCTCCTTCCCTCTCTTTCCTCCCTCCCCTAAGGTCCTTTAATCAGTGAGGATCGTAAGGGACGTTTACCTCTCTACTCATCCTCCTTCCTTCTCTTCCCTCCCCTAAGGTCCTTTAATCAGTGAGGATCGTAAGGGCCATTGATCTCTCTACTCATTCTCCTTCCCTCTCTTTCCTCCCTCCCCTAAGGTCCTTTAATCAGTGAGGATCGTAAGGGCCATTGATCTCTCTACTCATCCTTCTTCCCTCTCTTTCCTCCCTCTCCTAAGGTCCTTTAATCAGTGAGGATCGTAAGGGACGTTTACCTCTCTACTCATCCTCCTTCCCTCTCTTTCCTCCATCCCCTAAGGTCCTTTAATCAGTGAGGATCGTAAGGGACATTTATCTCTCTACTCATCCTCCTCCCTCATTCCCTCTCTTCCCTCCATCCCCTAAGGTCCTTTAATCAGTGAGGATCGTAAGGGACGTTTATCTCTCTACTTATCCTCTTCCCTCATTCCCTCTCTTCCCTCCATCCCCTAAGGTCCTTTAATCAGTGAGGATCGCAAGGGACATTTACTTCTCTACTGATCCTCCTTCTCTCTCTTCCCCTAAGGTCCTTTAATCAGACTACAGTGAAAAACCGCCTAACGGCCACCCGCTTAATTCGGCCACCTCGTTATTGCGGCCAGTTTTGTAGGTCCCGAGGAAATGCATGCCCATACATTCTCAATAAAATTTACCCCCTTAATACGGCCACTTTTGGCTGTCCCTTCGATGGCCGGATTAACGGGGTTCCACTGTATAACTCACCTTATTTAGTGTGAGCTTGATGTCCTTATGCCCAGTGTACCGGACACTACCGCTGGAAAGGGGGATTTGCGGTCGCTTTCTATTCTGCGCAGCCCATGGTTCGTTACTTGGTATTTCAGAATTACGTGTGTTCTTTGATGACAAATTGTTACCATTGCTACTACTGCTTCTACTGCTGTCGTCACGGCGACTGTAATCACGTGATCGAGGCGATATGGGTCGTGTTTGGTCGGTATCTCTTTGACTGCAATATAAATAGAAAGTATTAGTGCTGTCATACAGTCATGTTTATTTATTCGTCCGAAGACAGGAGCCCACAACAGCATGACCAATTACTGTGGGTCCAAATATGATATATAACCATGATCGTTATCATCATTGTCGTCAACATCATTACCAATCAATACGGTCATCATGATCATGATTATCTTATCATCATCATTACAACTACCATCACCGTCAGTGATTACCAACTCATCTTTGTCACCATCATCACCATCACCATTATCATTACAACCACCATCACCGTCAGTGATTTCCAACTCATCTTTGTCATCATCATCACTATTAACATCATCATCATTACCATTATCATCATCATCATCACCACCATCATTATTATCAGCATCATCATCACCATTATCATCATCATATCGTTACCATCATAACCACCATCATTGCCATAATCGTCATCATTACTATCATCATCGCCATAATTGTCATCATTACTATCGTCATCGTTATCAAATACAAAGCTTTTCCAATGTAATTTATATACCTATGCGATGGAGCCTCTTCGAAGTGTCTTCTTTGATCACTTTCCTAAAGGAAATGAAATGGCAACGTTATTACTCAGCGGATTAAAGATAGAAACAAGAAGCAAGTATACATACCCTTCTAACGGGAGGTGTTCTGGATCGTCGTCGACGTTGGTTACTATCTCTGTTCTTGTTATTACGACCACGTGAACCTCTTCTACAAGCAACAAAACATCGTTATTGGAAGATGGATCGATGAATTTCTTAATATACTTCTTAATACACCCGTATGCAAATTGCCCATTTCAGACCACGTGTCATTCCCTTGAGAATTGTTCTTTTATGATGAACGTGTTATATCATTTACATGTGAAAGTAACAATTCCCAAGGGTAGCATCACGTGATCTGAAACAACAAACAAGGAAGGTAAAGAGGTCTATTGATGATAAGCGAGTGGATAATAAATAAATGTCAAAAAATCCCGGTTACTGATCAGGGATTCCTGTGTACTTATCTATACTCAAACATTATATCGTTGATAAAATAGTAACTAGTGGAGGTAACTGACAGGGATTCAGTGACGGATCTAGGAATATTTTAGCGGGGTGAATGTGAAGCGTATATTTTGGTATTTGTGCATTGTTCATATGTTACTCATCAAATGAAACACAATAAAAAAGCAGAAACCGGAGCAAAAATGGGGGGTGGCTAGCCACCCTATTCACCACCCCTAGATCCGCCACTGGAGATTGCTGTGTACTTCTTACCCAAAAGGATCCTCCCATCTTTGTTGATCACGGCGATCCCATCCCATCATTGGTTGTTGTCGATACTTATCGACACGATCTCCTCGATTATCGTGTTCGACGCGCGGTTTTTTCTCTTTCACATCACGGTCTTTTGCTGGGTCGGCTGGACTGCGTGGACCACGCCCACCTGGTGACCGAGGGAGACTGGTAGCTTGACGCGGGACAGGGGATTTGGAACGAGATCGTTCTGACCCTGATTCAGACTCGGAGGGTGTTTCTGACTCTGACGCAGAGCGGGAAATAGAACGATTTCGAACACTACTGGGTTTTGGGGCCTGTATTGAAGGAGCAGCATCCAGTACTGGGATAGGTTTTGCACTTGTCTTTGATAGCTTCGACGATAGAAAAATACCAGAGAATTATTTTACAACACTACTATCTGAATAACGTTAAATCAAAAAGGTAAGATGAATGATAAAACGAATGAATGAATAATAAATTCAATGAATACATAAATAAATGAATACATGAACAAATAAATGAATCAATGAATGAATGAATGAATCAACGAATGGAAACAAAAAAATAGAAAAATAATAAATTATAAAATGCATGATGAATGAATCAATGCATGAGTCAGTGGGTGATATAAATACATAGATAAATGAATGAATGAATGAACTAACGATAGATCAAATAAAATACATGATCAATGAGACATCTAATGAATGAATGAATGAATGAATGAATGAATGAATGAAATACAATAAAATACACGATCAATGACAGATCGAATGGAATGAAAGAATGAACTATGATAACTATAGATCTTTGTACAGCGACTATCACACGATTATTTGACGTTTTTATAATTACTCACCTTGCTTGATGTACTTGATCGATCACTTTCCGACGAAGGTGTTACGGACCGTGATCGGGATCTCGACGATGTTCCGGAAGGTGTTCGCGACCGACTTCTACTCGGAGTTCTTGAAAGTGATCTCGATGAAGACCGCGACTCTGAACCAGTTGATGATCGAGTGCGTGACCTTGAACGTGAAGACCGTGACGAGGCAGACGACGACGAAGAGGACCTACTGCGTGACGAGTACGATGACGTAGAACGTCTCCTTGGTGACCGTCGTTTTGGTGACGTGGTTCGTTGCCATGGATCATGCCATTCATCATTGGCTAACCTATCATTAGATATACCAAGATATGCACCCTTTCCTTTAGATTTATCGCCCTCTACAGTTTCATTATCGATCGGTGCTTTGGTTTTGGTGGTGGGTTTAACGTCTTTGTTGTCGATATCTTTACTACTAGTCACTGATGTAGTGCTTTCTTTTTCATCCTTCTTTGCCTGGTCACTTGTCGTGGGCTTTGAGGGTTTATCTTTGTCTCTTTTCTTATTGATATCTTTTGATGTATCGATGCTGCCTTGTCTGGGTGGGTCTTTGCTGTCACGGCCGCGACGGTCATATTTGCTTCTAAGGAACAATATTTGCATAAGTATATCATTATCGAGCTCATGACTGTATTCGGCAATACAGCCATCATCATCATCTTTATCATCATCATCTTCATTATTACATTCATCGTCATAATCATCACCATCATCATCACAACCACCATCATCATCAAAGTCGTTACAATCATCTTTATCATCACCATCATAATCACCACTGTCATCATCACCAACACCACCACCATCACTATCGTCATAATCATTATCATCATTACCACTGTCATCATCACCACCACCACCACCATCATCACTATCGTCATGATGGTCGTCGTATCATCATTATACCCTCGTCATCATCATCATTTTCTTTGTCATCATTATCACTTTACTAAAATCTCCATCATTATAATCTCCAACACCATTATCATCAACAAACTAAGATACCTTTCTGGAGAAGATGAAATTGATCGTCTAGAACGGTTTCGTCTCTTTTTGTCTTTATCCTACAAGAAGAGAGTGACAAACATTATTTTGATGAAGAAACGTTTGAACTATTGACAATGCTATCATTTTTTCGTTCGTTAAATTTAGCCTTTTATTTCCTCCCCGTTTACTATCTATCCCATTTCTCCATCCATTTCCCTTTTCTATTTATTTTCCCAATCTTCTTTTCACAGTTTTCTTTTCATTCTTACTTCTTCTCACTTTTATCTTCCCTTAACCAGCTCTATTTGTGTTCTTATTTTTCTGTGAATTACTAACTATATAAAATTGTCCCACTTTTCTTTCCCACCCAACTAACCTATGATTATCCTCATTTATCTATTCTGCAGCTTCTACTCTTCTTCAATGTATGTAATTTTAATTTAGTTTTCCTTCAATATTTCCCACTTTCCTTTTCTATTCAGCTAACCATTTTTCCCATTTGTTTATTCTGCAGCTTCTACTCTTCTTCAATGTATGTAATTTTAATTTAGTTTTCCTTCAATATTTCCCACTTTCCTTTTCTATTCAGCTAACCATTTTTCCCATTTGTTTATTCTGCAGCTTCTACTCTTCTTCAATGTATGTAATTTTAATTTAGTTTTCCTTCAATATTTCCCACTTTCCTTTTCTATTCTGCTAACCATTTTTCCCATTTGTTTATTCTGCAGCTTCTACTCTTCTTCAATGTATGTAATTTTAATTTAGTTTTCCTTCAATATTTCCCACTTTCCTTTTCTATTCAGCTAACCATTTTTCCCATTTGTTTATTCTGCAGCTTCTACTCTTCTTCAATGTATGTAATTTTAATTTAGTTTTCCTTCAATATTTCCCACTTTCCTTTTCTATTCTGCTAACCATTTTTCCCATTTGTTTATTCTGCAGCTTCTACTCTTCTTCAATGTATGTAATTTTAATTTAGTTTTCCTTCAATATTTCCCACTTTCCTTTTCTATTCTGCTAACCATTTTTCCCATTTGTTTATTCTGCAGCTTCTACTCTTCTTCAATGTATGTAATTTTAATTTAGTTTTCCTTCAATATTTCCCACTTTCCTTTTCTATTCAACTATCCATTTTCCACGTCTATCTATTTTACATCCCGTTTCTCAACCCACTTACCTTGTAACTATATCTATCTCCGTTATCTCTCCATCGTGATCCACCACTTCGTCCTCTATCTGTACTATCAGTGTCTTTTTTGACACGATCTCTCAAATCTTTCCTCTTTATTTGGTTTTCTTTATTTCCTTCTTCTTCCTCAACATCAACACTGATGCTTAGTAACATTCTCTTTTGTTCAAATTCTTTATCTTCTATTTTACGTCTCATTGCAGCCTTTTTGTTCTGAAAATAAAAATATAAAAGACTCAAAAAGATTTCCATAGGCCCTGTTTCAATTTATGCCATTATTATTATTATTATTATTATTATTATTATTATTATTATTATTATTATTATTATTATTATTATTATTATTATTATTATTATTATTATATATCAATATCATTAATATTGTTATTAAAAATAAAAACTGGAATTCAAACTTCACTTCACAATAGTCCTTTTCACAGTTCTATTCAGTGACCACAAATGATAGTTCCAAGTCAAGATTCCAGTTGCTACACATGATAAATTATAGTTTTGTTATGCGCAACAACGCGAACCTCGACTTGGAACTATTATTCGTGGTCACTGAACGGAACTATAAAAATGACTATTCACACAGTTCTTTTGTATGAGCACAGTATGGAGCACTAGCAACAAGACAGTTAACACAAAAAAGAAAGAAAGTTTACTTGAAGCTATTAATCAGATTAAATGGAAACTAGTGAGGAAACTAGTATAGGCTGTTCCGGTGTTTGATACAAACGATAAGTAATATAATGAAATTTGTAACACCATAAAAAGTGTTGACTTGACTTGACTGGATGGAAACTAGCGAGTAAACTAGTATAGGCTGTGCCGGTGTTTAATACAAACGATAAGTAATATAATGAAATTTGTAACACCATAAAAAGTGTTGACTTGACTTTACTGATGTTAAATTTATCTGAATTCTGACACATAGACAAATGTCTTCCAGTTTTAAACTTGGTAAGAAGTAGACTGACCTCTTTAGCAAGTCGTATTCCTCTCTCCCATGCAGTTTCTTTTTCTGGTATGACAGGTATGACAGGTTTGATAGCAGGAGAAGCGTTGGCAATAATGTCCTGTATGGCAAAAATAGACATTAAGTACATTGATGGGTGCTGTTGATCATCATCATCATCACAACAAACATCACTTCAACTATTATCATCATCAAATCTGATTCCACCAACACTGTTGCCATCCCTATCATTATCACAATCATCATCACCACTAAAATCATCATCATCACTACATCCACCATCACCAATATCACCATCATTATCACAATCATCATCACCACTAAAATCATCATCACCACTACAACCACCATCACCAATATCACCATCATTATCACAATCATCATCACCACTAGCTTCATCATCACCACTACAACCACCATCACTGATATCACCATCATTATCACAATCATCATCACCACTAGCTACATCATCACCACTACAACCACCATCACCAATATCGTCATCATTATCACAATCATCATCACCACTAGCTTCATCATCACCACTACAACCACCATCACCAATATCACCATCATTATCACAATCATCATCACCACTAGCTACATCATCACCACTACAACCACCATCACCAATATCGTCATCATTATCACAATTGCATTCACCACTACCACCATCACCACTACAACCACCATCACCGATATCACCATCATTATCACAATCATCATCACCACTAGCTACATCATCACCACTACAACCACCATCACCAATATCGTCATCATTATCACAATCATCATCACCACTAGCTTCATCATCACCACTACAACCACCATCACCAATATCGTCATCATTATCACAATTGCATTCACCACTACCACCATCACCACCACCAATATCACCATCACCACTACCACCACCATTGCCACCCACACCAGCATTGCCACTATCATAACCATCACCAATATCACCACCATCATTACCAATATCACCACCACCATCACAACCCACACCAGCATTGCCACTATCATAACCATCACCATCATTACCAATATCACCATTATCACCACCACCACCATCACAACCCACACCAGCATTGCCACTATCATAACCATCACCACTACCACCATCATTACCAATATCACCATTACCAATATCACCATTATCACCACCACCACCACCATCACAACCCACACCAGCATTGCCACTATCATAACCATCACCATCATTACCAATATCACCATTACCACCACCACCACCACAACCCACACCAGCATTGCCACTATCATAACCATCACCACTACCACCATCATTACCAATATCACCATTACCAATATCACCATTATCACCACCACCACCACCATCACAACCCACACCAGCATTGCCACTATCATAACCATCACCATCATTACCAATATCACCATTACCACCACCACCACCACAACCCACACCAGCATCGCCACTATCATAACCATCACCACTACCACCATCATCACCAATATCACCATTACCTCTGGTTGGTCATATTCAAGTGTTGGTGTAGTTTTTGCTGTGTCTGGTACTACAGGAAATGCTGCAGGTTGTGCTGGTCTAACGTATGGTACAGGGTATTGTCCAGGATGAGGTAACATATGATAAGCGCCTAAAACAGACATCATATCAATAAACACAGTTTATCAAAGAATTAACATAGTATACACCTATTTCAATTAACGTTGTCCATCTGGAATGGTTGATCTGAGACCGATAGGAATTGTGGGAGTTCATTAAATTTCAAATACATTGTTTTAATCACACTTGAATAGTGCTGAATTACAGATAACAGTATTTCAGAAATAAACATTAATATTTAAGTGTGATTATAATAGTGCATTTGCAGTTTAATGAGCTCCCACAACTCCTATCGGTCTCAGATCAACAATTCCAGATGGACAACGTTAATTGAAATAGGTGTACACCCAATTCAAGGTTGAAGGGGCGAATGCACGACCAGAAGGAACTGTGGGTAATATGAATTTCTTCGTATTCCTTTCTAAATTACCCAACAATGCTTCCACCAT